>JAOPUD010000154.1:1801099-1816209 GCA_027122715.1 Trisopterus minutus | reverse complement strand
GGGAAAGGAGCGAAAGAGGGGAGGGGAGAGGTGAGAGCGACAGAGAGAGACGGATAGAGGGGGGAGCAGGGGAAGGAGAGAGATGGGGGAAGGAGAGAGATGGGGGAGCGACAGAGAGGGAGGGAGAAGAGAAAGAGGGAGAGAGAAACAGATGGACGGGGAAGCAGGGGAAAGAGAGAGAGGGGAGATTGAGAGGGGGAGAAAGAGAGAAAGAAACAGAAAGAGGGGGAGCAGGAGAAGGAGAGTGAGGGGAAGATAGAGGGGAAGGGAGAGAAAAAATAGAGAAACAAAAGGGGGAGCAGGGGAAGGAGAGAGTGAGAGAGTAGAAAGTAGAACGGAAGAAACCAAAAAAGAGAAAAGCAGGTGCTACCTGGAGTGTGGGAGAGGGAGAGGTAGGAAGACAGCTGCATGGCTATAAAGCTATAGAAAATAACAAGAGAGCAAGACGTGGGGGGGAGGGGGGGAGAGAGGAGAATGGATATAAGATCGGGTGCTATCCTGACACAGCGGCAGTCCTCTGACTCAGAAACGACCGGAAAAATCAAAAACAAGTAGCATGAAAGCAGCAGGGGTGGGGGAACGGAAGAAACTCGGCACGGTGAAGTGAAGAGAGACGGTCTGATCAATCAGGATGACTAGCAAGCCTACCACCAGGGTCTCGTTGGCGGAGTGCAACTGAGGTGGTGCAGCCAGAAAAAGATCACTTTAAAGCTGTATCGCTCTCAAATTCGCCCCCGTAACACAAACAATTGGTCGACTTTCTATAGCTCTCTTTCTGTCCTGTCATGAGTTCCACCCCTGTAAACGGATTCCTCGATCTTTGTCCCGTTTACATACATATACACATGCTGGCATATGCCCTCTGCTCCCTCGAGCGGGGAGAATATTGTCAAATGCGTGTCCGTGCTCGGAATAGTTTGCTCGTTTCCAGCATTTTGCAGCCAACGCCTGCCATAACGGGGAAAGATAACCCGCTTTGTCAGTTCGATGTAATGTCAGGCTTCTAAGGCAGAAACATTTCCATCGCAGTAACATTATGTGAAGTGAAGCATCCTCTCAAGATAGCTGAGACGCTAAGTCCACTGACCCGGATAATTAAGTAAGCCTATTCATAGTTCATAATGACAAAGCGTTGGTAAAATGCACTTGGAAATAAAATGTACAGCTCACCTGTGCTTTTGAGAGTCCCTCAGCATGTCTTAAGTGTACTTCAAAAACAAGCTAATTAGGGTAGGTCTACTATTATAACTAGGGATTCTATATAGGCCTACTCTAAATGTTTTTGATGACTTTTTTTTAACCCTCACTAAATGAGCCTGAATATTTAAATGTCCGGCTACTCAGGGCTGACTGCTTAACTCGTTTGAGACCGCTCAGAAACACAAAGATACCTTTCACTTTTCAACACACGTTGCGGCGCGCGCTCATTTGATCGACATGCATGTATTCTTCAATAGCGCGCGCGGTGCTGCTCACCTTCTCCGGTAGTCCCGCGTGACATTAAAAGTATCGAGGCGAGAAGTAACATAATCCCATTGATCATTTGAATTCCTTGGTCCATGACGGAGCGCGTATTACAGGTAAAGCCTCGTGGTGCAGTGAATAGACCAAACTACCGTCCTCCCCTCACCACGGCTGGGCAATTACTGTCTCGCGCGCCTTGGTGGTGATGCGCCCGCGCTGCTTTCGCGTCTTTTCAAGATATTCAGCAGCGGTGCCTACTCTGACTAAAGAGGACCTTTCCACTTGGCTCTTTTAGATAGAATGAAGAGGGAGAGAGGGGAGAGAGCAAGTGAGTGGGGAGAGAGAGATCGAGGGAGAGAGAGACAGGGAGTTAAAGAGAGAGATGCAGGGAGGGGGAGAAGGATAGAGAAGAGAGGGTCTTTCACTGCTGTCCCAGCTCCAGTTTCAGCGTGCCGCCCCTTGAGAAAGGTTCTTTAGTCTATAAGTCTATTGAGAGGTCTGGCGAACCAAGCGCTCTCCCAGCTCTCTGGAGAGGCTCTCTCAGTTACACCTCTCACCCTAAATGGACCTGCCACCTCGCTGCTGATAAAGAACCAACTATCTGCCATCACTTATCCTGCCAAGTGGCTAGACTGCAGTCTGTCACTGTTTCCACAGCTATCAGGTCATTTTCAATTGTTTGAGGGGCTTTGTGTTGACATCATCATTAAACATGACCCAGGTCACATTACTATAGGTAATGTGGCTGTTTCACCTGAACTGTACGCATGTAATTGCTCTAACCAGGTAGTAGGACATTATTTTGTCATAGATCATGGAATTTTGGTTGGTATGTCCTCGGCATTGTGTGTCTGTTTTTAGTCTATATTTTATGGGGAAAAAAATTAATTGAGAACATAGCCGACCAATTGGCTAGGAGGAATAATATTTGAACAAAATTGTAACAGAGACTGGGTATGTATTTGGGTTTGGTAGTCAGCCTATGGTGTTACCATATTTTTATGACCATTAGGCAACCATATCCATACTGAATCAACTATTATATTTGTTACCAGTGTCCTTAATAAGGGTGGCAGTGTCAGCCGGATACCTATTTTTATGTATTTATTCAAAGGTTAGTGAGCTTTAATAGCACTTGCCCTTCTTTTTAGTTTTCACTGATGATTTAACGGAGCTAAGTGAAGACACAGGAAAACCTTTTAGGTCTTCATTCAACTGTGAGGAGAGGAAATGTTCAACATAAGTTAGATGGACAGGGCAATTCGGTTTTTTTCCACCTGCATTGATTTTTCATTTAATTTGGTGGATGGTTGTGTTGTGCGAAAATACTACTACTACTACTACTACTACCACTACTACAACTACTGCACCATACTCAACTGCTGCTACTACTACTACCATACTACTTCTGCTTATACTTAAACTATGCTTTATAATAACAATAATCTTAATAAATAGCAGTATAAATATTTAGGTTCTCTTAATTAAGAGCTATTCAAGCTTATCATGAACGATAACATGATGTGTGCCAGGGATAGGCTATGCTTTGCTGTCTGTGTGACAGCACTTCTGATTATGGCTGTCATTGCTACAGGCGTGGGCAGAATTCATATATGTTCAAATCTCTACTAATGATGCTGCGCATGCATGTCGTAGCGATCATACATGCCCCACCCGTGAAAAGAAAGGAAACAGCTATAGGGCTTGTACATCGGGAAGTCACATCACAACAACCGCCTCCATTTCGCAAGTATAGGAGCATAGGAGTATAGGAATGTGATTGGTAGTCATGGTGTTTTAGTCATTGTTTAGTCATTACTACTGAACTAATTTGTCATTATGAGGTGGAATTGTCGTGTTTGAAACTGCCAACGTTTTTTTCTCCTGTGAGACGTGGCCAATATTCTTTTTGATTAGCCTGTACAGTATATTTATGGTTATTCAGGATTTTGCATTGGTCAAACTCTCTTGAGTCCTCGAAAAATGGCGGAATATCGAAATGTAAAGATCCCCCGACGCCTTTAATGTACAAACCCTATAGCAGAAAGGAGGCGCTCCCAGACATGTCCATGTCCTTTTAGCGTCATATCTCAAAGCCAAAGCAAATTAATGATGCCAATTTATTTTTGATTGATTTAAACTTGCGATGAACTCTTAAATTGCATCGCTTACCTCGTCAAAATTGCTTTCGTTCATAACACTTTTGTTAAAATGTGTCTTATCAACTGACTTTGAGGAAGTTAGGAAAGTTCGAAAAGATCTTGCAGAAAAAGGAGTCTAAAATGAAAGAATTTTAAGCAATGAAAAGAACTGCACTCGAACATCAACTTCATACGCACAAATGTAATCACACCCTTAACCGAACGGCTCATTCGTTTACTTCCTGGACCATTTAATGAGCCAGTCGCCTGTCAATCACTGGGCCCCCAGAAACACTACCATAGGAGAATGGTAAAGTGCTCCCATTAAACAGACAAGCTAGTTCAACCTCCCTGTAACCTAGAAGGAGGTTATACCTCCGCCATCAGCCTCTCTCCATCACCAGTCAACTCAAATGTATTTATATTCATCACAATGAATGGCAGACTCGAAGGGCTTTGCACACCATTGAATACACCCTTACCAAAGTAATCAAGCAAGAAACTCCAAACAAGAAGGTAAAGAAGGAAAGTGGAAGAAGAAGGGATGGAAGACAATTTGTCTTTGTGGTAGATTTTCATTTAAGGAAGGCACTGCGCAAACAAACAAGAATTTCATTCATTTAAAACTGATGAAACCTTCATCCCCCCCCCTCATCCTCCTTAAGACATTTGCTTGCTCGTCTCGTCTCTCCAGTCTTACCTGCTGCTCCACCACCACACCCTGCTTTTTCGTATTTTGTTGTGAGCTCCTGCTCCTGTGTTGCAGCCTTGCGGGTATCCTGGGAGAATAGGCCTCTCTGTTCTCTCCAGATGGCCGTTACACATCCACCGCAGCAATTCCAGCGCTGGATGGTGGTGGATCCTCTGCAGGCAGAGCGCTAATCAGGTGGGCCATCGCGGGCGATGAAGCGATGTAATGGGGCATGGAGAAACAAACAGGGGGAGGTCTGCAACAAGGTCATCAATGGGGGAGCTGGAGAGGGGGAGGGCTTCAGTCCCGTCTTGGGATTAAAACACAACGTCGGACAGATGGACACACACTGACAACAATGAAAATAGAGACAGGTGGACATTGTTCTGTGGGATGGTGGTGAGATAAGGCAGTCTACGGCTATGGCCTCACCCCCATAGAGGGACAGTCCTGAGCGGTTAGCATGTGGTGATAGGGCCGGTCAAACGAAAAGCATATAAAAGTCTTTCCGGGGTTCAATTAGAGCTATCAGCAGTCAGCTTTCCTTATTACAGCAGGTAATCTCTCTCTCTCCCTCTCCCTCTCCCTCTCCCTTTCCCGCCCTCTCTCTCACTCTCTCTCTCTCTCTCTCTCTCTCTCTCTCTCTCTCTCTCTCTCTCTCTCTCTCTCACTGTCCCTCAATAACTGGACGTTGTTCTCCTTGTATCTTTGGCTATTTTCTCCCTTTAATTGTTTCAAGGGCCAAAAGCCTGTCTATGTAGCGTGCCAAAATAATTAGCCCATTTAAAAGCGGTCGTTCGATTCCGAGCCATGAGTTGGCAGCTCCCCAGTGGTTATACGCTAACTGTGAACGTGTGGCTGATATTCCGCACTGTTACTATATTCGGGCAGTGTCCGATGGCAACTTCCCACACGGGTAAACAGAAACACGGAGGAGAGTAAAGAAGGAAAGAGCATGACAATGTGGCAAAGATCCAGACCTGCATGTCCGGCGAGCGATATATGGCGAGAGAGTTAAGGGATATATGGAACTGAAAGAGCACCTGAGGTTATCTACTTTGAGTTGTTCTGTACAATAAATGTGTCTATTGTGCAAATATATTGAAAAAAAAAAGATGCTTACTCGACTGTGTCATTATGGCTATTTCTCATACAGTAGTCTACGTACTCAAAAATACATAGCCCATACTAAAATACAGTGTGGAGGTGGTTTTTACTCAAAGTATAAAAAACAAGGAATAATCATCCATCATCAATTTGAAATAAAAGAGCAAAGCTTTCAAGAGCAGAATCCCTTGGATATTGCGTTTTGTAAATCTCAATGGTCAAATAAAAATTTTCAAAACCTTCAAACCATTTCCTTTCAATTAAACATTTTTGCCTGTGGCATTATTCCACCATTCCATGGTGGCCGCTTCAGGTGTGTGTGTGTGTGTGTGTGTGTGTGTGTGTGTGTGTGTGTGAGCTGGCGTTTGGGCGTGCAGCATGTATGTAGGTGGTACTTGGCTTTGCTGGTATGAGGGGAGGTTATTTTGATGAGCCATCCATATGACCACTGAATTATGTATTTATATAATAAGGATTGCCTTTCCCATAATGATCAAAGCAAGTCTCAAATGAGGACTATTGTTATTAATGAAACAATCGGTTTCCCTTTGCTGTGTTTGCCCGTGACATTGCTCAAAGCCCTTTTTTGTCAATTTGCCTCAGTCGATGATACACGTAATCATGCTGCTTTGCATTCACAAGACTCAAGTGTCTGGTTCTTTAAACTAGACTTCTTTAGAGATTTGTTTTGTTTATACCGAACCTTTACCTTTTTTTGTATCTATGGTGCATTGATGATACATTGGGTTGTACCTCAGCAAT
Organism: Trisopterus minutus; assembly: GCA_027122715.1. Classification (NCBI taxonomy): domain Eukaryota; kingdom Metazoa; phylum Chordata; class Actinopteri; order Gadiformes; family Gadidae; genus Trisopterus; species Trisopterus minutus. Next base: position 1,810,044 of record JAOPUD010000154.1, on the reverse strand, counting down.
CCAAGCAGAAGAAATGTCTTGTGTTAAAACTTCTACCTAGAAAAACACAGGTGTTAACATGCTCATCTCAGTGAGTGTCAGGGTAATTTGACTCCATTTGTCGTCAGTGCAACGGAAAATCATATATTTCCCCCCCCCTGTTTCCTGTCACAAACCTTTTTGTATTTCTCCATGGGTTTCTATCCATCCAGGTAGGTCTTGTTAACCTGTCTATTTTGCGGGATACGGTTTTACTTTCCCATCGCGGCCTCACCTCCAACTCAGCTATCAGGTTCCCTGATGGCTGTCTTGGAGCTGATTGAGAAAGATAGATTAATGGTGGAGTGCAAGAGAGAGAGAGAGAGAGAGAGAGAGAGACGGGGGCTGTGGCTTTTAATGGCACCGTCTGATTAACCCCAGCTCCATCCACACTAATACATGGCTTTCCACTGGTGTGGAGGGGGGTGGGGGAGAGCATGAACCCCTTCCAGGGCACCCTGGAGGAGATGTCAGCCCGCCAGCCCAGTGGTTTGTGCTGAGTTGATAGCAAACCCATGCTAATGTTAGTATCTCCTGGGCCGTTATCAAACAGCTCAAACAGATGCTGGTCTGGTGCAGGCTGAAATTAAATACATGAACTCTATTAAGAGTCAGAATTTGCTATAATGTGTCCCTCCATACTCTACGTCATTCGGTAAGAAACATTCTGAATGCCATTTCACGCTGCCGCTCAGGTGGGTTGGATGGTCAGGCAAGAGAGAGAGGGAAAAGTTAGAAGCCCTCAGGAATGGATAATTGGTTGGTTAAAATCCACCGTGGCAGATGTTCAGTAGGGCCTGGTTGTGCCTGCGGGCAACTACATCCAACAGATGGTGGGGGTATCAGCAGGGTTCTCCCCAAAGAGGCAGCTCCTGGCTGAACCAACCTGGTAAAAAGCTTCTTATTAATGGTCTGACAGAGCAGCAACCAGGCAGGGTTGAACTGAAGGTGGTCTGTTTGTACTGCTTTACCTAAAAGTCCACCGACTGTACGACAGGAGCAGCTGTTGTGTATTGAATAATCAACTGAAAAGGTCATTTTTTATAGATGTTTCTACTAAACAATATGCTGGACCTGTTCTGTATATCCACTGAGCAGCAGCTCCATTGTAGTATGGAGATGATAGCAGATCCCAGCCTATGGGCAACAGGCCAGTAACATGACATGTTCCACCTCGGCTTCCAAAACATGACCCAACACTATAAGCTACACTCAGACACACACACACACACACACACACACACACACACACACACACACACACACACACACACAGCGCATTGCCTGGATATATGGCAACGTGTGTGTGGTCGACTGCTGCTCTTTAAACCTGCCACCTGGCAAGCCAATCAGCAGGGAACAGACAAGCATCAATTAACTCAATCAATCACAAACACAATTCATCCCCCAAATACAGCCACTCCTTCACTTTTCTCATTAAGGTACTTGCCTATTCTTCACTTGATCTTGACAAGGTTTGGTCGACAGGGTCGGGGGATATTCAAACAGGGGCGGGACAGAGGGACGATCTTGCTTTGCTGTCTCACTGCCTTTGCACAAAGCACACGAGCAAGGCATTGCTCATTAAGAAATAATGAGTTTTGTAGCAGGAGCCGGCTGCTCCCAGGCATTAGTATGTACACTCTATCAACCTTGCTGCTGATACGGCCGGGATGTTAACACAATAAATATGAAGATGGTTTTCACCTGACCCACCTGGCTCTATTGCAGGGAGAACAACAGCCTCGAGATGCCATTATAAGACTGGAATCAGGTCAGAGTGGAGAGAAAGGAGCTCTTCAGGCTCTTAGAGTTACTTTGATATTCATGAATTTCATGTTGTGTCCTTTGAAAATAATAGGAGGAACTAGGAAGGCCACTGCAAACACCTTTCGCTAATGCGATTGTTTCGCCGTTCAGAGAAAATCCTTGAGGATTGGGACCTGACGTCCTAGGATCCTGAAGAGATCACGTTATTGGTTGAGTCCTGAAAGAGGTTGCTGCCATTTCTCGATGTAAGGATTATCATGCTTACTGCAGTATTAGGTAGCACAAGGTCTCTGTTCTCCGTCCGCTCTCTCTCTCTCTCTCTCTCTCTCTCTCTCTCTCTCTCTCTCTCTCTCTCTCTTTCTCTCTCTACATCTTCGCACACATCTATATTACAGTAGAAACTTTGCACCGACTTAACCAGAGTCAACAGCCATCTACGGACTGATGCCCTTCAAATCACAGACACACGCACACACACATGCATGATTTAGGTCTCCGTGTGCGTCTTAACATTTCAACATTTAACAGCAGAGACAAACAAACACTGGTCTACTCATCTAGCCGTTTCATCTCCTGGGATGAGACAAAAAATTGCAACGATAAAATCTAAATTATTGACAAAGGCATGCCATTGGTCATAGACCAATACGTTCCTCTACGTATTTCAAAAGGAAGAGATTGCCGTATGAGGCTGGCTAGTGTGGCAGAATGGACTGGCAGAATCCGAGGAGCTTCGGGAGGGTAAATATATACAGATCATTGGGAGAACATGTTCCAGTTTGACAGGGGCTGACATGAGCTGAGCTTCTGGCCCTGCATGTCCTTCCCCAGCATAAGCAAGCCTGACACTTAAAACACAGCATTTCCTGTGGTGCTCTAGCCTCAAACCCCCCCCCCCCCCACCCCCACTCACACCCTAAAGATGAGCATTCCATCTTGAAACTTTACAACAAGGCTATAGCCGTGTCTATAATACGGATACAAAAACATCACTGTCTAATGTGATGCCTTAACACGACTATCTTTAACCTTATATCTACATTCAATAACCTGATATTATGTTAAATATAATTGTGTCAAGTTAAACATTTGTATTCCCCATGCTGGGATCTGAAACAGTGATAACGATCCGAAACCAGCTTTGATGTAACCACAGGTCCTCAAGATCCGAGACTATCAACGATGGCCAATTGTTTTTGATCCCTGGACGGTCTGCATCAAACACATTTCGTTATACAGCAATAGGAAAAACTATATCAGACAAGTATGCTTCTTTATTATAATGGCGCCCTTTTCAAAGTGTACCATTTTTCTTTACAGACAAATTATTAATATGACAAAATCATTCCAATGTGCACTTCTTACCAAACAGACAAAATGCTTTGACAAGTAAAACGTGTGCGTGATTGGATTGTTAGTTATATGAGAGACCGCTGACACAATAAAGCAGCATTGACCTGCTGTTTGATTGCTGTTTGCCATTCAAACACTTAGACGAAAACCAGTGACAAAAGGGAAAGTATAACAATAAGGAAAGAGATGAATTCATCGCAGACAATGATCTGCTCAATTGAAAGAGAGAGATTACATTTCCCTCATAATAATTGGTGGAGGTGCTATGGGCTCTGGATTAAAATTGTGGGGGAGTAATTACAGTTCAAAAGGCATCAAATACAATTTTTTTTTTTTTATTATACAATTTTATACAATGAATCGAAAAGCCACATTCTGGCTCTGACTCATTTTGTAATCCCAGCCATATGGTTTTACGTAATTGTCTTTCAATATATTGAATTCATGCTATGGTGGAGACAGATGTGTGCTATGCTGTTGTAATTAAATAACCATTACTGTAAAATCTGTATGTTGAAGAGCGCAACTCCAAGCTGTGCCATCCTTGTTGGCAGGAACCTTCTGTGAAGTGTACTTTCTTCCCTCTACTGTCCAGAAATGGATGAATGCAGCTTCAAGTCACTCTGCTTCCACTACAAAATGGGCAGCTCTTCACCCACTGGCAGAATGGGAGTTGGAACCTGTGACTCTATCAGAGTGCTAGACGTATTTAGCAATCTCAAACAAACTCTTGCTGATAAAGAGATTAAAAAACAAATTTGTTCGCCATTCACTGTTATGTGTGTGGGTCTGTGTGTGCGTTCCTGTGTGTATTTGTGTCTGCATGTGTGTCTGCATGTGTGTGTGGGTGTGGGTGTGTATGTGTGTACAAACACGGAAGAGCAGCAGGGCGAGATGTGTGTATTAAATGGAGGTTGACTCTTCCTGTCATCGCCTTGCTGTCTGCAGATCTGCACCTCCCGTGGAGCGTGGAGGTGGCCATATTAAGAAGCAGGCGGGGCGAGACATTAGCCCCAGAGGGTTTGCGACGGGGAACGGGCTGGGAGGGGGGGAAACCACACATCTGCAACACAACCTCTGCACCATCTCTGTGGCATCAGCCCTGACTGACGGATTCACTCGGCTGGAACAAAACACTGGCAGAACTGCTGACCTGACGGGGGGGAGGGAGGAGGAGGTGTGCTGCTGCCTAAATCTGTTATCAGGGCAGCAGGCTGTGAGCGGATCACTGGGAACATTAATAGATGTGGAGACAGCGAGGAGGGCGGGAGACGAGCTGTGTCAAAGAATTTAGAAAAAGAAAACCCTGCAACAGCTAGGGTGGAGATCTCACTCACACGAGCGCACACCCGCACGTACACAGACACACACACGTAGACACACGCACACAAACATGCACACACACACACACACACACACACACACACACACACACACACACATCACTATCTATCTGTCTATCTCTTTTTCTCTCACTCTGTCTGTCTTTCCCTTTCTCTCTCTACACGCTTACTCAACACACACACAAAAACACACACACATACAAACATTATGACAAAATATGGAATTACTGCGTTCACTATTCAACTATACAAAGCCATAAAATAATGCTGTTGGAATGCATTAGGATAATTATAAAATTTTCAAAAGACAATTGTCCTGTTCTGCTGCTTGGTAGTAAGATAATTTCTTCTGTTCAGTGCACTCTAGTGCATATCAGCCTGGGGCTCAACTGCCTGATTCGAACAGAAATTCATACATATTTCTCTCTCCTCCATATCACTCTTTATTTTCACTCTCTCCAATATGTCTGTCTGTCTGTCTGTCCATTCAGAATTCATCAAAGTTTCTATTCTATTGTAAACATCCATTACCCGCCGCATGGCCTGTGCCACTGGAGACGGACTGACAGACAGGTTAGTCATGTGCTTCATCTTCTACATTTCCTGTGCAAAACTATTCTTGTATGACCTCTGACCTCCGTGTTTTCCCCCACTATCCCGGCCTATGTGCTCTTCACCAACATCCATTTCATCAACGAACCGCCTGGACCAACCCGCGCCACCAGCAGACCACCCCCTATCGGTAAGATAAATGAGATGGTAAACACGGTGCCGAGCTTCCCCATAGCCTTCCTGCTCCATGTCTGACCTGCGCCCGTCACACCGGCTCTGTCTCCAGGGTCAGTGTGGACACAGAGGGTAAGGCTGAACCCAGGGGGCAGGAGCTGCAGGATCCAACTGCCCCCTTCATCCCCCCCCAAAAAAGAGTTTCCCTTATCGCCTCCGAAAGGTCAGAGTCTAATTTGATAAAACAGGGTTTTGGCTTCTTAAAGGTGTAGTTTTTAGTTCTCTCTCTTCGTTTCGCCGCCAGCCATCAAAATGTCACAAAGCGTTTTCGTGGTTGACATTTTGATTTAAGTCGGTCCAGCTGTGTCCTTTCTCGGAAATAAAAGATTAAAAAAAAGGTTTTATTACCTTTTGAGCATGTGAACATTGCATGCATGAATACCAGCATACTCTCTCACACACACACACACACACACACACACAAACACACACACACACACATATACATACATACATACACAGACACATACACACACATACACACACACACGCATGCAGACACGTACATATTCAAGGCTGGGAACAATATTTTGCATGATTGTTATTTTAATTTGCTACGACTGCTCACTGTTCTACATTTTACACACAGCTGTATTGCACTAAACAGAAAAATCGATTTCCCGAAGATTATTGTCTGCATATACATTTGAACACCAGGGCATTTTAGGTAATTGTGCAATTTCAGAAAAGGCGGTGTTTCCTACTTTCCATCTTGTTGAACAAAATCCCTTCACAGCCTGCATTTATTACCTCTTCAGCAGAAGTCATTAAATTATACATCATCACAACAATAGTCATATATTAATTTAAATACAGAGTAAAAACATTTTAAAGGAAGAACAAAAAAGAGAATGACACAAAAACATTGGTTTGTGGTCTGCATGTCTCCATCTTCATATGCAGAGTAGAATATAATGACATATAATAGCATCTACTCCAAGCATATCTCTACCAGTCCTCATACTCTCTGGAGAAGTGAGAGACAGGAGGGCTATGTTAATTACATCATAAACCATGATTAGCTGAGGCAGTTATTGATCTAAAGCAAGTATTCAAATCGCTCCTCTCAGGGGGCCGGGAAGCCATTATTGTATAATAGGTTTACATTAATATACTGTTCATGAATATCTTAGCAATGAATGAATGTATAATTAGTAATACACAGTTAAATATATTTTAATGCATCATTCACACACGGGCTGATTCTAAAGCGTTGACCACCGCAAACACAACGCGGACGTGCACAGCCATTCACACAGTAATGGTGACTCTAATGACTTAGCTGAAATGGGACGAAGCTTCAGTGGTTTCGAGTTCAACAGGTTAATATTGTACTACTCCTCATGGATCTATTACATGAAATTATCTGTTATGGATGAAGTACACAGCGAGGGGTGGAGAGGAGAGAGCAGATGAGAGGAGAGGAAAGGGGAGGTTAAATTGTTGGGATGTGAACCATCATCTAAAGAAGAACAAGGAACACTCTATTGATAGTTCTCTTTGATTTCTGATGCTCTTTTTCTTGTCATTATCGTCTCCTCTTTATGGTCGTACTTTTTAACGATGACAAAACCTTCAAAATTCACCGTTCAGCCATGAGCACAATTACAATTCAGAGCACTTGTTTGTTTTAATTAACATGCATTGGCAATCATTTCAATACTAATTTAATATTTAAAATTCCCGGTGTTTCAATGGATTATCAACTATTTCAGGAGAAAAATATAACCCTTCAGAAATATTATCTTATTAAATAAAGTTTTCGGCTAATGAATATTATCTGCATAAATGATATGGTTGCACATAAGCAGCAGTCATTGTTTAAGACGTAATCGTAATTAAACACTCATTGAAGTGTTTCAGAAGAACAGCTCCACTGAATCAGCTCGATCGCAGACGTGTCTGAATGATAACTAGCACTTCTGTGTCCTGAGTTGAGTTTTTATTTGAGAACTCATTTACTTTTTTTGATGTTCCTTGTCTTTAAATCTTGATGTTTTTTTGTTTCTTTCTGGTCCGGGTTGGCCTTAAGAAAGGATTTTAATCTCTGTAAGACTCGTCTGGTTGAATAAAGGTTGATTAAAATAAATACTAAATAAATATCTTGACTGGACAGACTATGGGTGAGAGAGAGGTTTGAACGCATATCTGGAGAGATTTAAGAAAAGATTTTATGAAGGCTACAATGTTGAACAGTTTTTGTATTATTTGATTTATTCTATATTGTTTGTACAGCAGATGTCAATACAATATTGGTCCAATTTTAATTTATTTTACAATAACATTGGTTTATATAGGCCTACTCACTACTACTGGAATGCCTGACTTTAAAGAGTAAACTCTATATTTTGACAATCCCTTATATTATGGCTGCAAAAAGCCCTAAAAATAGTGTTGTTGCTGTTATAACTCTCGATGGTTTATTGTTTTTCTTGCCACATGATAGAGAAATGGAAAAGCCTTGTGTAGGTTGGATATGAATATGGTTATTTTGCACTTTTTGCAGTTTCATACAGGATATGCAATGGAAGCTTTCAGTAGGAAAGCAACACAGTTGGTGATTTTCATACGAGAAGATTTTAACACAATATTTCTTTCTTCATTTCAGTTGTATTGACTGGATTTAAAGTTTAAAACACCTAAGCAGCTACAACACCCTGTGTGTTCCAAAATATCAGAAGCTATATTCTGGATTTTGAGAACTTGTTAGTAAAACCAAACCCTTTGCACGTGTTTAACTTGTGAACCTCTCTGTGAAAACTACAAATTCGAAGTCAGGAAGTTCTCTTCCGTTTGGCAGTCTGTTCCCTCATTGACTCTCTAAAATGGCTGTCCAAGCATAAACCCTCAACACCCCCAACACGCAAGCAAAAACCCCTTCAAAAACAACCAAGGTGGACAAGTCAGAAAAGGCTGAGCTCGACCAAACCCCCTATAACTAGCCACAAGTTCAACAGGTAAGCCTTGTTGAGTGACAGGGTGGAAGCTAAAGCTAACACTGCTGTTCTAACAGTGAGCGCTGGCTCACTGTTAGAGCTAACTATTCTATAGGAAGATACATTCTAACTGTCCCCCAGAGGCTCGTTAGAACCCAACTTCTGGCCTTGTCGTCAGCGTCAGAAAAGCAACCGGTGATGTCACCTCCGTGGAACCGGCGTGACGCTGTCCTCTCAACGCCGGACCATGCTATACTCTAACGAACCCCGCAATTAGCTCTGCTTCCACACTGTCTTCGAGGCCCCCATGACTGGAATACCAATGTGAGAGAGGGAAACATTAAACAACATTTAAAATACGAAGGGACGCGACAGAAGTGAGGCCTGCCTGCTAACTACAGAAATAATTAACAACTCGTTAATGCTCCCATCATAAGCCTTTGCTAACATGCAGCAATTATCCAACTCGGCTGTCACTCAACCCTCCACAACCTCCAATCTTAACAACGTAATTGAGTTGCGCTGTGAGGGGAACATGGGCTGCCGTGGTTCTCCTCTCTCTTAATGCTGAACGCCAACCACAGTGTGATGAGACGGGGTTTCAGAAGCTTTGAGGCTGGAAGCTCAGTCCTGAAATCTAACAGCTGAAATGGAAACCTCTAAGGAGGTGTGTGTGTGTGTGTGTGTGTGTGTGTGTGTGTGTGTGTGTGTGTGTGTGTGTGTGTGTGTGTGTGTGTGT
>JAOPUD010000154.1:1748779-1761617 GCA_027122715.1 Trisopterus minutus | reverse complement strand
GCCCCCCCCCCCCCCCCCCCCCCCCGTGATCCCCTTCCCTTGAACATTGCATGTATTGGGACCCACAGGGAACACTCCCAGGAGTGTCGTCTTCCCCCCAACCCCCGCACGTGTTGCTGATGTTACTGTGTCATTGGTTCACAGGGATGCACTGAGAGGTTTGTCTGCAGCCCAGAGGAGGTTATGGACACCATCGACGAGGGCAAATCTAACAGACACGTGGCAGTCACAAGTAAGACACGCACACAAACACACCCCATTCTTCTCTCGCTTTTGGTAGCTGCATAACGTCCCCGGTTGTAGTTATGCATATCTTGTGTATACATTTTCACTCATCATCCATCGCTTTACAGATTATTTGCAAATACTTTCAAAGTTCCCCCATTTTGTGGTGTACCTTTATAAAATATGTATTTGCGAAACGCACACCATTGTTTGAACAAGCAGTCTCCTCTTCATTACGGCCAGATGCATAATAAAATATGAACCATTATTGCGGTTATTATCGAGCCCCACTCGCTCGCGGCTGGTTCCCCTCTCAAGCCCCGTGCGTGATGTGCGTTCCCCAGACATGAACGAGCACAGCTCCAGGAGCCACAGCATCTTCCTCATCAACGTGAAGCAGGAAAACACGCAGACGGAGCAGAAGCTCAGTGGGAAGCTCTACCTGGTGGATCTGGCTGGCAGTGAGAAGGTACGCTGTCACTCTAATGAGGCTGGAGCCGGTAGCTAGCCACACCGCGCCGGCGGCCCCTTGCAAGGAAATCTATCAGACTCCGAGCACCATCTTGGGGCTATTTCACGATCACAAGGAGGGCGTTGTAGCAGCTAGGTGCTTGGTTGTCCTTGGTCTTAGTCTAACACTTCTATAGACGGTTTAATGTTGCGGACGATATAATGGACCTTTGCACCTCATCTTTAGTCGATGATTTACCCTGCCATCTGATGACCAACTAGCTCGACCCGCCACACCACCGTGGACACTACTCATTTTCTACTTTCTAATGATTTAAATTTACTTAAAACTGTTTGCTTGTTCTGCTTCCATTGCGGTGCCCATTGCACTTCTGACCAACCCTGGAGCATATTCCACATTGGCATAAAAGAATACATATGTATAATGTTTTATAATTTAAAATAGGCCTATTACTGAGAATAGGCATGAGGCACAATTTATGCTAAATAAATGGCACTAAAGAAATCTCTAATTCCATGAAGCCAGGTTTGAATTTCGTATAGATTGGAGGCCTCTCTATAGAGGCCTTTAGAGAGGAGTACTCGCAGTATCGATCCTCAGAGGGTGGGTAACCCTCTTGGGACCCCTGTGGTTCCCATCAACCCATCCTCCTGTTTTTATTCACAGGTCAGTAAAACGGGAGCCGAGGGTGCTGTGCTGGATGAAGCCAAAAACATCAACAAGTCTCTGTCATCTCTCGGGAACGTCATCGCTGCTCTAGCCGAGGGAACGGTAAGTTAAAGTGTGTGTGTGTGCGTCTGCGTATCGTATACGTTACGTGATAATGCAGACCAGCTCACTTGACAAAGTCACATGGATACAACATAGAACAAATGATAGGGGTATTTACTGATTGCCGTATGAAACACAGATAGATAGATAGATAGATAGATACTTTATTTATCCCGAGGGAAATTCAGGTATCCAGTAGCAGTACACTTCAAATTTAAGTCCCACATAAGGCACCTTTCCTAGAGGCACCTTTCCTAGAATTAAAATAGTTTCAGGATTATACAAATGATGACTAAAACTAATGAAGTGGACCACCGAAAGTCTGGATGTAATGGCAGAAACTAGAGGCAAGTGGAACGATGCAGCACAAAGTGCTTTAGGTGTCAAAGAGCTGAAGTGTGTTTTGTAACCGCAAACATTGGTTATGGGTGTTATCGCGGTAAAGCCATATTTTATCCTCTGTAGCAGCCCAGACAACTAACGTCGTTTTATTCAGATGCTGTTGCCTCCGAGCTGTTGATCCAGCGGTGTCGGCGGCTTCCATTTGAATCAATGTTTAGTCTGTTGTACGCCATCTCTTTATTCGGGGCGCTTTCCCCCTGGCGCTTTCTTGCAGATTTATCTGCAGTTTTGGTTAAACAAGTGTTGTATTGTGCACTCACTCTCTCCCTTTTTAACTGGAAAAGTGTACTTTCTAAGGCAAGTTATTGGCTCATTGTAGGTGTGCGGGCAGATAATCGATGACTCTTCTCTTCTGCGCAGTCGTGTAATGTTACGGAACGCTAACGGCCGACCCACTTACTGCCCGTCTCCTTTTAACGGTGACGAGCGGTGACTGAAACCGCTGTGTGGACACGTTAATCTCTGGTTGGGACCTCAGGTTTCACAGAGAGGGTAGCATGTCGTCTAACCTGTTTGTATTCCGACCGCATGGTCCCAATGCCCCACAGTGTTTCACACAGATCATACTCCTATTACCCCAGCGTTTTGACAGCGTGTGTTAATGAGAGCAAATATGCTGCGGGTTATATCCCAATTCAAAGTCATTTCTCATTGTGTAAGGCTCATTAAACAGCAAATAGGGTAGTGATGGAGATGCTCTCTCTGTAATAATAGAGAGCAAGTAGTGAATAAGGTGCATCCTTTGTGTGGCTTAGCAAGGAGTCTTCCTTTTCCCACTGGGTTTATGGAGCTTTTCCCTTACAGGATACTCTCCCTTATCATTACAATGGGTCCCTGGGGAGCACTTTCAGGCTATGTTTGTAAGAAGGGTGTGCATAATAGTCTTAGAGCACCATTACTACTCTAGATGTGTACAGTAGCTGTGGCATGCAGCTTTTACATTATCCTCAATCATCCTCTAAAGTGTGTGTGTGTTTGTGTGTTCTAGGCCTACATCCCGTACAGAGACAGCAAGATGACTCGTATCCTGCAAGACTCCCTGGGTGGAAACTGTCGGACCACCATCATCATTTGCTGCTCGCCTTCCTCCTACAACGAAGCGGAAACCAAGTCCACTCTCATGTTCGGACAGAGGTGGGAGGCTCTCCTGATTGTTGCTAACAGCAAACTTCATGGGCATATTTCTGGGCACCAATATTTCCTTTTTAGGCCTGAAATGTAACTCTTTACTTTAAATTCTATTTCTACCAAATAAAAATAAGCTAGTGTTGCAACCGGCCTTGTGAGGGTGGTTTGGTACGTTTTACAATCAGGTCATTGTTGATTTGAAAAAGGGCTGTTTTTCAACCTAGTACAAATGGTTATTTCATCCAGACATAAAGAAGGAAACCTCATTTATGCGGTTTGCCCCCCCCGGGCTTCTGATGCAACAGTTTGGTTTGAAATGTGAATTGCAACTCCACAAGATGGATGGATCGATATAAATAATATTGTTTTAAAACCGCTCCTGACCGGAAATGAGTTCTATGAATTCAACACACGTCTGTTTGGAGAAACGCAAAACCACCCGGCTCCTAACAGCAATTCATCGTGTCTTTTGTGTGTGTGCGTGTGTGCGTGCAGAGCGAAGACCATCAAGAACACGGTGTGTGTGAATGTGGAGCTGACTGCGGAGCAGTGGAAGAAGAAGTATGAAAGAGAGAAGGAAAAGAACAAGACCCTGAGGAACACCGTCACCTGGCTGGAGAACGAGCTCAACCGCTGGAGGAACGGTGAGAGGGATACGCCCGCCCGCTCGCTCATTCACTCACTGCACTTCTGACATTTGAGGCATTCTTTTGTGCCTCAAATGTCAGAAGTGCAGTGGTAAGGCAGAGAAGACTATAAGGATTTGGGTATACTATAAAACATGAAAACTACAAGATGGATAACCCACAATAGCAACACATCTACACAGCAGAACGAAACATTACGTATACCAAAAACACCTCCTCCAGATTGGTCTGCTGCCATTTATGGAAGGTATTCAACACAATTTTGGTGTTGTGTTTAGTTATTTAGCCCCCATGTAAGAGAAGCCTCGAGGGATTCTCAGGCTCTCTGGTGGCCCGCAGTCACAGAAATACAAACACACATACACACAGAGAGACTGCGGTCCAACTCGTTGACGCTGACCTCCTCCGGTGTCCTGGGTCCCTTCCAGGCGAGAGCGTTCCGGTGGACGAGCAGTTCGACAAGGAGAAGGCCAACGCTGAGGTGCTGGCGCTGGACAACGTGGTCAACGACAAGCCGGCGTCCACGCCCAACGTGCCGGGCGTCCGCCTCACCGACGTGGAGAAGGACAAGTGTGAGGCGGAGCTGGCCAAGCTCTACAAGCAGATGGACGATAAGGTGAGGAGGAGAGCGGAGTCCAAACAAACCTTCTGTCGGGAAGTGGGTATACAGGCTGCCCAGGCCTCTCTGTCCCCCCGGTCTCTGACAAGATACGTGTGCTCCTGGGGTTTGTTTGTGTTCAACTCCTATTTCGGTTTCGGGGCATCGCTCAGAAGAATGCCTTTGCTTTTCTTCTAGGGAGAAATATGCTTTGAGGGAACCAAAAGTTGGCGAATTGGCCTGATATGGAGTATTTGTTCACAATGAGCATGCTCAGTCACTTCGGGTTGCTAGAATCTGCTAGTTTCCTGCATAGCCGTGGGGTACTTCAAGGTGTTTATATTTAGTTGATGCAGTCATTTTTGGCGCAGCACTGACGGGAGTTGCTGAAGCGTGCGCTGTTAATCATGCTTGTGTAGTAACGCTTCCCCAGTGCCCTCCCTTTTGTCTTGCTCTAGTTCGCACGCACGCACGCACGCACGCACGCACGGACGCACGCACGCACGCACGGTTGTTGTGATTTGCCTTGAGTTGTTCCAAGTACAAATCAAGGCAATTAACACACGGGGTGACCACACTTAATCGTTTCAGTCACTTAATTGGCAATGCTGTGACGGGGGGGGGGGGGTGTGGGGTGTAACGATAAACAAGCACCGTTAAAAACATCAACTTCACGATTACATGAAGTGCACAAACCGCAAACCCTGAGTTCAAGCACTGGGAGTATTGAACAGCATCCTAGAAATAGTAATGTGTGTTCAACAGTTAACTTTGCCTGACCAGTGCCCATTCCATCAGCCAGATGCTACAGTGACGTATCGCCATCTGTGATGCCCCAACTGGGTGACTGTGGCTCCACTGTGTTCTTGCTAATGCCAGATGTTCTCCATATGTCCAGGACGATGAGATCAACCAGCAGAGCCAGCTGGCTGAGAAGCTCAAGCAGCAGATGCTGGACCAGGAGGAGGTGAGCGATATGTACTGTAACTCGGGAGTTCAGCGATGACGGCCTATACAATTGTTATGATGTATTGCTAGTAGGGTTGGGTGATTTCTCTTGTTTTTTTCTAATGGAATGATAAGTTACAATCGTTTTTTTTTTTTTACTCTCGGCCGCTTTCATTTGAGGCTAGGGAATTAGGTTTGACATCAGTGGGATGGGCTTCAGCACGTGCTTACGATTGTGACGACACTAAAATGGCAACAAGCGCCATCAAGAAAAATTTATGGCCATAAATTGCATCTTTGTGTTTCAACGACTGAAATCCGATAGCAGACATTCAGAGTAGAATAAGATTATGGTCAGGAGAACTGTTTTTTTTCTCCGCAACAAAAATGTGAAACATGATGCTCCTTGTTTGAGGCAACGGATAGCCAGTTATACTGCTGATTTAATTTATTTCAGCTCATAGGCCAAGCCTAGCCCACCAACACAGAGTTATGAATAGCAAGCTAGTGAAGGTCATAATTCATTGCTAGTCCATTTGTCAAACATGCCTAGTAGGCAGGATTTATCAATGGACTTAATATGTTTTGATACAAGAATTGCAGGGGAAAGTGCAAACGATTTCTTCCCATATATGACTGAAGAAAGCATAGCAGCTCAAATGTACAAGTTCCTTTTTCTTTTTTTTGGTTGAACCATAAACCTTTATTTAACCATTATGGAAAGAGATTTTTTTTAACCCTCATTGGAAGATTTTTGCACAGGTAAGTCAAATTTTAAGAAATGATGTGAAAGCAGTAATTTATCTGCTTCAACATTTCAGTTGGTCTTTCAGTTTAAAGAGTGACGATAACTAACTCAATCCCAATTGTGAGAAGTGACATGAGAGTTGGTATAGTAGGTATGGTGGGACGCACAACCAGAGAAATTGTCCTTTCAATTCACCTGTTGGACCTTGTTTTTAACTCTTTACTGCAGTGCGCTCACCAACAGCATTCTAATACAGCTTCTCATTTGAATTACCTCCCCCACTCGCTAGCTCCTGGTGTCTTCCCGCCGCGACCATGAGAACATGCAGGCAGAGCTGAACCGCCTGCAGGCGGAGAACGAGGCCTCCAAGGAGGAGGTGAAGGAGGTGCTGCAGGCGCTGGAGGAGCTGGCCGTCAACTACGACCAGAAGAGCCAGGAGGTGGAGGACAAGACCAAGGAGTTTGAGGCCATCAGCGAGGAGCTCAGTCAGAAATCGGTACGTTGTGGAAAGGCGGAGATGGGCGCGGGTGGAGGTTCTGCAATATCATATGCATGGTGCCCCTTCATGTCAGTGTCTTGGTCAACAAGTTTGTTCAGTTAAAGTGTGTTTGTGTACCTTAAGCCATATATGGAACTGTGAAAGTCCTAATGTGTACTCGCCGTATTCAGTGACGTTCTTGGTTGACACAGATCTTTTTTTCAAGCCATCCTGTGAATAGTCAATGCCAACGTATAATCAAACACTCTCCCCCTCCTCGTCCAGACCGTCCTCACAGCGCTGGACTCTGAGCTCCAGAAGCTGAAGGAGATGTCTAACCACCAGAAGAAGAGGGTGACGGAGATGATGTCGTCGCTGCTCAAAGACCTGGCCGAGATTGGCATCGCCGTAGGCAGCAATGACGTCAAGGTACTTTAAAACACAAGCAGCGGGAACACTTTCGGGAAGTTGGAAGTATTTAACGTCAGGAATAAATATATTCCTGACGCCCCCCCCCCAGCAACACGAGGGCAGCGGCGTGATCGACGAGGAGTTCACGGTGGCCCGCCTCTACATCAGCAAGATGAAGTCGGAGGTGAAGACCATGGTGAAGCGCTGCAAGCAGCTGGAGGGCACCCAGTCGGAGAGCAACAAGAAGATGGACGAGAACGAGCTGGAGCTGGCCGCCTGCCAGCTGCGCATCCAACAGGTAAACCCCCCCCTTCCCCCCGTCCCTCACCCCACCTGAGGGTCCTCTGCGGCGGCTCTCTGCCCCCTTCCTGATAGCCAGATGCCGTACCTTAGCCGTAACTGCTAATTGTGATGGTAGAGGAGCAGAAGGCTAGTTGTTGTTGTGGAACCTAATCCGCATTCAAAGCTGGAGCTGCCAGGTTAAAACTATGTATTGGGAAGTAGAAAACAACATAATAAGAAGTCGGGGTGGTAAGAAAGGTCTGAACTTTAAACAAAGTTCTCACCAAGTCTCAAAAGAGCATGACCATCTGATGTTAACATCCGTGTTTTTTTGTACAGCACGAGGCTAAGATCAAGTCCCTGACCGAGTACCTGCAGAACGTGGAACAGAAGAAGAGGCAGCTGGAGGAGAACGTGGACTCCCTCAACGAGGAGCTGGTCAAGATCAGTGCCCAAGGTAGGGTCTGGTTACTGCATGAGCTAGCAGGGAAAAGACTGTTGTTTTATTTGTTTTTGATTAGGATTCACCCGGTCAACAGGCGTGCATAGGCTTTGTTCCCGCCCTGCACAGGTGTTGTATTTGTGCTAAACAAATAAGCTAAACAAATGTGTATGGGTTTCGATTTACTACCGTCCCACTGGTAGTGATTGGTGCTCAGTCTCTGTTATTGCATGTGCTGACGGAGTCTTGTTGTCCTTCTGCAGAGAAAGTTCATGCCATGGAGAAGGAGAATGAGATACAGACGGCAAATGAAGTCAAGGTACATCAGTTCACCTTCAAGCATTCGGTCATCATGAGGGATGGGTATTATTCATTTGTAATAATCAAATAATATTGGAAAGGCGTCAAAATATTGTTATGAATAGAAATGGTATTGCTTGGAATGTGTGATAATCAGGATGGAGTGGAAGTCTATTTTGGACTTTATAATTATGCGTTTGTCCGGAAAAGGCTGTGGACCAAAGGTTGTCCTCCTCTGGTCTGCCTGCCTGAGAACAGGGTTGGGGCTAAGGTGCTTGGACACAAGGATAGGGGGAGATACAGAGAACTTTGGGAAAAAATATTGTTAAAAAAGTAAACAGTATGCTATGACTATGCTATTCCAGTTATATTATACAACTCTTATTTCAGTGAGTGAAAATAAGTAATCATTAGGAATGCAGTCTTTTTTTTTTAGAGATCGCAGATTACTGTTATTACTGGGTTTAGCATAATGCTGTATTTCAAGCATAGTTCCCCTTGGATTTGTGTTATTGTTGCAAGTGGGTGCAGTGGTTAGGGTACTGAAGTGGTACTGTGTTCTGCCCAGGAGGCCGTGGAGCTGCAGATCCACTCCCACCGTGATGCTCATCAGAAGCAGCTCAGCAGCTTGCGCGACGAGCTGGACAACAAGGAGAAGCTGATCACAGAGCTGCAAGAGTAAGAGGCTTGACCCTGTCTGAAGGACCAACAGACCTTCCCAATACCAGCCCCCGATCGCTCTGCACTAATACCAATACCGTTGTGCACACATACTGCAGGATGTCCCAATTGTACAAGGGGTTTAGTGGTACTAGTGCTGGTTTTGCTAGTGATCCAGGTGGCTCTACAAATGGAGGAAATGCAGATGCTGGCTCCTTTTGCGTAGTAGGGGTAGATGAAGTATCCCAGAATGCATTTAGATTTTTACTTGAACAATGCCATCCAGCGACAGGACATCAAATGTATATACTGTGCGCTTAATGCTAACTCGGTTATCCTTGGGGGAAAAATAGGGATTGTTCAATTTATTTGTCACTAACGATCAACAATAAATACGCCATTTATGGTGTCTGTGCGAGCCGCTTTACAAGGCCAAGTGAGTCCCGTTGGGTATTGTATTTTTTACCAAGCACGACTCATAGGTCATGGTAGGGGGCTCATGTTCATCAGCCTAGCGGACGCATGTTGTTGATGGCCCCTCTGCCCTCTCCCAGCCTCAACCAGAAGATCATGCTGGAGCAGGAGAGGCTCCGGGTGGAGCACGAGAAACTCAAGTCCACCGACCAGGAGAAGAGCCGCAAGCTGCACGAGCTCACGTGAGACACATGCACACTCATTCTGCCTCTCACACACACGCATGCACACGTGAGCACATACACACCTGAGCAAATAGAATAGAAGAGAATACTCTTTATTGCATACACTCACTTGCTCATTCTTTCTCTCACACACGTGTGCAATCATTTTCTCTTGCACGTGCACACTCACACTCATTTTGTCTCTCACACTCAAACTCATTCAGGCTCTCACACGCACAAACGCACACTTTCTTATTTATTCAGGCTCTCACACGCACAAACGCACACTTTCTTATTTATTCCCGGAGTGTGAGGAGAATAACTCTGGAGTCGCTGGAAAACTATTAGCCAGAGGTTGTGTCCATTGAAATGTAATTACTGCGTTTGGTTGCCTTTTTTAAAATGGCCTACGGAACAATGTCCTGGTGCTAAGCCGCTGTTGTTGTCGGTTGTCCAGGGTGATGCAGGACCGCAGGGAGCAGGCTAGACAGGACCTGAAGGGACTGGAAGAGACAGTGGTGAGTCACATAATTGCACCACCTTCCCATACACACACACACACACACACACACGCTGGAAGGTGTGTGTGTTCCAAGCCAATGTTCTCTGTACACTTTGTAGCATTTACATGAGCCATTATATACATATCCTAAAGCACTGTAACAACACTGTTGACAAGCAAAAGCAGAATGGAGGAGGGGGCACACCTCTTTGAAGGAGTGAACTCCATGAAATGGTTTCCTATTCGTGCTAAAGGAGTGCAGCTATGCACGTTTAAGTTAAATTTACTGACCCAGGCTAATGTAAAACAATGACTCGACTTTATCTTCATCTTCATCTTCTATTGTACTGTCATTGGAACAAAGGAGCTTCAAACCATCATTTAAGTAGATTATTTATTTCAACGTTCAACCCCAATACTGCAAAGGGCTGTCTTGTGGTATAACGGCTAGCATGGTTAATAAACATACATGATTGAAGACTCAAAAGCTTAACTCTGAAGTTGTTTTGATTCCACTGTGCCCGTAGGCCAAGGAGCTGCAGACTCTGCACAACCTGAGGAAGCTCTTTGTCCAGGACCTGGCTACCAGAGTGAAGAAGGTAAAGCACAGCATCCAGACCCATTTCTTTCCCTTTGTTCGTCTAAAGTCACAGGCTTGGGAGTATCTTTGGAACTTGGCCCAGTAGGAGCTGAAGGACACTGACTATCAAGACTATGACCATTAGTCATACAGACAACAGAAAATGAATTGAGATTCATCAAGAGGATTAAGCTTGGTGCTGCTAGATACACCACTGTGTGTTTGGTCTTGTTCGGGTTAAAAGATGAATTCTCTGACGATGTGTGTATGTTGTGTTGTGTGTATCGCCGCAGAGCGCTGAGATGGACTCGGACGACACCGGCGGCAGCGCAGCCCAGAAGCAGAAGATCTCCTTTCTTGAGAACAACCTTGAGCAGCTCACCAAGGTTCACAAACAGGTAGGAGACGACGAGATGGGACACGCGCCGCTTCCTCTGCCCACTGCGTCCATTCTCCTTTCACCTCCTGCCACCCATCTAATAGGAGCCATCTCTGTTTTTTGAACCACAATCTTATCGTTGTGATCACGGCTACTCAAACAAACGTTGCACAAATGCCTACAAGCAGGATTCGTATCATTATTACTTTCTTGCGAGGCGTAGAGGAAACGGTTGCCTCACAGCAATGGTTTAATCATTTTTGAGACAACGGAAGATCTTGGGAAGCAATCATGAAAATGCTGCCAGCCCAGTGTTGAGCGTGTGTCTTCCCCACCTGCATAGCTCTTACACGCGCCCGTCTGTGTCTGTGTCCCGTAGCTGGTCCGTGATAATGCAGACCTGCGCTGTGAGCTTCCTAAACTGGAAAAGCGTCTCCGTGCTACGGCTGAGCGGGTCAAGGCCCTGGAGTCTGCTCTGAAGGAGGCCAAGGAGAACGCCGCCCGCGACCGCAAGCGCTACCAGCAGGAGGTGGACCGCATCAAGGAGGCTGTGCGCGCCAAGAACATGGCCAGGAGGGGGCACTCCGCCCAGATCGGTAAGGACCGTCAGGGTCACGGCGGCACCGGGCTGCCGCTGATTGTCTGTGGGACGATCCTTTACCAAATATAAGATAAGATGGTACTTTATGGTAATTAGTGAGCGACGTTAATTAATGAAAACCCATTACAGAAATGCAAGTGCTACAGCAGAAGGTGCGGGACAGTAATGCCATTTTAGAGTGGAAGTACCGAAAACACATCATCAACAAAACAGAAGTCCTCCTAACTTAGGAAGATATTTTGCGTTGCTGATGCGTTTTCTTTCCCAATAGGTATCCTGCCAGAAACAACAATGTTGGTTAAACTATAGTATGTAGTATATATATCGGAAAAAAGCAGAAAGAATCCCGACAGTCAAAGTAAATGATTGACATCTTTTTTTCAAATCAAAGTGAAAGATTGTCAACTTGTGGGGAAGGCCGTTACGGCGATTACCTAAGCTTTATTTTCATATATTTTTGCCCCGCCCCACTTGAACTCGCTGAACATTAACATTGATCTGTGTCTCTTCTCCTCTCCTCTTCAGCCAAGCCCATCAGGCCTGGCCAGCAGCCTGTGGCCTCCCCCACCCACCCCAACATCCACCGCGCTGGGGGGAGTTTCTACCAGAACAGCCAGACGGTCTCCATCAGGGGTGGTGCCCCCAAGCCGGAGAAGAAGTGAGTGGAGGGGGGGAGCGCTCGTCATCTCCTCGTCATTTTTCTCTCACTTTGTTAAAACAGCGATACATGTGAAGTTGATTTTTGTAGTTGTTATTGTTGTTTGCTTGTCTTTGCTGTCATTGCAACATTTGAATGTCGTTTTACTTTGATTCGTAAGGCTAAATATACAGGCCTACTGATGCCGGTTCAGCAGTTTCATACTGGCCTATTTTCATGTTGTCAATAGGACAAAACTGAAATGGGGTCCTTAACATCCCTCCTTCTTTTCTCACGTTTTCTCTTGTGCTCACGTTTACCATCTCGGTCTCTCCCTCTCTTTCTCACTCTAGCTGATGAGCAGTGTAACAGAAGCCAGCGTCGATATCCACCACCACCTTCACGGCAGCCTGTCACATCAATACAGCAGCGCTGAAGTCCTGCAATATAAATATATATATACAGTATAAATACCCCTGGCCTGTACAGCTTCACCATCCCCACCCACTTCACACTTCTCTCATCCCCTTCTGTCTCCCGGCGATATAATCATCAGGAAAATAACAAAAAAGAACTCCCAAGTCGTTGACTAAAATTCACCAAAACACCACCTACTACACTCATCGGCCAGAAACACAAACCAAACACAGTCTTTGTTCATGCAGTTTTTGGCCAACGAAACCCTGATCTGAACGTGTAGCTTCCTGGGTTGTTGTTTTTTGTTTTTCTCTTTTCTTCATTCATTCATTCATTCATTCATTTATTCATGCATCCATTGCACTGGTATGTTGTCATCAGTCGTCGTTGTTGTGTGTTCGTTCATCTGCACTGTGCCAAGGTGAATGTAATCGGTAGCGGGGTGGTGTGCAAAACACAAACAAACGTCTGTCTTATCTGTATTACCCGTGCCACTGCGGGAATAGCTTGAGTTTGGCTAACCTCTACATTTCACGATGACCCACGCTGCCCCCCCCCCCCCACGATAACCC
>JAOPUD010000154.1:1723699-1734042 GCA_027122715.1 Trisopterus minutus | reverse complement strand
TGTGTGTGTGTGTGTGTGTGTGTGTGTGTGTGTGTGTGTGTGTGTGTGTGTGTGTGTGTGTGTGTGTGTGTCAGTCAAAGGGAGAGAGAGAGAAGTATGTGGGAAGAGTCACTCCGCAGTGTGCCGTTCAATGCATACACACAGTGATACTGTGTGTTTTTCACTTTCCCCCCCTCGTTCACGCATCATGGAATGATGTGTGAAAGTGGTGTTTTTCCCCAAACACCACTTTCTTCCATGTGCGTTATTTATGGTGCAGTCGGTCAGTCAGTCATTGGCACTGTGTGAACAACGCGTCCAACACTGCACACCGCAGGGTGACTCTGCAGTGTGCCGAGTCACCACCACGCAGTGGTTTGTTTATCAGCTCTCCTCGACACCCTCGCTCTCCTCTGGGGCGTCGCAGCTGAAAGCACTTGCTTCGCATGCAAACGTGTGCACAGCGCTGGCCGCCGTGACGGGCACGACGCATTGATTGAAGCCGCGGTTCGTTTCAGGCGTTCACCTATCACGCTGAAGGATGAACGCCTCGCAAGCACAATCGACGGCGGTATGCTACGGTGTATGTATGTGTGTGTGTGTGTGTGTGTGTGTGTGTGTGTGTGATGTTCACATGTGAGCTCTGAATGAGCGCATGCATGTGTAGCACACCACCACCATACCAGATCACCTCTCCTTTCGCCCTCCATCTCTTTATTTTGAGACTCTCAATGTGTGGCTCTAGCCCTTTATCTCTCATCAAAGCGCTGTGCCGGTCTGCTTGTTCTCTCTCTCTCTCTCTCTCTCTCTCTCTCTCTCTCTCTCTCTCGTGTTCTCTTAACAGCTAGTTCTTTGCAGGCTTAGCTCAAACTTCCTCCTCTACGTCATCGTTGAGGACTCAAAGAAGCAGCTGTCCCCGACTACAATTCCCTTTCAGAACTCATTCATCCGTTTGGCATTGAAGCAAACGGGCAGTTGCGATTCAGTTCCCCGATCCGTTCTCGCACCCCCCCCAAACCCTGCCACACATCCCCAGCACCATGAGATGCTGATGATGACTAGCGCTGCGGGTATAGCTAAGAGGATGTGTTTAGTCCTTGCCACGCTACATTACATAAGCCCCAGCTATGTAACATTTGTTTGGACAGCTGTCCGCCCGGGGCAGCGGTGGTGCTGAGGATGGAGAAGGGGTGAGGCGGGCAAGGAGGGGTTGTGCAAGGGCGAGACTGAACAGGATTGGGTTTGTTTGGATGGAGGTTGCCCTGCTGAGTGGCTATTATCCACTGGAAGAGGGAATCTGTAAGTGGACAATTCTGAAATATTTTGTTTGTCTAAATTTAACAGTATCGTTTTCCATATTTGAATAGGCACGTTGATAATCAATTTGTCGATTCATTTAATGAACAGTAGTAGTAGTAGTAGTTATGCAAATAGTCACTTTTGTCTGCAACGGTGACTCATAATGTTATGCCGTAAGTGAAATGCTGTATCAATGTCTTTGTATTTGTTGATGATGGCACACATGACCTTTCCGTCTTCCTTTCTTCTTCTTAATGACACGGCCTCTGTGTGTTCCCTCTGTGGGAACCAGTGGAGGGGCCCAGCCGTTGCAAATAGCTTGCCCAAAGCTAGGCAACCAGCCTGCCCCATACATCGTGGCTTGGATTGTCCTCTTTAGTGTGCGTCTGTTAGACATTGCAGGATTCCTTCTTTGCGCATGGCATCAAAGCAGCAATTGGGAATGATTAATAAGCTCTCATGGGAAATCGTCACGATAGCTGTTGTTCGGGGCAACACTCAAGTGCTCACGCCTGGAAGACGACTTCTGGGGTTGGAACATAGTCTAGACTTTTGTAGAAGTTTACCATTCCTGGTCTCTAAAGTATGATGCTATTATGTGGGGGCACCACATAATTCCTCATCATATTTCACTGCCCACCAAATGACAGGGGACCGGAGGAAGCATGTCATTTTCCAGTGCCGTATAAACGGAGGTTTGCTTGGAGCCCTACCCATGTGTACTTAGCAGTGACACTGGGCTGTATAATTTCTGAGGGAGGAAGACGTTGCGCTGTGCACTTTGCACCCGGGGCAACTTCAGAGTCACAGATTAACTCTGGAAGGTGGACATTGTGGAGCCAATCAACGCTTTTGTTTGTTTAGACATAACTCTTATGAATGGTGAGAGTTTATCACTTTTTTAAATCTGAATCGGCAAAAGTAAGTTGTGAATTCACAATTTACCGACGAGTAAGACGGAGGTTGCTAGGTCGGACGGCCTAGAATGTATATCCCCCGAGTTTTCTAGCTTTGTTTACGGTGACCTGGACCACGTGATGAGTAGTGAGTTAAAACGCCAGATCAAGCCTTGTCTCCACCTAATCCGATGGGTGTTAACGACTCAGATGAAGTGAACTATGAAACAATGTTTCATCAAATTTTTATGGAAAAAGTCCAGCCATGAAGGCATTTCTTATGTGATCGCTTTTGAATGCAAGGCAAAGAACACCCACATTTTTTTTCTGTGGAGCATAAGCTCCAAACATCAGCACAGCTTGGTTTGATGTCAGCGGGTCACTGCAGCCTACACCGATTAGTTTTGGTTCTGGCTCAGCCTGCTCTTGTTTACTGTAAACGCTGGAGCTGGTGTGAAGCTTTTCACAGTAATACAGCTGCAGTGGGCGGCAGAGGTCAAAAACAATCTTAACTGGACCAGGATTGACGTGCCGATCATCTGTTTTTCAACCGCTATAGCGGTACAAGTAAATCAATAAAATGTACATTCAGTATCATTCTGTTTCTCTGAACAGACCTTTGGGGACGCGGGGGTCTGCTTAGCTTGGTATCATCGCTGATGGTTCCATGTTCCACCCATGTACACTTTCACTATAGGGTATATGCAAATGGATGGCCCAATGATTGGCAGGATGCTGTCGTATTCACCCTCCTCAGTTATAGGGGACGGGGCGTGTTGATTAAAGGATTGATATATATTGATATATATACCATTTTAATCTTTCAATGTCCCAACTGCTTGTCTTCACCGTCTAGCCCTCTTGTGTGAGGCTCAGCAGATGACGCTGCATAGCTCCTTTAGTTGAGAAAGTTCACAACTTTATGTGTCCTGTGTCGCTGCATATGTATCCTGTTCAGCAATGGGTTGGCACTAAGGACTCAGGACTAGACTTTGAACTGGTATAGCCTGCTACATATTTGTCACTGTCTAGGGTGGCTTTTACTCTTTATAAAAGCTGCAGGGGGTTGTAATACTGTGGTGAAGTATATCAGCAAGCATAGTGCGTGGGTGAACCTCCTTATATTCCATACCTTGTACAGAGAGCCACTTGTCTAAGTCGTCTACTTTGTCATTGGTTTTTGCGATTATTAGATTTTATTTGGTATGATTCAAGAGCCCCCAGTATTTATTCCTGTCTGTGATGACCTCCCAATGGTTTGCTTCAGTCCTCAGAAAATAGTACACGGTTGAAGCTAGCAAAATAACTAAAAACCCACTATTGTTTGACTTCAGGCTGATGATTGACTTATTGTGTATAATTCATTATATATACATTTTATTAAAACGCATGACGAAACGATAGCCCCCTAAGACAGCCGACCTGCGTTTGCTAATGGACAAGGTGGGCTTAATGTCTGCTCTCATAACCTAAATGCCATCTCCTTTGCTCTACAGGCGTAAAGCTCCTTAACCCTGCTCTTAAGACTTGGCCGCTGGGAAACTGCTATATCAGATGGGATTAGTAGTTGCTGTAGGAGCCTTGTTGTCACCTTCCCTATTTTTCTTCAGTGCTCCTCTGAATGCATGGCACAGGTTCTATGACGGAGCTACCGCACCGTACAGCGACCTCCAGCCCACAAGGTTGTTGAGTGCATGTCAACTTCACAGTTCTTGCTTGGCTGCCATATTGTTTGTATGGTGCCTACATATGGGAATCCTACCAGCAGAATGGCGATGTAAGAATCTGCATAAGAGGAATGCAGGAGCTGTTTTGAATCTGTCTAGAGGACAGGTTTGTTGGAATCAGTTGTATGTAAAATGTAAGGAAAGGGTTACATCTTTGCATCTACCCTGCTGTGTAATGTAAGCATAGTGCTTTGTCATCAGCCTTCGCACATAATAGACACAAGTCTTTGCATTTTTCTCGCTTGCATCAGTGTGTGTGTGTGTGTGTGTGTGTGTGTGTGTATGTGTGTGTGTGTGTGTGTGTGTGTGTGTGTGTCACCAAAAACACAACACAGCACATCATTCCAATAACTACCATGGAATGTGCCACTCTTCTCTTTTTAAACTGCAGCTAATATTCCCGCAGGGAGACAAAAGCATGGCCTATTTGTCACGTAAAACTGGTTTTCAAGCCTTGTTCTGTGCTGCTGTCTCGGAAGTCAGGTTAGATGCATCCCACTTTTGTTCATTTGTGTTCCAAACCGGAAATACCAGTCAGGGCTGACTGTTCTCTACCTGTTTCCCAAGGACAGTTGGTTCGACATGGATGAGGACTAAAGCAAATGACGCTGCTGCTATAGATCTTCATAAGATGAACGCGCTAGCGAAAATGTTCCTCGAAAGGCTAACATTCTGGGTCCGGGTCTGGCACACACAGTACTAGTTGTGTGTTTCCTCTGCTGGAGTGGAGAAGGGAGGATTTTGCAAAAAGGGAGGACTGACATGTTTAGACGCATGGCTGACCACATATCTGCTAACGGACCCACAACAAGCTGGGCAGATACGTTAACGCAGCCCCAGCTAAAGACTAATGATTCACCCTCCGGCTGCCCTGTAGCAGTAGAATTTCAATGTTTAGGTGCTGTCGATAGCATTTGAGAGCTGTGCTCAAGCTTCTGGTGAAAGCGATTTGCTGTGGTTATTGTCCCGTACTGGAGGAAATTCCTTGTCTAGACTTACTGTTTCACAATAAGCTTCTGACTATGGGTCTGTTCAGCCTAGGACTTATTTATGAAATAGATGTAGGGCAGCTTCATTTGTCAAACTCCAAAGATGTTTTCAACAATGACGTTCAATGATGCCAGCAGAATTCTGTTTCAAAGCGATAAAGGAACATTCAGTTTAACTGCCGACACCGAAAATGATATACAAGTAATGTGTAATTTATTTTTTTGCGGTACAGAGTACAAACATGTGACCCTGAAAAATGAATTAGCATTTTGAAGTTTTTCAATTTTAACACTGCAAAGGTTTTATTTTTTATCCAGTGTTGTCCGACCAGCATCGACATGCCAGCCATGTGACAACAGGAGAGACCACAGGAGTGTCAGCACGTGACTATATGCTAAGCATTCACCCCTAACAGGTCAGGACGGGTTTCAGAAGACGAGATGGTCTTGGTCTTAGGTGAATGGTTGACATCCGCAAACTTCTTACTTTTTAACTTTTACATAGCTGGGAAAGTATTTGGCTTTTTTATATACTGGCCTCAAAAGGGCAAGTATATATGGCATGTAAGGCATCACCCACCGCTCAAGCTCCACGGTAAAGTGTCCAGTGGAGCCTGTGTGGTCCCTTGTTATGCTCCGGTTTGTGTACCCTTTTGCTCACACTTGATTGCTTTGTGCTGGTGTTGCTCTCTCCCATTGATTCATACCAGACCGTGTTGTCTCAGCGTCTCTGGGGTATGGATGGACCGGCTCTGCAGAAACTCAATCATAGAGCGGTTATCAGCGCACTTCCAGAGCAAGCAGTCGTGAGGATTGTGAAAGCTCTCATCTGTCACCTTTTATGTTTTGTCATTCATCAGTTCTTTGGTGGATAAGTGAGGCAGACCTTTCGGTGGTTAAGTGGCCTTGGTTCTATGTCCATTGTGTGGATTTTTTTAAACAACTTCCTGCTGAGGTCAGTATTGTGTGTGTGTTTGGCAAACAAACAAGGTTGGCTTTTTGTTTTAAAGTTCCAATAATGGCAGTTTGTCAGATTTTTTGTCACTGGCAGAGTGATCTAAACGGATCGCCCTGGTGATGCATCATCTGAAAACATTACTGACCAAAGGAAATGTGATCAACTGAGAAATACTGCAAACCTTTTTTCTCTTTGGAAAAAAAAAAAACTTGACACACAAAACTTGACACACTGTATGCTCTGGGATCTGTCTCTGTCTCTGTCTCTGTCTCTCTCTCTCTCTCTCTGTCTCTCCCTTCCCTGTAAGGCCTTTCTGTTCAGAAGGGCCTTACACTCTAAGGCCTTTTTAACAAATGTATGCTTTCTTCTCTGTAGCTGCAGGAGGTGAATGTTGGCCACCATTTTTTTCTCCTTCTCCCTCCCTCCCTGCATTCTTTAAGAGCAGTGGAGACAGGCTGGTGCATGTTGTGGAACAAGATATTTGATTGAGAAAATGGGGAATGAAAGGGATGGCCTGAACAAGGAGTCAAAGTTAAGATTTGAAAGAACAAAGTAACATTTAAAACAAATAAGTGTGATGATTTGATTTGGGACTTGAACTCTAGTCCACGCCTGCGTCTCCTGTGTTTTTCGCTCTGGCCTTGTGGCTTCCCACCTCCATGTGCCATGACTCAATCAGACAAATTTCTTCTTTCTTTAGTCCTCCTGTGCTTCCTTCATACTCATTTTCCTTTCATTACCTCCATTCAGTGCACCTTACTTTGCTGTGGAAGGAGAGAGCAAAAAAACTGAGGGAACAGCAGTGCATGGCCACCAATTATAATGATGCGTTCCACAACATTGCATCTTCTTAAAGGCTGTACCTACGTGTTCCGATAAGGATGGCAATTACTAGGGCAGAAGCAGCGTTAGTACGACTAACTAAATCTATACACTTGATATGGCTTTTATTAGACACAGTTTCAGTCCTGTGTTTCCTTTCCTATGGGGGCAAGATAAGAAATGTGGTCGGGGATTGTTGGGAGCCATTGTTCAGGTTGCCCCGATCAGTAAAGTGCATTACCAAAAATAAGTTTCCATGGTTCGCTTCATTAGCTCCTCCCTGGGGTATAATGGACGCCTCTCTGGGACTATAATGCTAAGACTTCCTGTGTATTTTGGGGTGCCAGAGTGAATAGAGCTCCTGTTTCGGGGCGTATGACCTTCTCTTTTTTCCGGTGCCCACACACTCAAAAGGTCAGAGACCTCTTCTTATAGGAAATCTTCAGAGACGTGCGTCACATTGACGTCACAAAGACATCAGAACCATCAACATCCTGCAGCCGTACAGTATAAAACATCAGCAAAACATCAAACCCTGCGTTGGACTACAACTATGGATTCACGTGGGTTTTTCTGCATTGAGCACACATGGCTTTATCGTACTGGTTCCTCTTCACTTTGAGGTCCTTCCTGATGATGATGGGTGATTTTAAATTTTTTAATTAACAGTAACACCAAACTATGCTTCCACAGTTGGCCAGAAGATGTCAAAATATGTTCAATTCTGACCCCCTGGCAAAATCTAAAATGTATTTGCCTTGCAAGCCTCTTGTCCCTCTCACAGGGAAAATAAACCAGATGATTCTATCCGATCGTTAAAAACAATGTTTGTTATGTATTTTAATAACAGGCAACACCAATGCTAGGGGTCAGAGGTTCATCATTTCCAGGAAATATTTGGGGAATTTCAATGTAATCTCGAGAATGACTTTTGGACACAAACTTGTAAAATCCTGATGTTATCCATTCACAACATGTGGCCTGGATGAATGGGTGGGAAAATTGTGAGTGCTTGTTACACTCAGTATAAATACAGTCTATGACGGGTGTAAATGTACACCCCTTATACCTCATACCTCAAACAGACATTGATTCCCAAAACCAAATTTAGCTTTGCCAATGTTATTAAAATGTGTGGACATTAAAATGTCCATGTATGAAATGTACATCCGAATATGCTACAAATGAGACTTGTATCATATGCTGCATTCGGCTGGATCCTGGCACTTTGTCATTTATTTATCCCAAAATAAAAGGTTCATTGTACTTGTGCATGATGAGTGAAATCAGGGGGCCACACCGTCAGCCCATCGGAGATTCAAGCCCTCTGAGATATCGATGTCTGATGGCGTGCTTCCATACCCATAGGGCTGCCTTCATGATTGTGACCGGGACATTTGAGACTCCTTTGCACTCGAATCGTTCATGTGTAGTGGCCATCAGAATAATGAATACGCGCTTCTTTGGAATCTCGTGTCATTGACTCAGGTGATCATTACTGCTACTCAACATCATTTTCTCTGCTCTTCAAATTCCAAGAGATGTTTTTACTACAAACAGTGTTTTGACACGAAGCATGTCTGTTTTTGACACTTTGCTGACTGGTTAAAAACACCTTGGTTGCGTGTTTGGCTTAGGGAGGACAATTATCCCGAAATAGTCACTCATCCACCCAGGCATCAACACTATCAGCCAGGACATGGCTGCTGGTTTAATGGATGGGCATTTTTGGGTATGTCGAAGAGTTTCGCTTCTGCAGTTTGGTTGTCAGTTGGAATTCGGGAGTATAATCCCTGGCTACAGCCCCAGTGTACAAGAACACACCCAGGGACATAAACTGTTCCCTGGGACCTCCCTGTGGAATCCCTGTGTGCAACACACACACTTCGCCATCTGCCTTACCATTTCCAAACCAAATCTGTTCCTGCATCGATGCCCGCCCTTAGTGTCTGAGATTTATTTCAGGGGTATATTGTTTTCGAAATGATTATTGCAACATTGTTTTTTCCACATTGCCTTAATGAAAATACAATCTAAAAAAATCTAATAACAAGCATCCTTGTTTGCATAGAATCATCTTTGTTGTATGGAAATTGCCTTGGCTGCGGATTGCACGGCAAAAAAGGGTGTGCTTTGAGAAATTGTGTCTGTTATTGAAGCACAATTACATTGGCATTCCCATGGCCAGTATCTGTGTTGTGGCTGATGAGTGTGTGTGCAGATTTCAACCAACCGGTCGGTTGAACTGCTCTACAACTCTCTGATAGGGTATCAAAGAGGAAAGCTAATCTTTACTGTGCATAATAATATCACAGTTTATTTAATGGAGCCTTTAATGCTACTCAAGGTCACTTTCTATCATATAAGATAATTTATAAAACATAAAATAGAAACACCAGTAATAAACATCAGTACAAGAGCATAAGCAACAGAGCATATCTCTGCAATTAGCGATTAATAGTTTAATATAAGAAACCGCAGATACAGTTACAGTACAGATACAACCGATACAGTTAAAGGAAGGGCTAAAAAGATGGGTTTCAAGAACATTATTTATTTATCTAATGGATATCTCAACATAGATTGAGAATGGTTACAAGGCTCTGACTTGATCTAACTAATCCAATTAACGGCAACCATACAACTCTGACCACTGACATACAGAAGAATAGACTGGTTTCTATGGGCCAGTTCCATCCCAGGCATAAACACAATGGTTATTTGAATGAAGACCAAAAGCATTGCTGGATGAAGAGACTATCAAATAATTATGGGAGGTCAATTGGCTTTTAGGGATTTCTATAAAGCGCTGTATTTATATGCAAGGTGGGTGAACAGCACAGATACAGATTAGTGGGCCATAAGCCCACAGGAGAATGTGTAGAGGGGTACTCTATAGTAGCACTACTGCGATGCCACAGAATGCCTATATCTCCTCTTGGGATCTTAATTCTCTTCAGTTTGCTTGCATCTGATCTAAAGCCGCTGGATTAAGATAAAGATGCATGATAACCCGTCCAATGTGAAAAGATTAGCTAAGTGTTTATGCAGAAGGCCGGATATTTACACCACAGCGAAGGGTTTTCTCCAACAGTTTCCAGGGCCTTAATACCTGGAAGCAACTAGTACCACCCTACTGTTGCATCACCAGAGCCCTTTTGATTGGCTGACTGACTTGTCGGTTGGCAGTTAAAGGCCCTTATCTGGCCAGCGACACCACACTATACAATGAGAAACTGAAACCGTAATAGCTCACTTTGTGTTGCTTTCTTTGATTGTAGGGTTGCTTGCGATCCCCTAATGACCTGCTACATTACAACAAAGTTGTGCTCCCCCAGGCCAAGATATTCTTTCAAGTCGCTGGCTACAAAGTGGTGGCTGATTGTTTGCTCACACAACCTGTGATGTTAGTCGTGCAACAAAAACGTGATTAGTGTTGTCTCTATATAATGTCGTCACAAACATGCAGATGTGGTACCGGTGAGTCATCTTTGGCCATGGTCCTCATGGGGCAGAGCACTTGGAGGTTGCCATTACAAAGTGCTATCTCTGGGGCACCAGGGCTTCCAGCCCTCTTATAGATCCACTGCCAGCTGTGTTTACACACACACACACACACACACACACACACACACACACACACACACACACACACACACACACACACACACAC
>JAOPUD010000154.1:1636716-1647661 GCA_027122715.1 Trisopterus minutus | reverse complement strand
TCCACCCTGCCTGAACAGGAGTTGTTAGAGAGACCATTGACCAGTCTCACTGGAGATGCATCTACGACAAGAGAAAATATATGAACGAGAACGAGTTGATTGAAGGAGTCATGGCATGGGGATTACCTCAAATAACAAACAAAACCAGCAGTCACGAAAGGTGACTCCAATAAAAGGTGAAGGCAAAAAAATCCCTTTTAAATTGAGGATCATAGGAGTTCATGAACCATTTGTACCTTATTGTGTGTCATTTGATCGACTAGTTATTGAGAGTACATTTGTTTTAATATTCACGAAACTATCATTGTACAGAGAAATATATCCAGATTTACATTTTGTAACCTTGGGCAACAATGTTCAGCATGTAAAATAAGACCTGAGCACAAAGTTTCAGGAATTTTCCACCATAAGGGTGGTGGGCCTGATTGTTTGACTTTGACCACGACTTATAACGCCCTATGGGAAAAAAGATCACAACCTGTTGGGAGAACTGCTTACCGAGAATATTAATGTTGGTGAGAATTTTTTAACTTTCCAGCAATCAGCCTGAAGATAGATCTAGATCATAGATCTAGTTCCATTCTATTTTAGCAGAAGACAAAACAGATAAAACAACCACAAGTTCATAAATGTATTACCTTCACAGACAACTCCAGCGTCCTCCTGGTGATCACAGTCGTGGGACCACAGCCCTCGATGGTCACACTGTGTTAGATTAGATTCGTGGCCATCGCAGCTGACATTAGCCAACCATATAGGCCCTTGTCCAGGTCCAAAACTGGCACCATGTGGTGCAGACAGAACCCTCCCACAGCCCAGCTGTCTACACACCACCTGGGCATCGAGCAGGTCCCAGTCATCATCACAAACTGTGCCCCACTGGCCATGGATGAAGAACTCCACCCTGCCTGAACAGGAGTTGTTAGAGAGACCATTGACCAGTCTCACTGTGGATGCATCTACGACAAGAAAAAAGATATGAATAAGAACGAGTTGATTGAAGGAGTCATAGCATGAAGATAACCTCAAATAACAAACAAAACTAGCAGTCACGAAAGATGACTCCAACAAAAGGTGAATGCAAAAAATCTATTTTCAATTGAGGATCATACGCGTTCATAAAGCATTTGTACCATATTGTGTGTCATTTGATCCACTAGTTATTTAGATTACTTTCTTTTTATAATATTCCTGAAACTATCACTGTACGGAGAAATCTATTTATATTTACCTTTTGTACCCTTAGACACCAATGTTCAGCATGTAAAATAAGACCTGAGCACAAAGTTTCAGGAATTTTCCACCATAAAGGTGGAGGGTCTGATTGTTTGACTTTGACCACGACTTATAACGCCCTATGGGAAAATTGATCCCAAACTGCTGGGAGACCTGCTTACTGAGAATATAAATGTTGTTGAGAAATTAAAAACTTTTAAGTAGAGCTGGGGGTAAATTATTATTTATCAAATGATTAATCGGGCGATTATTTTATCGATTAGTCGACTAATCTAACGACTAATAAAAACGTCTGATAAAAAAATTTGTGATAATATACGTTATTTAACAATAGTTTTTCACGGCAAAAATGCTTCTGCTTTACACAAAATAAAATAAATAAATAATAATTAGTTTCACTGTTATACAAAATGAAAGGTCAGCCTGTTTACTCTTTCACAGAACCAACATAACTTCAAAAAATACAATAGTTGTAGTGCAAAAAAAGATGGACGCATTATTCCCGTCCTCATTATATGTAGCCTCAGTCTTCAATCAAAAAAATAAATAAATAAAAATAAAAAGATTCCACGTGTGGCGAAAATCGTCGACGGAGAAATTTGACGTAGACAAATTTTTGAGGTCGACGCGTCGACAAAATCGACGCATCGCTACAGCTCTACTTTTAAGCCATCAGCCTGAAGTATAGCTGTTGCCAATCCAGAATAATAATAATACCTAAACACTACAATAACAATAGTTATCAACAGATTCTCTGTGAAAAGCCTTTGTAAGCAACGGTTCCTCCCTTGCTTTTGGAAGAATGGGATGTTATTCCTTCAATATAAAATAAGCCATAGATCTAGTTTCATACTATTTTAGCAAAAGACAAAACAGATAAAACAGCCACAAGTTAATAAATGTATTACCATCACAGACAACTCCAGCATCCTGCTGGTGACCACAGTTGTGGGACCACAGCCCTCTATGGCCACACTGTGTGAGCTTAGATTCGTGGCCAGTGCAGTTTACATCATCCAACCCTATAGGCCCTTGTCCACGTCCAAAACTGGCACCATGTGGTGCAGACAGCACCCTCCCACAGCCCAACTGTCTACACACCACCTGGGCATCGAGCAGGTCCCAGTCATCATCACAAACTGTGGCCCACTGGCCCTGGAGAGAGATCTCCACTCTGCCTGAACAGGGGTTGTTAGAGAGACCATTGACCAGTCTCACTGGAGAGTCACCTACGACAAGAAAAAAAAAAATATGAACGAGAACGAGTTGATTGAAGGAGTCATGGCATGAAGATAACCTCAAATAACAAACAAAACTAGCAGTCACAAAAGGTGACTCCAACCAACGGTGAATGCAAAAAATTCCCTTTTAAATTGAGGATCATACGCATTCATAAAGCAGTTGTACCATATTGATTGTCATTTGATCCACTAGTTATCGAGAGTATTTCTTTATATATTCATTTAACTATCACTATACAGAGAGATCTATCCAGATTGACATTTTGCAACCACAGGCAACAATGTTCAGCATGTAAAATAAGACATGAACACGAAGTTTCAGGCTGATTGTTTGACTTTGACCGCGAATTATAAGGGAGACCTGCTTACTGAGAATATAAATGTTGGTGAGAAATTTTAAAATTTTACGTAATCAGCCTGAAGTATTGCTGTTGCCAATCCAGAATAATAATAATGCCCAAACACTACAATAACAATAGTTATCCACAGATTCTCTGTGAATAGCTTTTATAAGCAACGGTTCCTCCCTTGCTTTTGGAAGAATGGGATAATATTTATTCAATAGGAAAATAAGTCATAGATCTAGTTTCATACTATTTTAGCAGAAGACAAAATAGATAAAACAGCCACAAGTTTATAAATGTATTACCTTCACAGACAACTCCAGCGTCCTCATGGTGACCACATTGGTGGGACCACAGCCCACTATGGCCACACTGTGTTAGATTAGATTCGTGGCCATCGCAGTTGACTTCATCCAACCCTATACGCCCTTGGCCAGGTCCAAATCTGGCACCACGTGGTGCAGACAGCACCCTCCCACAGCCCAACTGTCTACACACCACCTGGGCATCGACCAGGTCCCAGTCATAATCACAAACTGTGCCCCACTCGCCCTGGAGGAAGATCTCCACCCTGCCTGAACAGGAGTTGTTAGAGAGACCATTGACCAGTCTCACTGGAAATACATCTACGACAAGAGAAAGAATATGAACAAGAACGAGTTGATTGAAGGAGTCATGGCATGAAGATAACCTCAAAGAACAAACAAAACTAGCAGTCACGAAAGGTGACTCCAACAAAAGGTGAATGCAAAAAAATCCCTTTTAAATTGAGGATCATACGCATTCATAAAGCATTTGTACCATATTGTGTGTCATTTGATCCAATTGAGAGTACTTTTTTTCTTAATTTTCAGGAAACTATCACTGTACAGAGAAATCTATCCAGAGTGATATTTTGCACCCTTAGGCATCAATGTTCAGCATGTAAAATAAGACCTGATCACCAGGTTTCAGGAATTTTCCACCATAAGGGTGGTGGGCCTGATTGTTTGACTTTGACCGTGACTTATAACGCCCTATGGGTAAATTGATCCCAAACTGTTGGGAGTCCTGCTTACTGAGAATATAAATGTTGGTGAGAAATTTTTAACATTTAAGCAATCAGCCTGAAGATAGATTTAGATCATACATCTAGTTTCATACTATTTTAGCAGAAGACAAAACAGATAAACCAGCCACAAGTTCATAAATGTATTACCTTCACAGACAACTCCAGCGTCATCCTGGTGATCACAGTCGTGGGGCCACAGCCCTCCATGGCCACACTGTGTTAGATTAGATTCGTGGCCATCGCAGCTGACGTTAGCCAACCCTATAGGCCCTTGTCCACGTCCAAAACTGGCACCATGTGGTGCAGACAGCGCCCTCCCACAGCCCAACTGTCTACACACAACCTGGGCATCGACCAGGTCCCAGTCATCATCACAAACTGTGGTCCACTGGCCCTGGAGGAAGATCTCCACCCTGCCTGAACAGGGGTTGTTAGAGAGAGCATTGACCAGTCTCACTGGAAAAACATCTACGACAAGAGAAAAAATATGAACAAGAACGAGTTGATTGAAGGAGTCATGGCATGAAGATAACATCAAATAACAAACAAAACTAGCAGTCACGAAAGGTGACTCCAACAAAAGGTGAATGCAAAAAATCCCTTTTTAATTGAGTATCATACACGTTCATAAAGCATTTGTACCATATTGTGTGTCATTTGATTCACTAGTTATTGAGAGTTATTATTTTTAAAATTTTCACGAAACTATCACTTTACAGAGAAATCTATCCAGATTGACATTTTGCACCCTTAGGCACCAATGTTAAGCATGTTGAATAAGACATGAACACCAAGTTTCAATAATTTCCCACCATCACGGTGGTGGGGCTGATTGTTTGACTTTGACCGCGACTTATAACGTCCTACGGGCAAATTGATGCCAAACTGTTGGGAGACCTGCTTACCGAGAATAAAAATGTTGGTGAGAAATTTAAAACTTTTAAGCAATCAGCCTGAAGTATAGCTGTTGCCAATCCAGAATAATAATAATACCTAAACGCTACAATAACAATAGTTATCCACAGATTCGCTCTGAATAGCTTTTGTAAGCAACGGTTCCTCCCTTGCTTTTGGAAGAATAGGATGTTATTTTTTTAATATAAAATAAGCCATATATCTAGTTTCATACTATTTTAGCAGAAGACAAAACAGATAAAACAGCCACAAGTTCATGAATGTATTACCTTCACAGACAACTCCAGCATCCTGCTGGTGTTTACAGTTGTGGGACCACAGCCCACTGTGGCCACACTGTGTGAGCTTAGATTCGTGGCCAATGCAGTTTATATCATCCAACCCTATAGGTCCTTGTCCAGGTCCAAAAGTGGCACCAGGTGGTGCAGACAGCACCCTCCCGCAGCCCAGCTGTCTACACACCACCTGGGCATCGAGCAGGTCCCAGTCATCACTACAAACTGTGGCCCATTGTCCCTGGAGGAAGATCTCCACCCTGCCTGAACAGAAGTTGTTGGATGTACCGTTGACCAGTCTCACCGGAGATGTAGCTAAGAAAAGAGACATTTGACGAGTTGATTGAAGGAGTCATGGCATGAACACAACGTCAAATAACAAAAATAACTGTTGAAAAGTATTGACAGCCCACGCATCGGTAAACCTCGTGACCGCCCTTTTCCAGTGCTCCGTCTATGAGCATCAGCATGTCATTACTCCCAGACACAACTATGCCTCCAACAGGGGCGTGTCTTAGTTGTTCAGCACTGGGTCGTTTTTTACTCCGTAAAAACACACATGCACACACATACAGACAAGGACAAAGACACACACACACACACACACACACACACACACACACACACACACACACACACATGCACGCAGAAAGACATATACTAAATGCAGGTTTACCATCACAGATGATACCAGCGTCTTCATTGTGTTCGCAGTCATGAGAAGCAAACCCTTCATGTTCACAGTCAGTTATTGATGG
This sequence comes from Trisopterus minutus, assembly GCA_027122715.1. Taxonomy (NCBI): domain Eukaryota; kingdom Metazoa; phylum Chordata; class Actinopteri; order Gadiformes; family Gadidae; genus Trisopterus; species Trisopterus minutus. Next base: position 1,641,841 of record JAOPUD010000154.1, on the reverse strand, counting down.
TTCATTTCCTCCACACTCGACTTCGTCCAACCAGATGGGTCCTGTAGCCTCTCCAAAATATGCCTCGTTGGTGACTGATATAGCACTGCCACACCCCAGCTGTGTACACACCACCTGGGCATCATTCAGGTCCCATTCATCATCACAAACTGTGCCCCACTCGCTATTATGGTAGACCTCCACCCTGCCTGAACAGGAGTTGTCGGAGAGACCGTTGACCAGTCTCACTGGAGAGGCAGCTACGAAAAAAGGACAAACATTTTACTACGGGTTGATTGAAGAAGTTATTGGATGAAGACAACTTAAACACGATAAGCACGTTTTCATCACATGGCTTTTTATTTGTTAGTAAAATAAGCCATGGATTGAGTATCATGCTATTTTAGCGAAAGACATTAAAGATAATGCGTAGCCGCAGGTTAAATGTATTACCTTCACAGACAACAGCAGCGTCCTCACCGTGATCACAGTTGTGGGACCACGGCCCACTATGGCCACACTCTGTGAGCTTAGATTCGTGACCATTGCAGTTGATATCATTTAACCCTATACGCCCGTGGCCAGGTCCTATACTGGCACCATGTGGTGCAGGCAGCACCCTCCCACAGCCCAACTGTCTACACACCACCTGGGCATCAACCAGGTCCCAGTCATCATCACAAACTGTGGCCCACTGGCCCTGGAGAAAGATCTCCACCCTGCCTGAACAGGAGTTGTTAGAGAGACCATTGACCAGTCTCACTGTGGATGCATCTACGACAAGAGAGAAAATATGAACGAGAACGAGTTGATTGAAGCAGTTATGGCATGAAGATAACCTCAAATAACAAACAAAACTAGCAGTCATGAAAGCTGACTCCAACAAAAGCTGAATGCAAAAAATCCATTTTAAATTGAAGAGCATACGTGTTCATGAAGCATTTGTACCACATTATGTGTCATTTGATCAACTAGTTATTGAGAGCCCTTTTTTGTAATTTTCATGAAACCATCACTGTACAGAGAAATCTATCTATATTGACATTTTGCACCCTTAGGCACCAATGTTCAGCATGTAAAGTAAGACGTGAACACCAAGTTTTAGGAATTTTCCCCCATCAGGGTGGCGGGGCTGATTGTTTGACCACGACGTATAACGCCCTATGGGCAAAAAGATCACGAACTGTTGGGAGACCTGCTTACTGAGAATATAAATGTTGGTGAGAAATTTAAAACTTTTAAGAAATCAGCCTTAAGTATAGGTGTTGCCAATCCAGAATAATAATAATACCTAAACACGACAATAACAAATGTTATCCAAAGATTCTCTGTGAATGGCTTTTATAAGCAATGGTTCCTCCCTTGCTTTTGGAAGAAAGGAATGTTACTTATTCAATAGAAAAATAAGCCATTGATCAAGTTTCATACTATTAGCGGAAGACAAAACAGATAAAACAGCGACAAGTTCATAAATGTATTACCTTCACAGACAACTCCAGCATCCTCCTGGTGATCACAGTTGTGGGACCACAGCCCTCTGTGGCCACACTGTGTGAGCTTAGATTCGTGGCCAGTGCAGTTTATATCATCCAACCCTATAGGCCCTTGTCCACGTCCAAAACTGGCACCATGTGGAGCAGACAGCACCCTCCCACAGCCCAACTGTCTACACACCACCTGGGCATCGACCAGGTCCCAGTCATCATCACAAACTGTGGCCCACTGGCCCTGGAGGAAGATCTCCACCCTGCCTGAACAGGGGTTGTTAGAGAGACCATTGACCAGTCTCACCGGAGATACATCTACAACAAGAGAAAAAATATGAACGAGAACGAGTTGATTAAAGGAGTCATGGCATGAAGATAACCTCAAAGAACAAACAAAACTAGAAGTCATGAAAGGTGACTCCAACAAAACGTGAATGCAAAAAAATCCCTTCTAAATTGAGGATCATATGCGTTCATGAAGCATTCGTACCATATTGTGTGTCATTTGATCCACTAGCTATTGAGAGTACTTTTTTTTGTAATTTTTACGAAACTATCACTTTACAGAGAAATCTATCCAGATATACATTTTGCACCCTCAGGCAACATTGTTCAGCATGTAAAATAAGATATGAACACCAAGTTTCAGAAATGTTCCCCCATCAGGGTGGGGGGGCTGATTGTTTGACTTTGACCATGACTTATAACGCCCTACGGGCAAAAAGATCCCAGGCTGTTGGGAGACCTGCTGCCCGAGAATATAAATGTTGGTCGGAAATGTTCTACTTTTAAGCAATCAGCCTAAAGTATAGGTGTTGCCAATCCAGAATAATAATTATAATACCTAAACACTACAATAACAATAGTTATCCACAGATTCTCTATGAATTGCTTTTATAAGCAATGGTTCATCCCTTGCTTTTGAAAGAATGGAATGTTATTTATTCAATAGGAAAATAAGCCATAGATCTAGTTTCATACTATTTTAGCAGAAGACAAAACGATAAAACAAATAATAAATAAAACAAAAAATAAAACAGCCACAAGTTCATAAATGTATTACCTTCACAGACAACCCCAGCATCCTCCTGGTGATCACAGTCGTGGGACAGCCCACTATGGCCACACTGGGTTAGATTAGATTCGCGGCCATTGCAGTTGACATTATCCAACCCTATAGGCCCTTGTCCAGGTCCAAAACTGGCACCATGTGGTGCAGACAGCTCCCTCCCGCAGCCCAACTGTCTACACACCACCTGGGCATCTAACAGGTCCCAGCCATCATCACAAACTGTGGCCCACTGGCCCTGGAGGAAGATCTCCACCCTGCCTGAGCAGGGGAGATTCCTTCCATTGGACAAGCGGACCTCCCCCTCAGTGGCTGAGTTGTCGTCTGCTCTTTGAAGAGTGGTCGCTGGATCACTGGTATGACCTGTGGTATAATAGGTTGTACAACTTTGAGGTACGGAAGGTGTTGGTGGAAATGCCTTGGTGTTCACTCACTGTCTATCCACCTGGAAAACAAGTCTCTGTGAACTCACAAGGCTAAGACTGGCCCAATGCTACCAAACTAAGTAGGAAGTTGACCTTAACAACATATCTATTTCTGCCCTCTGGAGAATAGGTGGCCTGCTTGATGATATGTTCAACTCATAACATATTGATTTAAGATGTTCATCAACATTTATTTGAAAGCAATGGGCTACATATTTCTGAGATAAATGCTAGAAAATAAGTTTTGGGTTTTACCTTGTAGGCCGCGGAACCAATAATTAAGCAGATAAAAAGCAGAGAGAAAGAAAGAGCAGAGATACACGTTAGATACTGTTGTCCTCGATAGTCAGAATAAGAAAATGAGAAGAGAGATGTCTAACCATGAGAGTATATATTTGGGGGAGGGGGGGTTTAATAATTTGTCTTGTTTTTGAACAAGACAAAGACAAGGTTGTCTTGTTTCTGAACAAGTTGTCTTGTTTCTGAACAAGACAACCAATGGGATAAGAGAACCAGCCTGATTGCCTTATTAGGTATCAAAGCAGACAAACGAGCGGAAGGAACAAAACTCTTTTGTAGATGTTTCTTTGTTGCTACAAAAAATGGATGCCATGATGTTGGCATCACTTGTAAGTCACTTTAGATAAAAGTATCTGCTGTAGATTAAAGCGTGTTGTAAAACTACATAATGGTGTATTAAGTGATGTACGCTAAATATATACACCATTATAACATATTTAATAACACAGGGAAAACTTTAAATGTATTTGCTTTGGTTAAGAATGTAAGACACCTCAACATTCATAATTTAACAACATTTTACAATCAACCACAAGGTAAACTAAATAGTATACAATCGAGATAGATTTGCAAAAACACTGTCTGTACAACATTTTGTGAAAGAAAATAGATTTTGAAATTGCTTCAGCCTCTTATTCAGTTTCTGCAGGATCATCCATTTCTGTCTGTCTATCTGTGTTTGACTGTGAGTTTGTGCATGTTTGTGCCCGTGTGCATATAAACACGTTGTCAATGTAGGCAGGGAAGGTGGGCAAAGAGCATGCTGGATTGCATGCCACAAAATGCGACCGGATGTAGTACAAAATACTGGTATTTTTGGCATACTAATACTTGGGCAACTAACTATACTAGGAGGGGAAAGATAACGAGAGACAGGTGCAAAGAAATCAAGGTGAGGGAAGACGAGGCGGGAAACAAGGGCAGGAAGGGACGTGCAATGAGAGGAAAAGTGAGTAATACAAGGTAACATAAACAATTTATACATAAGGAGCAGGGCGGGACGTGACACTATTTAGTTGATCTTATTGTCGCTTTCCCAAAAACAAGGATTTATTTGTATACCCTAAAATAAAAATAAAATAAATAATTAGACTGAGTCATTTTATCATGTATTCATGCTAAATGCTAGAAAATAAGTTTGGGGTTTTACCTTGTAGGCCGCGGAACCGATAATTTAGCAGATAAAAAGCAGAGAGAAAGAAAGAGCAGAGATACATGTTAGATACTGTTGTCTTCGTTAGTCAGAATAAGAGTAAAATGAGGCGTCTAACCATGAGAGTATATATTGGGGGGGGGGTCGGGGGGGGGGCGTAATTGGTTGTTTTGTTTCTGAACAAGACAAAGACAAGGTTGTCTTGTTTCTGAACAAGTTGCCTTGTTTCTGAACAAGACAACCAATGGGATAGGAGAACCAGCCTGATTGCCTTATTAGGTATCAAAGCAAACAAACGAGCGGAAGGAACCAAACTCTTTTGTAGTTTTTTTCTGGATACAAAAAATGGATGCCATGATGTTGGCATCACTTGTAAGTCGAAAGAAGCAGAGGACCCAAGCATAGGCCTAGTGCTTTTATTATGAAAAACCGCTAAGAGGTTTCCCATAGGTGCAACAATTTCTCTGACAGGGGCAAGTCTTTTTCTTCAGCACTGGCAACTTTTTTAATCAGTAAAAATGATACCCACACACACACTCTCCAATAGATGATCAATGTTTTAATCGGTTATGGCCCAAATATGTTGCATTATTGGTTTCATTCAGCTTCAATAACATTCAGATGTACATGATTCCTAAAATCAATCCAAAACACAGAAATGTGTGATATGTTTTGTGTAAAATAATGAAAAGAGAAAATGTTCTGCAAAATA
>JAOPUD010000154.1:1620909-1633340 GCA_027122715.1 Trisopterus minutus | reverse complement strand
ATTTAGGCATATTAGAACAAGGTAACAATAAATGAACAAATTAAATATCATATGAAATTAAATGAAATTATTATATAGACCTATGATGGAGATAGATTATGTACAAATATTGTGTGTGTCCGACATTTCTCAAAAAATAAACCTACATATTGAACTTACTCTAACCCCTCATTTTAAAATATCTGCAGGATCATCCATGTCTCTCTGACTCTCCGTGTTTGTATTTTTTTATCAGGATCTTGCCCAAGGACCACCTGACATTAGTAGACAGAAATTGGACCAGCAACCCTCTAAGCCCTCATTGTGTTTAGAGGGATTGGACCAGCAACCCTCTAAGCCCTCATTGGGTTTAGTTCCATGTCAGCGGGTTCTAAAGGGAGAGTAGGGGGTCCTAACAGACTCACATTCATATAGATTGCAGCAGCTTGATCACAGTTAGGACTCTGGGAAGATCATTTCAAATATAGTTCATGTTTTGTCGTTTAGTTCTATTATAAACAATATTTTATATTATATTGAGATGTTAAATTATCATTTTTGTCTAAAGTATACATTGGCTTTTGAATGAATAGTTAACAAAGTGTGAATAGCAACCAATTTGGAGAGTATAATGTCTAAATTGGCTTACCTGGTCAGAATGGACTTTGAGGTGATTGTCTACAGAAAACAGAACCACAAACAAATATAATAGAACAAGAAACAAATAATAAATAAAATATAATATAATATAATATAATACCATTTTATTTATTTTATTAGGTCAAACTGGAGACTAATGTGACTTACTCTTTTTCCTCCAGCAATAATAAATGACCAAAATGATGATAGGAATGACGAAGACCGACCGACAGAGGATAATTAATTTCTCATAGTTTGGGTTGTCAAGAAAACCTGTGAAGAAATAAATACAGAGAAAGGAATCAAACAGTGCAATAACTTTATCATCAACATGCAGAAAACGTTTCTCTAAAGTAGAAACACACCAACACAGCTGCAGATAACTAAAGAGAAGATGGCCAAAGAGTCAGAAGTGCAGGGATATTGTTTGATGCACTGCCCGATGCCCCGGCTGACGTAACGGGGGTGAGGGGTTTATCAACATCATCAAACAGTGCCACTCTAAGTTCAATAACTGTAACAATAAATTCCTAACGCCGCTATGCATGGGTGTCAGTGATGCACTGAGACAAATTAACAACTGTCATTAATGATGAATGGCGTTCTGTTTGAAGGGTGTTATAGACGGCACAGTGTTCATCAGTTATGTGAGAAAAAGCTTTTGGACGGCATTCAAAATAGTGAAACATTTAGGAAAATTAGCTTATTTGCCTTTTCCTAATAAAAATTTGCTTTGATCTTACCAGGATCTTTAAAACACAGAGGTTTTATCTCCATCGTGTCATTTGACCAGCTCACTTTGTTGCTATGGTTACAGATGACGATCAAACCATTTGACAGGTAGAGGTGGAGAGGGACATCAGAGGTCATGACGTCTGCTGGGTCTCCTCCATACTCAGAGCAGGTTTGATTGGTGCATGTGAAGGTGGAGTTTAAAGAGGAGCTCTGAGTGCTACAGGTCATGGTCACCTTACACGATTCAGGACTGGGAGACACAGACGCCACATTCAGGACCACTGGTGATACCTGCTCTGGATCAAGGAGATATTTATATCATTAAAATACAAACAAAGAAACTGCTTGCATCAAATGTCTGTACTTGGTTTCAGGAAACATACCTTGAACTGTGACGTGGTAGTCGGCGATAATTCCTGCTTCTTTAGAGGCCTCCACTGCTTGGTAAAGTCCACTTTGATTCAATGCTAGGTTTTTCAGTCGCAACGAATAATTTGTGGTTGAAAACTCTGCCCTTTCTCCAAAGTTATTGATTGGAATTGCATTGGGAAAATATGTTATTAGGAAGAATTCTCTTGCTCTTATTTTGCTTCTCCATTGGAAGACTTCAACTTTGGGTGTTGGTGTTTTGATTGGCATCACTAAATCGTTTCCCTTCAGCACAAACAAGGTTTTATTTGTGTACCCTGAAAGAAATAAAAAACAAAATAATTACGTTTTTTATTTTATAACATTCATTAAATTCTCATATATATAGCATTAAAATACAAACAACAAACAGCTTGTATAAAATGTCTGTACTGTTTTAGTGAGCATACCTTGAAATGTGACTTGGTATTCACCGCCAATGTCTTGTGTTGCAGAAGTAACTACTGCTTGGTAAAGTCCACTATCATTTAATGTTAGGTTTTTCAATCTCAAAGAAATCGTTGTTTTGGAAAACTCTGCCTTATCTCCATAGTAATTTATTGGCTCTGAACCAGGTTCATATGTTAATATGGTGTACGTTTTTGATGAAAACTTTGAACCACCATTTTTCAAATCCAGAGTTCAATTATTTACATATAGTTGATAGAAAATACGTGCATTACTTACTGAACAGCCTGATACATTTGTATTTAAGTTGTTTTAAGACTTGAGGTAACCTATAGGATTTTTATTTGAATGTGTGATTCATTTATAGCAGAATTCTTAACAGATCAATTCTAACGATGAAAGCAATAGGCCACGTTAATCAGAGACAAAAGGTAGAAAAATGTGGGTTTTACCTTGTAGTCCTACGAAGCAATACATTAGATACAGAGCAGAGAGAAATATACACCATGAATGCATGTTGGATACTGTTACCCTGCCTCATTAGTCCGAATGAGGAGGAAATGAGAGAACAGCATAGAAGGTTGGGCAGGGGGGGGGGAGGGGGCGGAGCAGGGGATACTTCCCCCATAACTGATCCATTGGCCCCAGAGGATCTTTGTTTTGAAAAAAAAACAACCTCATAGACACAACAATGCCTATGTCTATGCTATCACATTGTAATAGCAATGTTTTCATCGGTTATAAAGTTTTCCCTTTAAGTATGATTCTGAACATATGTATGTTGACATTATTTCACGTAAACTTAACAGAAGACAGAATGCAAATATTAATAAATAAGTTTTACAGTCTGATTAGTCTTTTAATCATTTTTATTTTCATTTTGCTTTTAAATGTTTGTCATTGAGCTATGTCAATGGTACAAATGAAAGACGCATACCGTATTGTATTTTGTTTTTATTTTTTTATTTATTTTTTTATTTTTTTGTTTGAGTATGAGAACAGTAGGGGAACAAAAGGAGGTGGACAAGCGAGGGTGGATGACGGAGAAGATGGATGAACGGGCAGGCAGGTAGGCAGGCAGGCAGGCAGTCCAGCTATATCATAGTAATAATATAATAATAATAATAATAATAATAATAATAATAATAATAATAGTAATAATAATAATAGTAATAATAATAATAATAATATCAAGGTTAAGACATTTATGACATATCCACCCCCCCATGTTAACCTGTGGTTCAGGGGCCCTTTTAAGACATATGTCATATCAAACCCCATGCTATTTGATTGAGATTCCCCTTTCAGATACCAAGAATGACTAACATAACCCGTGTTTCAGGGCCCTATATGACATATCCTACCCTACGCTCACTGATTTAGGGGCCCTTTTCCGATATAAGGATGAATAACATACATACCTGTGGTTCAGGGGCATGGATGGCAAGTGTGCATCTTGACTATGTGAAACATTAAAGTGTAATTCCGGCGAAAATTGAACCCAGGGTCTTTTTCACCATGAAAAAACATACAATCAGCCCTCCAGATACTTTTTTTCAATGATAATCGAGTATAGATCTTGCCCGGAGCAACACTAACAGACCAAATGGCTTCCATATTACTGGTTAGGGGCAGGGCGAAACGCTTCCAAATCTGCATTAATATATCCACTAATATTGCTCAAAATAGCACCAGAGGTCTGCAGTAGCACGACTAGGGTCCCTACACATAAAACAAAGCATCAACAACTTAGCGTACTGGGAGTTTATTTAAAAAGATTGTTTAAATCTGTGTAATATGGAAGCTATTTGGGCTGTTAGCGTTGCTCCAGGCAAACTCTACATGATTATCAACTAAATAAATTTTCTGGAAGGCTGATTTTATGTGTTTTCATGCCGAAAAAGACCCTGGGTTCCTGAATTACCCTTTAAGGGAACACCTTGCCCATTGCACATACGTAAAAACACCAAGAGGGGGAGATAGAGCACAGAATCTGCCCTAACCCAAAGATAATAAAAAATAAAAGCTTTCATCTATAGCTCCCCCCTGCCTTGGCACATAATTCATGGTTTTCCTTATAGTCCTCTTCATCCCTTTTTGTTTCCTTGCCTCATTTAATCTTCTTTACATCATCATTTTATCCCCTCTGTTTTAGTCTCCTTTGTCTTCTTTTGTCATATTTCCTTTCTTCCTAGTATACTCTCTTTGCTCAAGGCTTACGTTCTTACATCCTTATATAGGCTTTTATATATTTGTCAAAAACTGAGAGATACCTTTTATGCTGTCAACCCCTCTTCACTCACCTCAGCATTGGGACTCTCTCCGGTGTCATCGCATTCTGCCCCTGCCTCTGACTCACTCTCAAGCTAGATGTCAAGAGAGGTGGTGGAGTGATTTATTGAGCAGTATATATTTGTTCACATTGATAGTCCTACTGAATGTTAATACAACTGATCTGATGGAACAGGCTGTGTACCTTAAACTCCAGCAGTAGGCCAATAATTGTTCCTCAAACAACTATCTGCTGGTTGTTTTTATGTTCATGCAGATTGTAAACATAGCTTCTACTCTCAGTTCAAAGATATACAGAACTTGCATCTTACTTTGGTGCTCTAGACAATCACAGGTGAGAAACCTTCACAACCCAATCACAGGAAGAAAGTATAAGTGGTGCCACCTATAGGCCAACTCTCGTAACACTGGGGAAGCAACTGCAAACAATTTTGTGTCACTGACTATAAGCTTAGTCCTGTGGGCATGGTGCATGCAGACATTTTACACACAAGTCAGTGCCCCGCGATGTCCACCGCAGTTTAAAAAAAGAACAGCACAGGTTAATTCAGCGGGGGCGTCAGTTTTCTCTTCAGACAAGAACCACACTGGGGTTTATGTTACTTGCATCGTGTCAACAACCAGATACACATTCACAGGGTGTAAAACAGAACACACAATGCACAACAGTGTTCTGAAGTAAAACTGCCTAAATGAATACAACATGTATTAGCAAGTCCCTCTTATATATGGCCCCGCCCCACATCAGTTACCAGTCTGTGCGGTCAGGAGAGAGTTGAAGAGAGATGGAGACGTAGTAAAGGGTCCCTTAACTGTATGAACGCATGAAATGCATGCCAGCGAGGCCTATTTCCCAACCCCCCACTTTTCAGTGCCTGCGTACGAGTGTACGTGCGTAAGTGTGTGCATGCGTGTGAGAGAGAGAGAGACATGGCAGAGGAAGTGGTAATAAAAGCTGCACGTAGATACCATGACCACAATGACTGCTAGAAACAGAACTTCTTTGTGAAACTGCCCCCACAGTCGTTTGTGATTGGATTGCATGTTGTGTTCCAAAGAACTCAGAACAGGAAAAGAGCCATGTTCAAAGTGTCAGGGTTATATAATATAGTTAGGGCCGTGCAAGTTATCGCGTTAATTACGCGTTAACGCAATTTTATTTTAACGCGATTGATACAAATTGACACAAGAACGCATCATTTTTGTTTTTAGTTCCACTTACTTTACATTCAAAAACACTGATTACAATTGCAGTAAGTGACTGTTGTGCTGTTAGTGCTGTTTACAATTCCCAAATCTGTGGCGCTACTTATTTGAATTTAACTACACTTGTGGTAACTGTTGGAGTGGATTTAAAATAGAATTGTAAAAGTGTGAGCGAGAGGTAACTCAACATACTATGCGATTAATCGCAAGTAAAACTTTTAATCGTTGCCCAGCGGTAAATATAATATATTGGGAGATGTGTAGTCATAGCGTTAGGGGAAGGTCCCATATTATTTGTAATGTTGCCGTTTGATAAAACTGATAAACTGAATCAAGCCATTTTGAAACTTAGCTAATCACGAATATATCATCTGCCTACAGACTCTTATCTTTATCATCAATGTTAACCTGCAAGACATGCACATTAGCCCGTCAAACATGTGCTGGCTGTAGCCTTGCATGGTTGACTCCACTATCAGTGTGTATTAAACGTTGTATGGCAGTTTGGATAAAAGCGTCTGCTAAACATACTTAAAAAATAACAAGCAAAAACACACAGGCCTTTACATTGATCGCATTATAACGATGTATGTGGTAGTATTCTAATTTACATGCATGATTTGTACACACATTAAGTTAATAATCAACGGCAAACACAAGGGTAAGGTGGATCTAAATGTTTCTGTATCTGCCCCAACTAACGGCCAATTTAATTGGAACACCAGGCCGGCATACAAAACCTACAAACGATTCTATTATAGACCCAACTGTACACACATCTTCCGTCCGGGACTGAGTGGACATGCTCCAGTCTCCTGCTTCCAGTGTAGAGGTCTGTGCTCTGTGCGAACGCTCGACCCGCTGGCCTGTGATATCTTTTAGCTCTCTATATTTAGCTCTCTCCAGGCCGCCTTAACTCACTCTTCTCGTCTAACAACCAGGACATAGGTAGATACTGAAACAGCTGTTTATTTAAAAGTTGGCAAGTTTATGAGCCGAGCAGGTGGTGAATGCTGAAATGTAGTGGATGTGGTGATGGCAGTCATCAAGCACACACACTCTATAAGGCGCCATTAACATAAATACATAGAAACCACATGGACTTTGGACCGAACATTGTGGTCGCCATCCTATTGGAGACGACAAGAGTGGCCTGTAAACAAGTACAACAAACAGGGGAGCAGCTGGTTTCTCTGTATTAAAAGCACTAACACAGCAACGGCTTATTTTGTGGAACAATGTCAGAGTCATTGAGGAACCAATCCAAGAAGGGTTCTATAAATGAAACCCAACCAGCAGGGACGCCTGCGTACATTACAGAAGGCCACACAGCTCTAGAATACAGAGTGCAGTGATGTGTGCAGTATTTACAGCCAGAGAGGGAACGTAGAGCACAATGATGGACACAATCCAGCATCTAGATAAGATATTTTCTGGCTTCAAAGTAAAAAAATTAAAAGAATACCTAAATTATACAAATATATATACATACATACACATATACATTTAGCTGCGTAATGCTGCAGTAAGTCTGCACACAGGACTCAACAGGTCACAGCAGGATGCAGCAACACACAGCAGGTCGCAGCAGATCACAAGAGGGAAAAGTCCCTCAGTAGGAACGTGCCAGGGATTGAACCAGCAACCTTCTAAGCACTTCTATGTTTGTCAACTAGGGCATAAATACCTTCGGGTAAGGCTATAGGGGGAATGGGTTCTAAAGGGAAAGAAGGGGGTCCTAACATACTGTAGACGGTGGGAGACTGCTCACAGTTTGGACTCTGGAAAGAACATTTCATATATACGTTTGTTGCATTGTTCAGTCATCTTACAAACAAGAAGTATAAATTACCATTTTATATATGTATGGTTATCTTATATACGTTTGACGTTTTTGGTTTTAATGATCATAGAAGATCAAAGTATGACACAAAGGAAATCAGCTTACCTGGTCATCGCTACCAGGAGAATGGATTTCCTGGTTATCTTCATGGTGGTCTTACGAAAAAAAAGGTTCCAAAAAATATTTATATATATATGTGACATTTGTATTAATTGCAAACTGGTGACAAAAGTGTAACTTACTTTTTTTCCTCCAATTGTAATGACAAATACATAGAAAGCATGCTACCATGAGGAACCCCAGACAGCATGCAATGCTAATAAATGTTTGCCGTTTGCCACCAATGACAGGAACAACTGTCAAAAAAACAAAAACAGAACATGGAAAAACTCTACCGTTGTGTATCATCAAACAGAACATTCTCCACTCAACTACAATTCTGAAATGTAGGATGTCTTTGAGAAAGAATGAATGCTTTCAAATTGTTTACTTATATATATGAGGTGCTGTAGGCAATTTCTTTGTGGAGTTGGTTAGAAATGAGATCCATCAGCTATTAGTGAGTGAATTGTTTTAGGTTGACGGTTCCATGCCTCTGATTAATTTCAATTTCAGGCTTCCTTGATTGGTTTGAGGAATTCATTTTTTCAGGTCAATCACAGGTGAGTGAAATGCAACACTTCTCAATTTGTCGAGACACTTGAGGGAGCAAAGAGGGAGCAAAGAGGGAGGGATGTTTTTTGGTTGTTGCTTGGATCTTGCTAATTTCCCCCATTTATTCTCTCTCTATATATATACAGCTCTTGAAACATGCCTACAGTAACTTTAATGCCACACACCCAATAAAGTCACTGGTGTTTTAGAATTCTTAATATACACACACTTGTCCAATCATACACTGGGACAAATGTAAATACATATATAATTTGCATTTGTCCATCAATAATATTTCCCTGATCTTACCAGGATCTTTAAAACACAGATGTTTTATCTCCATCGTGTCATTTGACCAGCTCACTTTGTTGCTATGGTTACAGATGACGATCGAACCATTTGACAGGTCAAGTTGGAGTAGGACATCAGAGGTCACGACCTCTGCTCGGTGTCCTCCATCCTCAGAGCAGGTTTGATTGGTGCACGTGAAGGTGGAGTTTAAAGAGGAGCTCTGAGTGCTACAGGTCACGGTCACTTTACAGGATTCAGGACTGGGAGACACAGGCGACCCTTTCAGGACCACTGGTGATACCTGCTCTGGAACAAGGAGATATTTATATCATTAAAATACAAACAAAGAAACAGCTTGCATCAAATGTCTGTACTTGGTTTCAGGAAACATACCTTGAACTGTGACGTGGTAGTCGGCGATAATTACTGCTTCTTTAGAGGTCTCCACTGCTTGGTAAAGTCCACTTTCATTCAATCCTAGGTTTTTCAGTCGCAACGAATAATTTGTGGTTGAAAACTCTGCCCTTTCTCCAAAGTTATAGATTGGAATTGAATTGGGAATATATGTTATTAGAAAGATTTCTCTTGCTCTTATTTTGCATCTCCATTGGAAGACTTTAACTTTGGGTGTTGGTGTTTCGATTGGCATCACTAAATTGTTTCCCTTCAGCACAAACAAGGTTTTATTTGTGTACCCTGAAAGAAATAAAAAACAAAATAATTAAGTTTTTTATTTTATAACATTCATTAAATTCTCACGGAGTGACAAAGGAATAACAATTATTGGAGATATTATTTCTCATACGAACAATAAGCCATTTGAACAATTGTTAATATAATTAAATTGAACTAATAAGAGATAACCTTGACTTGAACTATAATAGGCCTACAGAACCCTGAGCTACTAAGAGACTATTGCTAAACTCAGGAGAAAACAAGAAATGAATAGGGAAAGAGTATAAACTAGATTAGTAGCACAGGCTACTAATTATTCACTCCAAAAAATATATGAGGGTTGGAACAAAGACCTTAACATAAATAACTGATATAACTTGGAAGGAATGCCTAAACACAACCCACACCATAAACACCAATGAAAATCTGCGGCTCATACAATACAAACTCATGACAAGAATATACTATACCCTGTTGTGTGGCATGCACAAGGAGACAATAATACACACTTTCTGGGAATGTGAGAAGGTTCGTAAGGGTTGGTCAGAGATCCAAAAATGGATGACCAACACTTGTCAAATCCAAACTGAATTCACTGTCATGAGCAGTATCTTCCAAAACGCAAACCCGCTAAAATGCCCCATTGGATGGATGGTACATAAAAAACGAATTTTAAAGGATTGGAAGGGTACAGACTGAGGCCCCATCGCTACAGCAACTGAAGGGACTAATGATATACTATTTAACTATAGAGAAATCCATGTTTGAGGACCGGAACAGACTGTGCACGTGGGTGTGAATTTGAAAAGGTGGAAGATGCGCATGGGTGTGTTTAAAAGGTGAAAGATATATGTGGATGAATAAATGGTACATATGTGGATGTGTGCGCATGCATGAGTGTAGTTTAAAATCATATGGAGTAGAGGAATACTGTTGCTACCAGGAATTGTATGCTGATTTATGTATGAAATACACTGTATGCTGGTATATGTCCTAAAAAAAAAAAAAAAATTGATAAAAAATAATAATAATCATACTAGAACATAAACCGTGCATTGACTATTTACAGTCAATGCCATCTCGACTTATACATCACAAATCAAATCTCCTTACTTCTGGCGTTGAGGTTTGAGTGACAGGTCTGATGGCCCTCCCTCGACCCTAATTATATTGAGCAGCTGCCCATCTCCCACCCATTAATACTAACGTGTTAGTATTCTTTTTCACTATCTTTTTCACGCCATGCTCAGTGTTGCCAGATTGGGCGGGAAACGACCCAATCTGGCAACACTGAGCATGGCTTGAAAAAGATTGTTTAAAGGTCCCACAATTCATAATATCATCCGGATGCGCACACAGCTTTTGGCCATGATATTATACTGTATATGATATTATATAGATATCTTTATATTATATTATTTAGATATAGAGCTCCAGGACTCCCGCCGGAGCTCCCGGAATGTTCTATAATATCTCACAGAACACGGCCAAAAGCTGTGTGCACCTCCAGATGATATTATGAATCCAAGTCATTGAGATACATCCACAGTTAACAGCAGAGCATGGTACCGTGGCCACAAGCTTCTCAAGGCAACACCCCCACCCTCCATCTTGCCACGCCTCTCTCCTCCTCATTGGCAATTAAATCTACAGACACAGAAGCGGCACGTTTGTGGAAAGCTCATTGATGGATTGGCTTGTAGTGGCTGTAATTATGCACCAAGGCTGAATTTGGGGAAAGAGACTTCAGATACAGTATTTGGGACCACTAAGACCTATATAAAAACATCCAAAAAGCAGCATGTCCTGGGATCTTTAAGCATTGTTGTTAGCATTTAGCTTCTACTTGTAATACACCGCATGTGTAGCAAGAACCTACCCTTTAGCTATGTAAATGGGGGTCCCCACAGACAAATGCCCGATATATAATAATCATATTTCCAATCTATTAATCATTAATTAATCTATTAATCTATTAATTATAGCGCAAGTGTAACAAGAAATAACGTTACCGTAAATACATGTATATAAATATATATATACTTTTTTTTGGTTTCTTTACATAAATAAAGACATTTTCAACATCAATTGAAGCAGAAAATGCACAAATTGGTGCATACTAACTCACTAGAACACAGGAAAAGAAGTGTGCAATGTTGAAAATGTCCAGGGGGTGGACCTGTACTACTCCACTTTATGTTTGTTGGTAGATTTTAAATAGAGTCACATGATACAGAAGTCATAACTCACATCATCTTCCCCTTTTCTCAGTTTTACCCTGAAATAATATAATAGATACAGAGTACTTAAATAATAACTATTGTATACTTAATTCCTCCCCAATGATCTTGTTTCCCAGTACCTAATATAATTATAGGTTTGTGTTGTACTGGTACACCATTAGTACAAAAGATCACACCATAACTCCGGAGTAGTTCAGTAGTTCAGTATTACATTGCGAGTTGTAACCTAAAGCGTCACCAACGTGTTAATGTGCGTAATACAGTTAGAAAAGCACGGCCTATATTGTAGGCGATAACCACGAAATAACAACTCAGAGCAACGCCCATCCCCATAGACAATAATTGTGTGTTAAACCGTTATCTTCTAACAATGAAAGCATCGGCAACACATATCAGAGACAAATGGTAGAAAAAGAGTTTTGGATTTACCTTGTAGGCCTCTGAACCTAAAAATAAGTAGAAAAAGAGCAGAGAGAAATACAGAGTAGGGATACATGGTAGATTCGGTTGCACGAGCGCCTGATAAGGGGAAGTGAGAGGCACTGCACTGTTTGCTCGCTCGCTCTCTTGCTCGCGCGCTCTCTCTCTCTCTCTCTCTCTCTCTCTCTCTCTCTCTCTCTCTCTCTCTGTCTGTCTCTGTCTCTGTCTCTGTCTCTGTCTCTCTCTCTCTCTCTCTCTCTCTCTCCCCCCCTCCCCCTCACCTCCGCCTCAGCGTCCTCCCGGCGTAGCTCGCCCTCTCGCTCGCCGGGCCCCATGTCACTCAGCTGGTCCAGAGACCTCAGCACGTACTTCCGCCTCTCATGGCCACCTCCTCCTCCTCCTCCTCCTCCGCCTGGGCCCTCCCCGCCGTCCTGACCTTGACCTCTGACCTCCCACTGCGTGGCCCCGCTGCTGTTCCTGAGCAAGGCAGCAACACTCACTTTTCAAACCTTTGACCACAAATGCAGGCGTGGAATGTGTCGAACACTCACACACCAACGCCTCAAACAAACACACACACACACACACACACACACACACACACACACACACACACACACACACACACACACACACAC
>JAOPUD010000154.1:1607198-1617775 GCA_027122715.1 Trisopterus minutus | reverse complement strand
TGTGTGTGTGTGTGTGTGTATGTGTGTGTGTGTGTGTGTGTGTGTGTGTGTGTGTGTGTGTGTGCAGTAGTGTGTGTGTGTGTGTGTGTGTGTGTGTGTGTGTATGCATGTGTGTGTGTGTGAGTGTGTGTGTGTGTGTGTGAGTGTGTGTGTGTGTGAATGTGTGTGTGTGTGTGTGTGTGTGCGCGCGCGCACCCCCCCATTAATGTGTTGGCAGTGTAGTGTAAGATGTGGAGGTAAGTGCGGGGGTATGCCCAGCAGCAGCAGTATCAGCACCCTAACCACCCCCTGCCCCCGTCAGACGTTACTGATGCGTACACTGAGCGGGCCGCTGTCCCGGACCCGCCCCTGATCCTGAGCCCCCTGCCGGTAGCTCTGCTCCAGGCGGATCTTGTCCGGGTCGGTCCCCTCCGGCACGGACCCCACCCTGCCACTCTGGTAGCCCGGCTGGGCGGGTGGCTGTGGTGGAGGCGGTGACGGGTTAGGGTCCGTGGAGGGGGATTTGAAAAAGGGCGTGGTCTTGGTTTTGGCCACCTTGTCGAAGAAGGCGAAGTCGGCCACGTACTTCCCCGACGGGGAGAGGGAGACGACGGGCGGGAACTCGTAGCCCCACAGGATCTCGTCGGGCAGGTAGGAGGTGCGTACCTGGCAGGTGGCCGAGGTGGGCTCCACCGTGGCGCTCAGGATGACCAGCAGCTCAAAGTCGGCCAGGTCAGGGTCGGTCCATCCACCGCCTTGAGGGGGTGGGGGGGAAGAGAGAAGAAGAAGGCCCTGGTGACAGAGGTCATACGCAAACAGTCCAATAGAAAAGAAGAAAATCGAGATAAACTTAAAACGTTGGAAGATAATTTGCTTACTGCGGTGAGATTACCCGTGGCTCTCTGTTTAATCAAAGGTTATGCTACTTATACATCTGGAACCGACAGTCAGACGTCAAAAGGCAACCCTGCGATATCGTCCATCTGACAACGTCAACGCATAGAAGTTGTCGTCGCAGTGACTCCTTTCAGGCATTTGGACATCAGGAAAAACCTGAGTATTTTTTTTGTGTTGTTTTAGTAAAAGTGAGAAAATAGAATAAAGTGAGAAAAAATAAAAAAATTTTGTCAGAGCATTATTTTAGAGAAGTTGAGGTTATTGCAATACTTCTGCAAACTGTAGAAACTTCCTAACTGTTAGCATGGGAAGAACTCTCAGCCCCAAAATACATATTCTTCAGTCAAAGTGTTTGAATTTGAGCTGAAACACAGTGTTCACTGACAATTCAATTTAGTTCTCACTTCTAGTAGTTTCTGAGTTCCTATCTTCTATATAGGCTATAGGCTGATACTAGGCAGGGTGACTGGCAACATTTAGATCTTTTCAAACAACAATGAAGTTCTGCACTGAAAGTAAACCACAGATCTATCTTTATAGACAATATGTGAGCTATCACGTGTTGGCGACAGCTATCACGTGTTGGCGACAGCTATCACGTGTTAACAACAGCTAACACGTGATAGAAATGTATATATTTTTTAAATGGTGTCAGAAATAGCTAAAAAATGCTACCGCATATTCTGAAAATAGATACTCTGACCTCTGGAATTGGTACTCTCTTCATTGAAATGTGTGCGCAAAATGCTGCGCCACTTATTCCTATGGGGACATTTTTATAAATCTGGAAAAAACATTTATTTATAACTCGGCACCAGTCCCCAACTTTCATGATAAATGTAACAGCAAGCTGCACTGGACATTGCCCAGTTTTGGCATTGGTTAAAGGGGTCATAGTAATTCAGTTTATGGTTCAAGTTATTTAGGTGGCCAATAACGGTGGCCAAGATGTGTTGAATCGATTGCATATCCAAAACTACCAAGGATCGCAGCCCTCCTGCTGGCCACGATTGAGAGGACAACTCTTCTAGCCTTACCCTTGGCCGCCCAGGCTCTCAAAGGGCTGCTGTCATCAATGGTGTGGTAGAAGGTGAGGGGTAGGATGAGAAAGGGACTGTCGCTGGATGTGTCCACCTGGAACGGGACATTCCTCTGGTCCAGACGCACCGTCTCGCCCTCCTTGGTGAGCGACGACTGAAGCAGCTTACCTGTTACCTGGAGGGGAAGCGTGTCATTGCTGAGAAAAACTTTTCAACCTGTGTGTCGATCAGTGGAAGCTACACAACAAGCAGTGTTGAGGTCTCAGAGTAGCAATATAGTACATTTAGGATGGGGGAATTAATGGAAAGGAAGCTACTGGCGTAGCTGTATCAAAATCCCTTCCCTGGTTTTAAACACAAATTCCAGATGTATGAATGATCCAATGCCAACTGTATTAGATAATTTTTTTAATATACTTTTTAATCAATTTTCTTGATGTTTCTTCTCCTGTAGATCGGGGTTGGCCCTTGCGCAGCCCCCAAACACACACACACACACACACACACACACACACAGACACACATGCGCACACGCTCACCTGGCATCCTAACAGGAGACTCTTGCGCATGTTGGCTACCCTGATCATGAGGCAGGGGCGACCCTCATTGGTGGACACCACGGCATGCTGGGAAAACTTCACGGTTTCACCGCGCTTCTTCGGCCGTGCCACCTGATGGTAGGGAGACACATTGACAAACCCTGCGCCTCTCCTAAATAAAGAGCAGTAAATTCGTGATTTAAATGCTTGCAGCCTGACAAATGGCCCGATAAAGGGGTAGTTCGAGATTTTGGACATCGGACCTCGTTTCCAATGATAAATAACACACTGGCTCACTTGGAAATGAGGTCCGATGTCCAAAATCCTGAACTACCCCTTTAAGACTATTCCATGTTTGAGCTGATGTCTATGGTATGTGGATACCTATGGATCATGATACGTATGGATCACGATACGTATGGATCACGATACCTATGGATCATCATACGAATGGATCATGATACTAATGGGTCATTTGGATACATTTGATATTCAAGGTTGATCTCCAGCATGGGGAAACAGCATCATGGTGCAACGCGTCTTGCTCGATGGTTCTTTAGCCTTCACGGCTTATTTTCTTCATATACGTATATACAGAGAATCTGAATCACTGCGACCTGCCTTGAGCTAAAACCCCTGGTGCTCAAAGTTTCACCACAACGCACCTTTGCCAGAAAGGTGCCGGTGATGAAGATCTCCATCACCATGGTGATGACCAGCTGGATGATGAGGAGGAGGATGGCAGCGGGGCACTCCTCGGTGATGCAGCGGAAGCCGTAGCCGATGGTGGTCTGGGTCTCCAGGGAGAACAGGAAGGCCCCGGTGAGGGTCTGCATCTGCATCACACACGGCGTGTGGTTGGACGGGGGATCGAACTCTGGAAGTACAGGAGTGGAGAATCAGAGGGAGAGAGAGAGAGAAAGAGAGAGAGAGAGAGAGAGAGAAAGAGAGTGTGTGTGTGTGTGTGTGAGAAAGAGGGAGAGAGAGAGATAAACATACTGAGAGGGACAGAAAGAGAGAGAGGGAGAGATAGATTTATACCTAGAGAGAGAGCCAGAGAGAGAGATAGGCAAAAATATACAAAGCAAGCTAATTATATATAAGCATTAAATCAAATTGAAAGGACAAAAAATTACATGTGTAAATAAAAAAAGTGTCTTTGCTTCTCTTTGTTTATGTATATGCATAGATACATATATAAAAATAAAATAATGTTCCACGACTCAATGCTACGGGTCAGATGACATACCACACGGCAAAAAGTCCCCACTATGTTTCAATTAACATTGCATTGCAAAGAAACACTAACCACACAGGAAACGATACTGTGTGACACACACCATGTGACAGTGCCATGTCAGTTTAACAGGAAATTATATCTGCTTTTAAATGTTAAAGGGAACCTACAGCTTCCTTTTGGTTTATTTGTAATCAGCCCGCATGCCTCTGCCTTTTTCATGCTCTGTACTGGAAATAAATAACCACTCATTTTAATTCACTTCCTTTATATCTGAACAGCTTAAAGTTCTTGATAGTATGTGCCATAAAAGTGATGATTTATACCTAATCAACGCATGATAACAAAAATAAATCCTCATGGCAACTTGAATGTTTTTACTTGAAAGATAACTTATTTCGTAAATATACAATAACTAACGCTTTTTTTATGTGCTCTGAAATACTCTCTATCATGTATAGGCTAACTCTAAAGCTACAGGAATGTAGATTATTTGTGTAGACTGCCGATTTCTTTCATTACACTGACTGGAGCTAGCTTGAAATAGCCAATCTTGCATATTGTACCTTTAAGGTCAACTATATGTTGTGTTCTCCACTTCTACTGGATCCTCACCCAACAGGTCACCGTGGACCAGGGCCACAAGGTACCAGAGCACACCGAAGAGGAACCAGGTCCCAGCGAACGTGGCCGTGAACAAGAAGAACTTGTAGCGCCACTGCATGTCCAGGAAGGTGGTCCAGAGGTCCCGCATGTAAAGGGCGCTCCGGCCGCTGATGTGCTCGATGCGCACGTTGCTTCGGCCATCTTTGGACAGCACACGCCTCCTCCGCCTCAAGTTTCCGCCCCCTCCAGACTCACCGCCGCCCAATAAGGGCTTCAAAACATCTGTTTGCGTTTGGGAGTGGCAAACTTTCTGAGGGGAGGAGCTACGAGAGGAAGGGGGTGTGGCAGATGTCATCTAACCAATAAGAAGGAAAGACATACAAAAAAGTGTCACTGCCGCATTCTTAATGAGGAAACAAGAATACCAATATAAAAGCTCCTAAACATGGCATCAAGTACAATTAGTGCAGATGAGACATATATTTTAACAAAAATGCCACTCTTCCAGAAGTTTTAAATAAACAATTGGTTACTCTTTAAAAGTTT
The DNA here is from genome assembly GCA_027122715.1 of Trisopterus minutus. Lineage (NCBI taxonomy): Eukaryota > Metazoa > Chordata > Actinopteri > Gadiformes > Gadidae > Trisopterus > Trisopterus minutus. The sequence continues at coordinate 1,612,931 of JAOPUD010000154.1, read as the reverse complement.
AATGTTTATATTATGTAAAAAAAAAACACCATATTAACTGGATTAAATAGTAAATGAATAAAGAAATGTTTATTTTAAAGACGCAGTATGTTAATTTGCTAGAATGAGCAAATGTGCATTACTTTCAACACTCCTTATATAATGTCTTGCAAAATGATAATAAATTGTCGTCAGGTAATTTGTTCCACACCAGTCCAAAGAGCTGGAACAACCAATGAGCGACGGCACAACAAAGCGTGTGCAACAATCACAGATGCATAAAAGGAACTATTCAACTGGCTTGCATTACTTTGCAATGGACAGCGACAGCAGGACAAGAAGAATCACTATCTATATTTCGCTGTGAAGGTTACAACGTCAAAACAGCCAGACAAAGAGGTGGAATAAATGCTATGTAAAAATGAAGGTTTCTGAACTTTCAAGTAATAAAGTATTGCTTGTGAATGCATGTTTATTTATTTAATATACTGGTTGGTATTAGCAGTTCGCTAATGGCCAGAATCTTAACAGATCTTGACAGAAAATCTTGACAGAAACTCTGCAAAGATTGTTCGTAGAGCAAGGGGAAAGAGGCCAGGTGGGCGGGGCAGAATGAGAGTGAGATCAAAAGGAAGGGTCTCTCAGGAGTTCAAGTGTGTTGATACTGCAGCTTTAAGTAATTCAGAAATTGGTAAATAAATGAGTAAATAATTTTGTAATGCTACATGCATTCATCCCATTCTCATTTGTTATTCAAATAATTAAACAGGCCATGATGTAGATTAACAGATACTCCCTTTTAAAATGTTAACACCCGGGAGTGTGCATGAGTGATTGACGCATTTATTGATTAATACTGACTCTGTCCTGTCAATCGCAAGTGTTCGGATGCAACACTTCTCAATGCAGTAACTTACAATTGCGATTTTGGATTTTTCACAATTTTTACAATCTTGCTTTAAGACTTCGTCAACTTCTGTACCTTTTCTGGATTTCAAAGTTAGCAAATATGTTAAGTATTATTACACACAAACACTGCATACACAGCTGGCCCCAGAGACAGACAGGTTGCTGGCCCATCCATCCCATTGATAAATCCACTTACGTCCCACGCATCAGGGAACCCGGTGCAGCATGGCATGAAAGAGGGGAAGAAAAAAGGCAGTAAGAAGGTAGATAAAATACAAAGAGCAGGAGAAAGGGAGAGAGAGAGAAAGAGAGAGAGCCAGAGAGAAGGAGGGCGAGAGAGAGAGAGAGAGAGAGAGAGAGAGTTTAGATTTCGGACAGAGATGGACATTATTCCAGGAGACAATCAATAAAGCCTCTATTTTGTGAGCTCGGAGAAAGGAGAAATCGGAACAGGTGAACGAAGCCGTACAAATCTTTGTGTAAAAGTAGGTTGAGTGTCTTGATTAAACATCCCATCTCCCCCTTCAAGGCGATACGGGGGTATAAGTCGGGTTTCGTGGCAGTGAGGCCTTTAAATGGACAAAGACTAGAAACTAGAGAAGGCGCTAAGCGCTTGCCAGGATGAGGGCCAAGGTTGGGCTGCACCTGTCGCTCCTACGGCTCTGTTCTTCACTGTGTACAGGTTCCCCTCTTCTTTTCTTTACCCCAAGTCCGTTGCCATGCTTTACTTCAATATCCGGTTCACTTGTCGTGCGCAAGTACCAATTCATAGGGTAAAAAGTATATCAAAATAAATGAACCAAAAAGAGACCCCGACAATGTAGGTCAAAGCTTGCATAATCAATTAACAGTGGCATCCCCTTTGTGAGGACACCAGCCCCCCCCCCCACACAAAACTCCTACAAAGATTTCCTAATTACAATGACGGCATTGAGAAAAACCCTCGCTTTTACTTGCTCGTGTTTTGCTCTCGGCCAATCACCACTATCTCACACATGAACACATACACATACATACACACATACACACACGCATACACACGTTCACAATAAACACATGCAGAAACGCTTACCGACTTTGGAAGGCGCGTAATAGTTGCCGAGTGCCACAAGAGAAACTGTGTGGATGTTTTTAGGAATGAACAGAAGAAAAAGATGCCACACTGACCTCTCCAGAACTATATATTCCATCTCCATGTCGACGCCTCAACTTACTCTACCTCGCTGCCCCGGTTGTGCTGAACCCGATGGCTGCATCAAAAGTTTTTCTTCTCTCTCCAAGCTAGAAATTATGCGTTTTCCTTATTTTCTCTCCATCTCTCTCTCCCTCTCTCTCTCTCTCTCTCTCTCTCTCTCAGCCTCCCTCTCTATCTCTCTCCCTCTCTCTCTCTCTTCTCATTTTCCTCTGTGAACACAGGAATGCTTTGTTTGCAAGAGAGATGAAAGAAACAAAAGATACCATTGACAAAAACGACTGTATACCCATCCGTCCCTATGATTGTATGTGTGTGTGTGTGTGTGGGGGGGGGGGGCTGATAGAGTATGGCTGATAGAGTGTGTGTGTGTGTGTGTGTGTGTGTGTGTGTGTGTGTGTGTGTGTGTGTGTGTGTGTGTGTTCATACGTTCATACGAATGCATTTCATATTCAGGAGTTTGCGTGTGATCGATTGGTGAGTGTCTGTATTTAGTGTTGAGCTATCCAAGAGTCTAAAACATTGTCTATGTGTATGTACACACTAGCCTGTGTAGCACAGAGATCTGTGCCAAACGGCCCCTGTTAGTATTCAAGTTTGGAACCATCCCCTCCACCTCTTTCTCTCTCTCACTCTTTCTCTCTCTCTCTCGCTCTCTTTATTTATCTCTCTCTGTCACTCACTCACACGTTATATTCACAAACCCACACACACTCATTCTCACCCCCTCATATTTCCTGTTCCAGTTTACTTCTTCAGGTGTGCATTTGCGGGTTGTTTTTTCATTTCACCTCCACCCCCGCCTCCCCTACACACACAGAGCCATCTGCCCTAGATCGCATAGTATACATCAGAGGTGAACATAAGTCACTACAGTATATATCTGAGACCCCTGAGGAAAAGGTTTTAAATCATTGTGCTTTTTTTTTCTTTGTTTCTTTGTTTTTCATTCTATATACATAATTGTGTAATGAATACACAATTATGTATATAGAATGAGATATAAATCCTATGAGTCTTGCTCATGATCTTCACATATGTATTACTTACACCCAATTCCCTCCATGTATCTCTATCTTTGGCATAAACATGTACAATTTTGAAAAAATAAAAGAAAATATATAACATTACAATAAATAATTTGTCTAAACTTTGATACCCCATGAAAGAGTTGTTTGGCATATATTTTTATTCAAATGTAAGAATACACCATATCATTGACTACAATGCCATTAGTAGTATACAGAATTAGAAGGAAACAAAGCGGGAGAAACCCCATAGGCCTACAGTACAATCCCAACAAAAAAAACCCCTGTTCCGTCAACCAAGTGTATTGCTTACCTGCAGGGATGGTGCAAAAACAACCACTCACCTTTTTCTTTCTGTTACAGGACTTTTGCTTGAGCCACTGGACTGTGCAGAATAAGACTTAAGTTACGCCGGATCCCTAATCACATGTCAGGAGAAGTTGATCCTGTCCGTGGATGCGTTGGCATTGTGTTGCGACGCAAAGCCTTGTCTCATTCGGGTACCAGAACCTGCAGGAATCGACGGGGGCCCGAGAGGGCTTGACTACTTGTGCGGGCTTGCCGTTCGGCCACATTGACCCGCCATTCAAGGCACTGATGAAGACACCCCTGCAGGCTCAGGGTTCCGGGTGCTGACTGGAAGTCCCACACGGCCACTCGCAAATTCTCTCCAAAGTGACAGGATTCGGATATATAAGAGGCCTCTCGCTCTCTTCTTTCCCTCTCTGTACCTCTCTATCTCTCTCTCTCTCTCTCTTGTTTTCTTTCTCTCTCTCCCGCTCCCCCTCCATCGCTCCCTCTCTCTCTCACTCTCTCTTTCTTTCACTGTCTTTCTTCCCTAAATAGCTGGCGTGCCCCGGTGTGCTTTCCTGTAATACTAATGAGTAGCTTCCCACTCCTGCGTCTCAGTTAAGATGGAATGTCAGACAGGGAATTTTTTATATTGACATTAATTCCAATTCTGCTCAATTTGAACAACATTACGACTGCAGGATGCCAACTGGATCACCCCCCCCCCCCCCCCCCATTCTGGCCACCCGTTCAACACAAACACACACACACACACACATACACAGATTGTGTGCACGTGGCTCCCACAGTGGCACAGGATCTGTAGCACACGTGCACAGCAACAAACACCCCCACGTGATCCCCCCACCGCCCCCCTGAAAGGGCACATACACACACACACACACATCCATTGAAACCCCCCACTCCCTACATACACATACACACACATCAGACCCCCCCCACACACACACACACACACACATCCACACAGACCACCCCCAGAACATACACACACATCAGACCCACACACCGACAAACATCCCCACACACAGACACAAAAATACATATACACAGCAGCATACATAGGCAAAACCCACTATTTTACACACACACACAACAAATTCACACATCACCACACACACACACACACATACACACACACACACACACACACATTTTAGACCCACACACCTTCACACATCAGCAAACACACACACATAGAAGCACATACACATTCACACACACATACACACACCCACACCCGAAAAACACTCTTAGGAAGTTCCCTTGGAGCCCCCTATTCACCGCTTTTGTGTCCGGCGTTCGCTTTGCTCAAACTGCGTCCGTACTCGGTGTCCTGTCGCTGGGCTCCCATAAATAAAACGGGGAGGCGAGGGGGGGCCATGCAATCGTGAAGTGAATAAATCACCAAGCATCACCACCACCACCGCTTCCCCCACCCCCAGTAAAGGAGCAGACCGCTTTCTCTCCATGGCTCACACCCGTGTCTTAATCTTTGAATGGGAAACGGTAGGAACTGAGGACAAGGGAATGGGAGGACTGGGTGAACTGGGTAACACATGCCGGGGGATTCAACGTCCTGCTCACGGGGCAAAACACAGATATGTAGCCCATTGTACCCGTTCAAAAGCGTTCAAAGCACACAGAGGTGTTGTGTGAGCTAAGGCAGAACAAGGCGTCCTTTGGGTGGACCTCAGTAGGTGTTTCTCATTTTCATACAGAAAGTGCAACAAGTTCCACTCGGCTGGATCGAGGGGATGTGTGAATCCGAGTTCCCACATCTCCTCGATGTGTCGAAGTTGTTATTCGGTTTATCTGAGTGTAGTGTCGGGACCCCAACCTGTGGTCCACTTGATATGCAAATGGGGGTCCTAGGGGGTGCATATGGGGGTGCTGTCTCATAAGCTATGAGTCAGTGCATCTGATGGGGAATTTTATGGCATCAAAATGAAACCTTACACGGTTCGAAAGGGCCCTCAATAAGATTCCACATAAACGTCTCATAAACCGTTCCCTTCAACATTGATATCACGGGTTTGATGTTGAATGTGTGCGGAAGCCGATGCACAAAAAAACTGCGAGGAAGTTGGGGAGCGCAAAAAAAATTATTCAGACCTCAAAAAATTGGGGTCGCGGACCAAATTAAGGTTGCCATAAGGTTGCCTTATAAGACTTGGCTTGGGCTACCCGCCCGCAGTGATAGGACTACCAAGTGCATCGGGATAAACATGCAGCTCTCAGGCATGCCATCAGCCATCTCCTGCTGAGAACTTTGGTCATGGTGAGGTGAGGCGAGGGGGGGGGGGGGGGGGG
>JAOPUD010000154.1:1581879-1602831 GCA_027122715.1 Trisopterus minutus | reverse complement strand
TGGATAACACGTTTCAGGACAGTAACCCTTTCATTGCTGATGTGTACTTGACAGTAAACTTAACTTTAGAACATAGACGAGAGAAAATGTATTAAATGTATTGTATTTAATTAAATTAAATCGTTAAAAAAAATATATACACACATATTATTTCATATTCATATTTTTTAGTTTAGAATTTTTAAGGCCTTCTCTGAAGACCTAGAAGGCCCTGACGGTTCCCCTCTGGAGTACATATTATAAATGTGCACAATCATTTTATTCGTTTATTATTATGGGGAAATGAGCAAAGCGTCATGGAGCACATGGAAGTGTAGTAAAAACCAGGAGACCTCTGTTACACTACTCCCCTTATGTTGTTTTTTACTGTTTAAGATGGTATAACATAATAAAAAATGGGCTTTGCTTTTGCGCAGTCATGCATTGTTGACAGTCTGTATAGAAAAGGTTCGTTCGTCATATGCCTACTGGCTGGCCCGGATGGGGGGAGTTCCCCACGTGTTCTCCATGTTTTACCGTAAGGACCGCCCGCCAGGGACTTCCACACATTCAACAACAACTGAATATGAAATGTAAAGCAGTGACGCATTGATCCCGGTGCGAGTCATCTGTGCCTAGCGGTGTATCCTTATCAGGAGATGGGGAGAATCCTCATGGCGGGCTCAGCTCTCTATCTCTATTTTCGCTTGACATCGCGATCGAGTGAGGAACTCAAATAAGTCACACTCAACTTAACCAGGGCCATAGAAAAAATAAGAAAACGTTTTCAGGTCTAGGTTGGCGAGAAGGGGTTGTGGGATGGGGTTCTGCACACAGCGTCAGAGCTAGAAGACGGCGGAGCGATAAAGAACGCTCCTCTATTTGCATAAGGAAAATGAATTCACAGAGCATTGTTCTGCATTTTACTCATCCACCTGACGACCCAATAAACACGGGTCGGTGGCCCATTTTGGGTTGGCCCTGAGTTTTAGAAAGCTGATTAATAAGACATCTAAATAGCTCTAGTCCTTCAGTAGCCTACTCACTGCATGTCGATTGTCCATCCCAATCGCGTGGCAGAACGCGCCCTGCAAGACGCGCTTATTTCAATGAAGTTCATTTTAGTTCAACTTCACTCGCCAGCATGCAAGCCTTCCCACAATCCCTTGCTCCACGCGAGAACGCGTCCAACACACGTCCAATACAAAATGAAACGGGGGCGAGTGCCACACTCAAGGCCACGTGTTGGTGGGGCCAAGCCCCCTCCCACCAAATCATTCATTGTTCTGAATGAATAAATGGATGTGTCAAGTTCTGGGGAAAAACTGCCCCAAAACCCCGCTAAAATAGTCCACGAATCAACGAATATTTCTCTGATTGATACATTCCTTTTTTGTTGCTCTCTTAAGGATGGAAATAGACTAGGTCTACCTACTTGAATAACGAGGCAGCCATAACTTGCAACACGTTGGGCACGGCATTACGTGGCCAAGGGAAGCTATGCACTTTATGTATGAATCATAAAGTAATTTTGACACACAAAAAAAGATTGAAGGCGTGTTTTTATTCTAACCGAGACACGCAAACGCAGAGGTACCATCTTCTCTAGTAGGCTGCGGCCCCCCACATCCGCCTTTGAGCCAATCGTAACGCAGGGTCCTGCGTGACGCTGAAAGGATGTGGCTCATGCCACGGTCTATGACTGGGCGGAGAGGAGTACCATAGCCCAAACGAGTCGGACTCCAACCGCACGCCATTACCGCAGCAGGAATCACTACTAGTGCGACGTAAACGTAAACGAAGACGCAAGACCGACCACTCTTTAATTGTGAGGAGAAAAAAACCGACGGACTATACTGGTTAATTGCGGGCGCTGCGAGAAGCATCTATAGTCTACGTTATGATGTCGTCATGTTCAGCGCATGGGTGAGTACCCCGGCAACGTTTCTTCCGCGCTTTTAATACTTAATACTACTACTATTACTACTACTACTACTACTACTAATAATAATAATAATAATACTAATAATAATATTAATACGAGTAGCCTAACATGAATACTATACGAGCAAAATATCCGATTTGGCATGGGGTGAATGGATGCAGGGCTTAGATGTTCCATCCTCTGTCAGCAGTGAACTGCGAACATTTGACAATTAAAGCCTTTTTAGCAGTTGACCACGCCAATGGACGAACAGTAGCTTAAATAAATTAAAGTTGATTTAATTCAATAAAAGTGTGCCTATTTTAAAACGCCTGCTTTACTATCAGTGGCTTTCAGCAGGTACCGCCCAGTGTGAGGGTGTGTTAGTCATTTCATAGTGTTTGTTATACACTATGAAATGAAACGCATTGTTAAACAAGGAAACTTCAACAATCGATCATCCTCCCCCACCGGTAGAGAAAGTTCCCAAACTTGTTCCAATGTTATTACATCGGAATAGTATTTGCAATAAATGCTAAGATTTGGAAAGGACAGGAATTATGATTTACAATCAATAAATCGAGGGGGATCTCCAGCCTTACACATAGTTGTAAAACTTTTCAATAATTGGAGCCAATAGATGTTACGAAAGCTATTGAGAACTTGGATAGTAAAACCAAACCTTCTCCATGCCCTTATTTTTATTTGACTTGGATCCTGTCCTGTGCCACTGATAAGAAATCAAACGGTTAGGGGAGTCCGGCGGAACGAGGAGGATGTAAGACGCGTTTCGCAGAGGCTCCGCTGGAATGTGACTTTTTCCATACTTTTATATTACACTGTTTCATTATTTGCGCCGGCGCTAAGCTCTAATATTGCAGCCTTTCACCATATGTAAAAAAAGTTTTGGTTGCGGGCGCTCAACGATGGCAAACCGAGGGAGAGGTGAGGCCCCCAAAGCAGGCCGCGGCAAGCCCCGACTATCACCTGAACCAGAGTCCCCAGGTCAGCCAGTTGCTAATGTTAATGCCGATGCCACCTTGCTGCAGAGCATGAGGAAAATGATGAACGAAATGCGCTCAGACATCCTCAGTAAGTTTGAAACTACCGTCTCAACAGCAGTTAAAAGAGAGATCGTGGCGGCTTTGGAGCCCTTTGAGAACAGACTCGCTTCCTATGGCGAATCAATCGCGGACCTCGAGCTCTCGGCTAATGCTCACGATACGGAGCTATCCGACCTCCGAGCTAATGTTAGCAAGCTAACAGCCACTGTTGACTCCCTGTCAAAGAAATGCGAGGACCTGGAGAGTCGTTCAAGGTGGAATAATATTCGCCTAGTGGGCCTGCCTGAAGGCACAGAGGGTCCTCGTCCCACCGAGTTCACTGCCCAGCTGCTACAAGATATACTCGGTCTTGATGACAAACCTATGCTGGACCGGGCCCATCGCACTCTACGCACCAAGCCCAAGGACGGCGAGCCCCCTCGTCCACTCGTCATGCGGGTAAACCTATTTCAAGTCCGGAACCAAATTCTACGTCGAGCCGGAGAAGCTTCCCCGCTTTCCTACATGGGCAGGAGGATCTCGATCTACCCCGACTTCACCCCGGCGGTGGCTAAGAAGCGGGCCGCATTTGCTACAGTAAAGAAGGAGCTCCATTCCTGCCCGAACGTCAAGTTTGGCCTCCTCTACCCGGCAACGCTACGCATCACTCTGCCCGGCGGGCAGACCCACAGGTTTGAGGATCCGGCCTTAGCTTCGGATTTCATTGAGAAAAACATTAAAAAGGGAGTCACCCCTGACTCTATTTAGCAGACATGTTGGCTTGCTATTTAGCTGCTATTGTTGCTGGCCTTGAGGACTACACTTATTACTCACCCTGGATGCTTCGTATTGTGTTCAGTGAGCTGCAGTTCTGATGGGACACAGACTTTGTTTTCTTGTTTATTCCTTTCATTCTTGATTTTCCGTAACATGGCTCATGGTGATAATTTTGAGTGCAGAATACCTCAAGCATAAACGCTTTCCACTTATTGTTCAATAAGATTGTTTCGTGTATTGATGTATTAGTCAACCTTAGCTATCCGGCTCATTTATAAGTACATTTATTACAGTGTAATTTCATTGATTTAACCCCATGTCACAATTCCAACGCCTAGGTCGTTGTAGTTCAGTAGTAGTTTATCACAGGCTCTCCTTAGAACTATACAGGTGTGACAGGTTGTTAAAGGGGGTATATCGCGCGCATCCCGTTTGGGGGGATGCTTCTGCCAAAGTTCATGTGGGTGGGTGGGATAATGTATGTGTGTGTTTTTATGCGTTTGTTTCTGGTTTTCTTTCTTTTTGTTTCACATCAGTCACGTTTTTACTTTCAGTTTTGCTTCAGATCATCACTCTTACATAATGCTTCCGTTAGCTAGCTATGACTTCAGCCAATGTAACATCACCCAGTGGCTGTGCCATTAGATTTACAAGTTTCAACTGTAAAGGGCTCAATAATCCGATAAAACGAAGTAAGATACTGCACCACCTTCACCATCTTGGTGCCCATGTAATTTTCTTGCAAGAGACCCACCTCAAGGTCTCAGACCACTCTAAATTGAAGAGGGGATGGGTAGGTCAGATTTATCATTCCTCATTTCAAGGCAAATCTCGCGGTGCAGCTATTTTGTTGCATAAATCGGTTCCCTTTGTGCACTCAAGTACTATCTCTGACCCTAATGGTAGATTTGTCATAGTTACTGGCCAGATTCACAACACCAGGGTGGTTTTGACTAATATTTATGCTCCCAATTTTGACGATGATGCTTTCTTTAAACATCTTTTTCTGACTCTCCCTGACTTGTCATCGCACCACTTAATATTAGGTGGAGACTTTAATTGCTGGCTTGATCCTCAGCTGGACCGTTCCTCCCCCAGAGCTTGTGCTCCGTCCAAGTCAGCGAAGGTAATTCAGTCCTTTATGGAGGAATTTGCTGTCACTGATGTCTGGCGTTCTTTGAATCCTTCTAGGAGGGAATATTCATTCTTTTCTCATGCCCATCACACTTTCACCCGCATTGACTATTTTTTGGTTGATAATAGACTGCTCTCATCAGTATCTACTTGTAAATATGATGCTATAGTTATTTCTGATCACGCCCCTATTTCCATGAATATATGCTTTAAGAACTCTAATTCTACGCGTGCACCATGGCGTCTTAACACATGCCTACTTTTGAATGATAATTTTGTTAACTTTGTGTCTCAACAAATTGATTTCTTTGTGAGCTTAAATAAAACACCCGAGGTGTCTGCCTCAGTACTATGGGAGGCCTTAAAGGCATACATCAGGGGGGAGATAATCTCCTACACAGGATATGAGAAGAAACTTAGAAAGGAGAAATTAACTAAACTGACACAACGCATATCTGAACTTGACAGGTTATATGCTACTCACAAAACTCCAGAGCTATACAAAGAGCGCCTTTGTCTACAGGCAGAATTTGATGTTCTCACGACTCAGCGTACTACTGAACTTCTCCTACAAACAAGGTCCCAGTTCTATGAACATGGAGACAAGGCCAGCAAACTGTTAGCACACCGGTTACGCCAGGAATCATCATCTCACCTTATCCCACAAATTCATACTAACTCACATAATACTACTGAACCCATGGAAATTAATAATGCGTTTAAAGAATTTTACATGTCTCTCTATTCATCTGAACAAGACAGCACTCCTGATTTTGATAATTTTTTTGAAAACTTGGACATTCCCTCACTTGATCAATCAGCTGTGGAAAAATTAGAGAGGCCAATCACCACTGCTGAACTTAATACGGCTGCATCCTCTCTGCAAAATGGGAAGAGTCCTGGGCCAGATGGCTTTCCCTCCGAATTTTTTAAAAAGTTTTGGCACAAGCTTGCCCCTCTGTTATTAGATATGTTCAACGAATCATTTGAATTGGGCCGCCTCCCTCAAACTCTCAATCAAGCCTCCATTTCCCTTCTCCTAAAAAAAGGCAAGGATCCGCTAGCCTGCTCCTCCTACCGTCCAATAAGTTTATTGAATGTTGATTTTAAGTTGTTATCCAAACTATTAGCCCTACGCCTGGAATCCTTTCTCCCCTCTATCATTTCCTTGGACCAAACGGGGTTCATTCGAAATAGGCACTCTTTCTCTAACCTTAGACGTTTGTTCAATGTACTTTACAATGTCTCCTCTTCCAATACCCACGAAGCCGTAATATCATTAGACGCCGAAAAGGCATTTGATAGAGTTGAGTGGGATTACCTCTTCCATGCCTTGGAGAAATTTGGTTTTAAAAATAATTTTATTGCATGGATTAAGTTGCTCTATTCTGCGCCGCAAGCCTCAGTCAGGACAAATAATATCCAATCAGAATATTTTCACCTGTATCGCTCCACTAGGCAGGGTTGCCCTTTGAGCCCCCTATTATTCGCTATCGCCATCGAACCTCTCTCAATAGCCCTTCGGTCTAACCCCCTTATTACAGGCTTATTTAGACATCATACTCAGGTGAAAGTTTCCCTTTACGCGGATGACCTTCTTTTATATGTTTCTAACCTGTCTGTCTCAGTTCCCGCCGCTCTTGCCACCCTTCATTCATTTGGTCAAATATCTGGGTACAAATTAAATTTAAATAAAAGTGAGATATTTCCTATTAACCCTGCTGCTAAGATGTATCCCTTGAAAGATTTCCCCTTTCAAGTCGCCAATTACAGTTTTGTCTATCTTGGAGTCCATGTTACACACAAATTTGAAGACCTCTACAAGGCTAACTTTGCCCCCCTATTGATCCGAATCCAGAAAGACTTTGAACGATGGTCTCTGCTTAATCTGTCTTTGATTGCACGTGTCAACTCTGTTAAAATGAATATACTCCCAAGACTCTCCTACTTGTTTCAATGCATTCCCCTCTTTCTCCCTCAGTCTTTTTTCCGCAAATTAGATAGCCGGATTTCAGATTTCATCTGGAATAAGAAGGTTCCTAGGCTACGTAAACAATATTTGCAAAGACCAAAGTCTCTGGGAGGGCTAGCCCTACCGAATCTTAGGTTCTATTATTGGGCCACCAATATCAGGACTCTTAAATACTGGCTTGAATATGAGGCTTTTGATCCTCCTCCAATATGGCTAGTTATGGAAGCAAGGTCAGCAAATCCTGTCTCTTTGAAAGCCTTAGTGCACTCTCCTATTCACTCGTCCACTCTTCCCTACACCAAAAATGTGATTGTTAAGACCTCACTCAGGATCTGGGTCCAGTTTAAGCGCTACTTTGGCCTACAGACCTTCTCCGTTTATGCACCACTAGCAGCTAACCATGCTTTTCCTCCTTCCCTCATAGATTGTGTTTTCTTACGGTGGTCAAATTTTGGTATTCATAACTTTAAAGACCTGTATATTAATAATGTCTTTGCTACTTTTCAGCAACTTTCTGATAAATTCTCACTTCCCAAGCAACATTTCTTTAGATATTTACAAGTCCGCAGCTTTGTTCATGGCACATTTCCTAGCTTTCCTAATCTTCCCTCTGATTTAACTTTGGACAGTTTCCTGACACCAATTCCTACTCTTAAAGGCTCTATCTCGTATATCTATAACCAAATTAATACTTTATGTTCAGAGCCCCTAGACTTAATTAAGTCTCACTGGGAGGAGGACCTGGGGGCGGCAATATCGGAGGAAGACTGGGCGGAGATCTTGAGACGGGTACATAAATCTTCTATTTGTGCAAGACACAGTCTTATTCAGTGCAAACTTGTCCACCGTACCTATTATACTAAGGCTCGACTGGCTAAGATCTATGACAGTGTGACTCCAACTTGTGATAGGTGTAAGCAATCTCCCGCAAACTTAATTCATACACTCTGGCATTGTCCTTCTCTATTTAATTATTGGACTAAGATTTTCAATACCCTGTCAGGGGTAGTTGGGGAGGAAATAAAGCCAAATCCTCTGAGTGCACTTTTTGGGGTTGCTCCCCCTTCCCTCACTAAGTCCAAAAAGGATGTACTTGCTTTTGCTACCCTGTTAGCCAGAAGACTAATTGTAATTAATTGGAAATCAACAACACCGCCCTGTCATGCCCACTGGATTAAAGACACCCTTTATTTTCTTAAATTGGAGAAAATCAGACTATCTTTATCTAGCTGCTCCGGTAAATTTGGGAAATTATGGGGTCCATTCTTACAATTTGTTAAGACGACAGATCTTCCACTTACCCCTGACTGATGTGACAGCAGCGACTTAGAAGGGTAGGTTATTTCTGTTGTGTTGAAGGTCACATGCCGCTATTCTGATTTATGATGTCTGTTGCTATCTCAATTGCAGTTTACTATTACCTGACTGATGTACCTGTGTTTTTTTTTGTTTTTTTCCTGATCTATTTTCTTTTAGATGTCTATTGATGTCCTATTCTTACCCTTTCTTTATTTATTTTTATTTATTTATTTTATTTATTTTTATTTTTATTTTATGTAATTATATATATATATATTTTTTTTTATTTATCTGTCTTTTTATGGCTGTTCTAGTTCTGTGAATTGTTCGGGTATGCAATAATACTTTAATGACCACTTTTGTTTTCTGCTGTTTGTGCTTTTTCAAAAAAGAGTCTACTTTATTCTTTGTAAATGTTTTAATACAATTGTACTCTCCTGCAAAACCCAATAAAAAAAGTTTGAAAAAAAAAAAAAAAAAAAGAAATCAAACGGTTCGTCACCAGTTGCTCCATTCCAGATGCAAAGACAGCACTGTTTTATTTCACTGTAACCCTCTTGATAAAGTGTTTGTCTATGCCTATCTCTCTCTCTCTCTCTCTCTCTCTCTCTCTCTCTCTCTCTCTCTCTCTCTCTCTCTCTCTCTCTCTCTCTCTCTCTTTCTCCACCTATCTCTCTCTTTCTCTCCCACTGATGCCCACCATCCCGACTGAAAGCAATAGCTATGAGGAATGCAAGATCACATCCGATTGGCTGCAGGCCCACACGGACGTGCGCCCTGTGCTGGCTATTGTCTGTGGCTCGGGGTTGGGGGGGCTGGCTAAGAAAATCAAAGACCCAGTCATCCTAAAGTACGAGGACATCCCTAACTTCCCCCAAAGCACAGGTAAGCTCAACCACCTGTGTGTGACCAATGTGCTTGTGGACGATTCTGATTGTTTGTTGTTGCATTAACCAACATCATTGTGGCTAAAAATGCCTAGTGTAGGCATTACAGTGTGTTTGTGTGTGTGTGTGTGTGTGTGTGTGTGTGTGTGTGTGTGTGTGTGTGTGGGTGTGCGTGTGTGTGTGTGTGTGCTTATGTGCGTGAGTGTGCTAATGTGTGTTTGCGTGTCTGTGTGCTAATGTGTATGTGTGTGTGTGCGTGTGTGTGTGTGCTCATTGCAGTGCATGGTCACGCGGGTCAGCTTGTGTTTGGGACTCTGCAAGGGAAGCAGTGTGTGTGTATGCAGGGTAGATTCCATCTCTACGAGGGTTACCCCGTTCAGAAGGTGAGTAGAAGCCCCCAGGCCCTTTCATGTCGAGCTCAGTGTTTAGTTTGTTAATTTTAGTTTGTCATGGCTTGCAATCATGCTGTGATTATTACACTACCTTTGTTTGGTTTAGTTTACTTTGGCCCTGTTTAGCTTCCTTTTACAATGTATCTGTTCCTGCTCTCTTTTACAGTGCAGAGCTGTTGAAAGGCTTAAGACATTGTGAAGAGTAGATTAGTACCGCTGGATGTTACCAGACAGTAACCATGCAGTAATACATTGAGACATGTATAGCCACTACAATTACAAATAAAAGTCAGCTATCATAGAATTATCACTTCTGGTTTTCATGATGCTCCTTTTGAATGTCATGGTAATTCTTTTTGGAATTGTGGGTCTCATGTTATAGAGCACATTACCATTCCCCTTTGGCAATGAGTGAAGTGTCAACCGGCTATACTATTCTGCCATCCTGTTCTAAATCTGTTGCATGTCAGAGGAAAATGGTGTTAGACCGGTCTCATTGTGGAAAAGTACAAAAGTTACAACAAGGAACAAAGATTTGCATATAGAATATTAATAAAGTAATGCTAAAGCCGAGCTGGTCTGCAGAACACCTGCTCCTACTGTTTTGGCAATCATTTATTATAGTATTGGTTTCTTGATTCCTCCCATAAAATCCAAGCCAGGGTTTTGAACAAACAATGCCCATACATCACCGCCATCCAACTTCTGTCATGTTTGTTATTCTGGGATTTGACCCGATTTCATCATCTAACCTATCTAACTTGCACTTACTCATCTAACCTTGTCTGAACATCTCAATATCTCTGTATCAGACAATGTCATGCATTCACATATCTTGTTCTTAAAGCCCTGAAGGCAACTGTATACCCTTCACACCAGGAGCCAAGGGCGTAATCTGTCCCTGAACCAACCAAATAGATGCTTTGTCTATTTGAAAAAAAAAAAACCTAATATCACCTTGATCCCCGGGCCTGAATATGAGTACACACCTGTGACCTTTCCATGAAGCCAGGAGTCTCTTCAGAGGACTCCCAGTCTTTTTTCCACGTTTATCTCATTCATATAGCAAATAAGTCAACACATTGATTACAATCCTCTAAGGAGATATTCCAATTCTCCCCCAGGCTGTGAGACATGCATATCAGACACATGCAAATCAGGGTAGTTCAGAAACAAGCTCTGTGACTTACTGTAGTAGATCTTTTCTTCCTTTACCACACGTGGACCAGATCACGCTGCCCATACGAGTCTTCAAGCTGATGGGCGTGCAGACGGTGTTCCTGACCAACGCGGCCGGCGGTCTCAACCCGGGCTATAGAGTAGGGGACGTCATGGTGATCAGGGACCACATTAACATGCCTGGCCTCGCTGGGAACAACCCACTGGCTGGGCCCAACGATGAGAGGTGTGTGTGTGTGTGTGTGTGTGTGTGTGTGTGTGCGTGTGTGCGTTAATGGATATGAGACGCCTTCATGTACTGTTTCTGTAAAAACATAGAGCAACATGGAGCTGGGGTTAAACTCAGAGTTATAGTCATTAGTTAATTCATGGGCTTCCTTGTTAAGATTAATCTTTGGCATATCCTGTGCAACCCACTCAAAATGCCTGTTATGAATAACTGCTTTTTAACATGTAAATACCGTAAGGCGTTGAAACAGCAAAAGGCAGACCAATGCTGCTGAATGGGAGAGACATCAAGAAATAAATCTTCTTCAAATTGGGCCCTTCAATATCTTCCGGACTTACTACTATAGTTTTAGAGGTGCATAACATTTTCACTCACAAAAAAAAGGAAACGGGGTTTTGGGCGTAGCTGATTCATCAATCCAAACCCAACCAGGCCGTTTGCCTCGTGTTCTCGTTCAGACGATTAATACGTTCCTTCCTCCACACCCCTCTTCAAGGTTTGGTGTCCGCTTCCCCTGCATGTCGGACGCCTACGACAGGAAGCTCCGGGAGCTGGCGCACCAAGTCGGGGAAGAGTTGGGCTTTGGTGACTTCCTGAAGGAAGGAGTCTACTGCGTCCTGGGTGGTCCCTCCTTTGAGACCATCGCTGAGTGCCGCATGCTGCATTCAATGGGGGCGGACGCGGTCGGTGAGTCTACGAACTGCGGTCATTGGAACATGGTGACGCACACCAGCCCCTTATCAATGGCACGCTACAGATTCAACTACAGATTCGCTACAGGACAACATAGGGGCATCCACTGCTTTGACAGATATAGTCACATATTTGTGTTATTTTAAAAAAAAAAAGCAGGACTGATACAAAACACTGAATAGACGGACATATTATATCCCTCCCCTTCGTGAACGTTTGCCACTGAAAACAAACACAAATGAAGTAAATAAGGAGAAAGCAATAACAGAAAGAATAGAGAGCATGAATTCCAATATCAATTGCAATCCAAAAATAAATAAACAAAACAATGGTACAAACTATAAAGAATATTTCTAAATACAGTTTTGCCACAAAGCATTGGGCATTTCCAACAATAATAACAATCAAGTGCTTGCCTCATGGCTAACCCCGTATCCCCTCCTCAGTCCTGCTCTAACCCCCGTTTCTCTTCCAGGCATGAGCACCGGCCACGAGGTGATCGTGGCGCGCCACTGCGGCATGCGCTGCTTCGCCCTGTCCCTCATCTCCAACCAGTCGGTCATGGACTACACCAGCAAAGAGAAGGCCAACCACGAAGAGGTGCTGGAGACGGGCAGAGAGAGGGCGGTCCAGATGGAGCAGCTGGTGTCCACCATCGTATCTCGCATGGAGTAGCACGGGGGCATGTCAGGCCGGCTCCACGTGTCCCAGGTCAACATTCCTATTCACACACTAACTCCCAGCGACTGATATTTCCCAGCTTGGGTCGCAGCTGGCCGGCTCAATCGTTAATACTGCTGAGGCTTGTTTTTGGAAAACCAGAGAATGCGACCGAAGAATTCTGTTGCGTGGGGAATGTGGTCTCTTGTGTCGAGTGTAGTGTGTAGTGTTCCACCTACATGCATCCAGTAGTGGCCCCCAAATACCATTTGTTAGTGATAAAACTTGTTATCATGTTTCTTAAAATGATTATTCTACCTCCCTATTTCGTGTAATTATCTACTATTTTCCAGGTATGAATACATACCATTACCAGAAAGTTGGACATATACAGTATATTGCATTATTTTTGTTAAATTAATATTTATAAAATTATTAAGTACTATTGAGAGTGAATGGGGAAGAAACTCTTAAATAAACCCCTCCGAATCTGAACACCTGAGACTAAGTACACATGAAAACCAGAAGAAAGGAGGTCTAAATGCTCTCTAATAATGCCTGATCTTATGTAATTATTTAGATTTTGATTCTGCCCCATTATTTAATCATTCAAAAGTCCACCTATCTTAGGGGAAACACTGGTGTGATAATATTTATAAATAGATATATAAAAGGTAATTTATGTACATACCTCGAGAAAATACTTGAACATAAGACATACTATAACTGATACAATTACTCTTGGGGTTTAAACTTGAAACTACCGCCATCTTTGTTTCTAATTTAAGAATTGTATTTATTGTTTTAACTCGATAATACATTCCCTGCTAAAAGATGAAAGGTGTGGTGCTTCGAATATTTATGAGAACTGTATGAATTATCGTGTGTGTGTGTGTGTGTGTGTGTGTGTGTGTGTGTGTGTGTGTCAAAGTCTAAACCACATTCCATAAATATATCTCCTACCCTCCTGTTAATAAACGTGCCGTAATCAATTATTTTACTTAAAGATAGGATGGTTACAGATAGTCTTGAATGTTCCCCTTGAGGAACCGTCTATCACTGATATAAAAAATGTGTTTATTATAAATTTTACAACAATCAAAGAATTGAATTCCATTCCTGTTTAGTTCTGCACCCATTATCTCTGTCCCTGTAAATTTAAATGGAAACAATATGCAGAATGCTTGTTAGAGAATGTCATTAATCCATATCTAAGAGCATTGGGTATCCAGAGTGCAACTCCAATTAGTCTGCTGGTACATGCAGAGTATTTGTCAGGCTTCACTTGTAATCTTGTATTTATGTCTATGTTGCTTCGTGTCCAATAAACAAATCGGTCTGAATAACAATGTGTGGTTGTGTATTTGTGTAGGTTAAATATTAAAGACAAAGAAAAAAGGAAAAAGGAAAAAAAAAGAAAACTCACAATTGTAAATGTTTCTCTTGCCAGGACTGAAGGAGAGGAAAAGTATGTAAATGGTAAAAAACAAACACAAATACATTCACATTCACATGTGGCCCACCCCCAACCACCATGAGGTACAAAATGTTCGGTAGCACAAACAAATGATAACACAGGCCGGGTTCTGTTCACTTATTCCCATGAACGCCATTGGCCCCCTCCCCCCTTATAATTTTTCCTCTCGCCTCAGCTAAACAGCCCCCCTTCTCCTCTACCACATTGCCCCGCTGTTTCTCACCTAAAACCCTGCTGCTGCTGCTGCTGTGACCCCCTCCCTGGGCCCCAATCCCAAATACCTTACCGGTGGGAAGCTACAGCGTTCCCACGTCTTCACCATATAAGGTCACTGGGGCTTTTTTCACATAAGCTGTCAAGATGTCATGCTCAGTTAAATCAAGTCTTCTTTCCGTGTCGAGCAGGGGGGTGGCGGGTCCTTTTAGCAGTGGTTAAAACAGTATGGGGGTAAGGTGACGTAGCATGATTGTGACAGTGCCTAAGAGGTCAGCTTATGGCTTAGTATGAGCTTAAGAGTTCAAGCCTTTGCATCAGGTGTGTTCTCTACTTTTTAGCTGCTGGATTTGATGGACCCTCGACACAGTACTAGTTGCTACTACTAATACTAGATCTGGTCCTGTGAACAGTAGAGCACAGGTTGATGATTGACAAGTGTTAACTTGACTGTGTGAGCGTATTGTAAGCCATGGCGAGTTAGGACGCCCCTAATACAGCCAAAGGAAACATTGAGTGTCATCGTAAATATAAAGCTATGGGGGTATTTGAGGTAGAACAGGTAGGACGACTGCAGTGACACTTCAGGGAATAACCTGTTGCTGTGTGAACATTGCTTCAACTCAAATACTTGAATTCTTTGCCGGTTGACCATGATGCCAGACACAGGCGCAGCTTGTGTCGGAGGCCAAGAAATAAGTGAGAAAGGAGTGTTTGCCCAGAAGTCAGCTGGTACCAATGCGACCGGATCATAGTAGGTCCTCTGTGGTGCTTCATTCAGAGCAGCACCACACTGGGGATGAATGGCCAATGCTGTTATTGAGGGGTTTTGCTGCCCCCTGTTGCTCTGGCAGACAACTGTCAGTGTACATAAAGGTTGACGTGAATTATTTTCATGAGGCAACATAACACAGGATATTCACATCATTGAAATGTGCAGGTATTTCCATAAAACGTCGCCCAAGCTAAACTGCAGAACAACAATGATATTGCACCCTATTTGGCTTACCTGCTGGGCTCCACATAATTCACATACAACTTTCTGCCACGGGTAAAATGCATCTAAGCTCACACATGCCTGAATGGTCTCTCCAGAGAGAATAATATGGTAGACATGTACAAATTATCTTAGTTACATTTGTTGCATTCTACCCATCGCCAGTCTAAATGTAGTGATCTTTCTTGGTCGTAGTACCAGAGTACCCCTGAAATTGCTTCCTCTTCCTACTTCTCGAGCTGGGGCTTGACCACTTGAGCTAAGAGCACTAGCGGTAGCATGATAAAGGAGCAATGTGGAAAATTGGCAACGATTGAGACAGCTGATTGGCTTCAGCGTCGTAGAAGGCAACGTCAAATGATGGTGATCTGACGAATAACAACCTTCAGGCATTGTAGTGAATCCCGTTTGTTATATGTGTCATACGGCAGTGGCCGATTGACACTCTTGTTGAGCGTTTGACAAATGGAACTGCTGGTGTAGTGGAGATAAAGGAAAACCTCCAGAGTTTAGAAGGAATCAGGGAACACAGCCTGAGTAGATGGATAATTGGAATACAACCTTTGGCTCCAAAATGGCAACACATTGGTGACACATCACATGCAACGGGCCTATTGACATTTGTCTTTCACCAGAGATTATGTAGCTTCCAACTGAATTCAGAAACATACAAAGTGAGGTGAAGTCAAAGGAAAGAGCTCTTGATCGCTTTTGTAAACAAGCTTTGGGTTTCAAATGTTTAATTAAAGTTATTTGCTACCTGTGATCATCGGAATACAATTGGAAGTGGATTCCGTTTGGGGTTTCAGCTTGGAGTTTTCACGGTACATGCACATCTGTGTGCAAATGGACAGCAAACATCACAACTTAAATATCAGTTTTAAAAAAAGGCTTGCGTAAAGCAATGCCCTTCATAAAAACACATTCGTAAGCTCTTTTATACAAATCTCAACCTTGATTAGATCAACTCTGGGATCATCTTAAGCATTGGTTTTAACATGGAACATGCAGAGCATCAGGTCAGGAGCAAGGGCTCGCGATACGTACGTATATTATAGTCGGATGTTTTAACGAGGACTATTTCCTCTAGGAAATGTAGTTATTACACCTTTCAAAAGAAAAATGGAACGCTAACAGCATATTTTGAGAAATAAATAACAAATAAAAAACAAAACTCTCTTTAGAAGGGCTTAGAGGGAAACATGGTCCCATATTGTGATATCAGGAAATGACAAAAGATCATGAAGTCACATCATGCGACACAATGGCTGTGTATAGGAAATTGCTCACCAGTTCACAATTTGGGATGTCAACATGTAATGCTGCTCGGAACCAGAGTGTCTGACTTCATACCCATAACGCACCGCAAAAGCAGTGTACAACTGACCGTGTACAACAGAGACTACACTAATCCTGCATATCCATGTCCCATGATGCATAGCGGTTCTCATTTTCATCATATTCATCCGCCTGGTGACACCTGACCTTACACGTGTTTACAGGACCAATGCACATTCCACTGACAGACCTCCACAGCATGATTACTGTCCCAGTTTCCCCTCTTCCCTTCCTTACTTCCCTAAATAGTCTATATCCCTGCAGAGTGTTCACTCTATAAGGATTAGGGAACGGCTGAACAAGTGAGCAATTTCGGTTCACGGTCATAACCTTGCGGGCTGCCATATCCCCACTTTACCGCCCCTCCACCACACCATCTCTATCCAGTCCTGGTGTGAATCTGTGTGTATGAGTGTAGGGTCTGCGTCTGCGTGTTGTGCGTGCGTATGTATCCATGTGCATGTGCGCGTGCGTGTGTGTGTGTGTGTGAGTGCGTGCGTGCGTGCGTGCGTGCACGCACTCAGCTGTAGGCGTGGATGATCCGGTGCCTCTTCAGGTGGTGCAGCAGGATGAAGGTCTTGCCGCACTGCGTGCAGCTGTAGGGCCGCTCGCCGCTGTGCGTGCGCTGGTGCACTCGCAGGCTGCTCTGCTGCGTGAAGCGCTTGCCGCACTGGCCGCAGCCGTACGGCTTCTCGCCCGTGTGCGTGCGGTGGTGGATGTTGAGGTGCGACGAGCACTGGAAGCTCTTGCCGCACACGCCGCACCAGAAGGCCCGCCGCCTCTTGTGGCTCTGCTGGTGCAGCTTGAACTGGTGCAGGCGGGCGAAGGCCTTGCCGCACAGCGAGCAGATGTAGCCCCGCGTCGCCCCCGCCACCGCCGACCCCCCGCCCGCCGCCGAGCCCACCCTGTGGTGATGCCCGGCGGCGGCGGCGGCGGCGGCGGCGGTGGGGCGGTGGTGGTGGTGGTGGTGGTGGTGGTGGAAGCCGTCGGGCGAGAAGGGCGGACAGTCGGAGGCGGCGGCGTCCCGTTCCGAGTGTTCGTGGGGCGGTTGGGCCTGCCCGGGGTTTCTTGGGGGGAACGCGGCGTGGTCGTCGGGTCTGTCCTGCGGCGGGCCGTGTGCGTCGGCGGGGCACCTGGAGGACTGGAAGGCGGAGGCTTGGGGCGGAGGCACGTCCTTCTGGTACCCACTGCCGTAGGGGGTTTTGCAGGGGGGCTTGGGGGCCGAAGGGGGGCCGCCTGCGCCGGACTTGCAGTGGCCGCCGGGGAAGGCGTGCGCGTCCGGCTGGTTGGGGAACGTGTTGGAGTACTCCTCCACGACGCTGGAGAAATCCAGGAAGCCGGCGTCGATGTCGTTTCCCTCGATGATGGACGACCACAGCTGGTTCTCTCTGTCGTCCAACGAGAAGTCACCGGGGAGCTGATTCTGTTTGCCGGTGCCGTGCTGGCATCGGTCCCGACTCGACGCAGAGTGACCCTCCTCCTTCTCCATTTTGATGGTCAGCTGCAGGTCGTTTGTCTCCTCTCCCCGCAGTCGGGGATTGAGTGAAACGGCAAAGTGGTTTGGGGTGCCTTCATTGGTGAACTCTGCGTTAGACAACTGGCTGGGCTCCTCCAGCAGGTGCGTCTCGGCGGAAGTGTTCGAGTATTGCATGGCATGCCCTGAATAAAAAACACATTAGGGTGAAGGTGAATGATGCAGCCTTCAACGTATATAACCGACCACTAGCCGACCCATTTTCTTTTGGACCCACCTATAGAATCTGAAGATCTTCTTCTCCATACAGCTTCATCTGGAGTCTCCTCCTTTATGGTAAAGGCTGCAGTATCCTGATCATCGTTGGCAAACTACAAAATCATTGGGTTTAATTTACCTTTGCGTTTATTTAATTGAATGTACATTAACCAAATGAGGAATTCCTAAGCGTGTGAAACCTACCTTGATATTTCCGGCGGGATGCGGACAGCTGCTCCCAGCATCTGTTCCGCTGTCAATATAGCTTTCTAATTGGTACCAAATAGACAAACAAGGTGGAGCCCCGTTAGTACGTATGACAAGTAGTTAGGCAGCTGCATGGTAACTTGTTACAATCCCAACAAGCTAGAATGATGGATGATCAATGATGAACATAAACACTTAATGCCATGTCCAATTCTGTTAGCTTTTGTGTTCATTTATCTAAGGGATAACCTGGTTTAATGACATATTGAGATAAAGAATCACTTTATAAGCATACGAATGCATGCTAAAATAACAATGAGTAAAGGTTGCACATAAGAGCACCCACTACTTACCAAATCCCCGATGCATTTGTGCTTTTTGGTTTTCCATGACTAATAATTTTCTTTTCAGGATTTCATTCTCGCTCTGTGTTCGTGATATTTCAATATGCAAAGAACCGCATTTATCATCGACAAGTTTAGAAATTTCTGACACAGCTGTTTTTACCAACACCTCCATGATAGAGGTAAGCTGGGTTTGAAAAGGAATACACGTCGCCATGTTACTTTATAAATACAAGTATAATAGGTTGACTTCTAACAATATATCATAATGCGAATACTTGTTATAAACTGCAATAACAATCGAGGCAGGAAAAATACATCCCTGACTGTAGTAACCCGGAACCTTTGTTTCGCGTGGCGGAGCATTTTACCGTAAAAACTAGAATACTGTGCCCGGTGGGTTCAGGGGATTCTTGGCTCCATCTATCGCTTGCAACCTGTGTTTCAACTGCAGGACACTGCGCTCAACGGATTGGAGACCTAATAACTTAGGGCAATAGCACGTTTGTTTGACATAGTGCAAATGAAGAAAATACATGAAAAATAATACTTTTGAAGGAGTGAGTACAAAAAAAACAAGTGTATTGAAGCTACAAGATTTTCCAAACAAGCAGCACTGCTATGCTTATGTTTGAGAATGCACACTATTTAATGGCCGAATGATGGGAACCTAAGGGGTTCTATGGAGGCCTTTCCAGCCTACTGTTAGTTGCAGTACCCATTTATCATAGCAGACGCAGAATGATTTGCAAATGATACAATGCAGATTAGCCTTCCGTAGGGCAAAACACTACCTGTTTACATGCTAAACATTCACAAGACTACTTATGGATAATCACTACACAAAGATAAGTCATTTTAAGTCACACCGAAGACCAAGCTTCATCATTGTTGATACTTTCATTTTTGTCTGGGTATATTATATGTTAATGTTAGAGGCACCTTTTTTTTTGGCGTATACAATTATTAATTAATGGACGATAACCTATTATTGCTTCTGAAGATAGGCATTTAATTCATCATGCAAGCATATTAGGACTCTTTCTGTTGAATAGTTTCATACCTATATTCCTCATTTAAGACATGTGGGCATGAGGCAGAAACATACAACAAAGTGATTGACAAAATTACTAATTGACCATTTCTTTTTAATCTTAAATGTCAAAATTGACTTTTTAGAAAAAAGTTCAAAACTTCAAAGAGGCTAACAGGTAATGTGGCAACACATTCATCTTCAAATTCAGTTTAATTTGTCTGAGCTACCGTGTGACAGCTATAGATCAACACAGAATCGGTGCAACATAGGAAACCACTCTGGAAGACGTATTGCCTTCTTTTGTAACAATTTCATGCACAACACCTAGGCAGTACTTACATACGCGCAACATATGTAATGTGACATTGAACAAGGCCCCAATTCCCACGATTTCTAAGCGGCCTGTGTCAAAATTCTCACCAAAGAAAAGAAAGGACCACCTTATCAACTTAAAATTGAAATTGCACATGTCGACAGCACTATAAAGTATTGAATATGCAATATAAAAAAAACACATAATCTTTGCAAACTATGCACCTAATGCCATTTTAAATATAAAAACAGGATTCACCAAATAAACCTACTAACTGGGATCTTTGCACTGGTGGCTCTCAAAGTTACTCCAACATTCATAGCTCGTCCCACAAGTCAAACAGATGAACCCGTTCTGCTTGTCCACGTCCGCGCTGCAGCCCTCCTCCAGGGCATTCAAGTCGGGCACCTCGAACGGTGACGCCCCCTCCTGGGAAGGGTCCATGCCCGTGTACTGCTCCTGCAGCATCAGCTCCATATCGTCTTTGCCCTTCACCGAGGGCACCTCTTTGTCCTGGGACCCGTGGCCCCCGGGCTCGCTGGCCGGCCCGCTGCCGGGGCCCAGCCAGTCCTTCACCATGTTCGACACCACGCTGGCGGCGTGGGCGCTGTACGTCGACGCCAGCGGGGAAAGGCTACGGCCACTGTCCTCGATGATGGAGGTCCAGAGGAAGTTGGCGTCGTCCGCTATACCGTGTGTGTTTCCCGGCGGTAGAACGTAGTCCGTCCCGGGCTCCAGCTTCACAGTGACTGCTTGTTCCCCGCGGCCTACGTCGTACGGCGAGTCGGGCATTCGATCCACCAGGGAGGCTGGTCCAGCCATGGACGTACCAGGGTTCATCGAGGGTTGGGGGTTGCTTTCCTGCTGCTGTGCCTCCAACATTTCTATGCTCTGTTCTTTACAAAAGAAAATGAAAAACATTGCAATTTGTTTTATGAGCCAAGCATAATTTCCTCCTTTGTTGACATAGCTGTATGTATTTAGGACTGAAATAAGTGCTTGGTTATTAGATTTGTTTAACTTTTGTTCAATTTAGTTTGTTTTGGACTTATGCCACACACACACACACACACACACACACACACACACACACACACACACACACACACACACACACACACACACAC
>JAOPUD010000154.1:1569347-1581779 GCA_027122715.1 Trisopterus minutus | reverse complement strand
CACACACACACACACACACACACACACACACACACACACACACACACACACACACACACACACACACACACACTAACCAGTTCTGTGGGTCTTCAAGTGGATCTTCAGACTGCCTTTCTGATTGAAGAACCTCCCACAAATTTGGCAGCCATACGGCTTCTCACCCGTATGGATCCTCACGTGCCTTTCAAGATGTCCACTACGCTCAAAGACCTTGCAGCAGAAAGGGCATACAAAGCATTTCTTGGGCTTTGCCGGCTCAAAGGAGGGGTTCCTCCTCGCCCAGTGGGGCTGCCACGGCATACAGTTGAAGCTCGCCGACATCGCCGTCTCACCAAAAGACCCCGGGGACGAATATCGCGTCAGGGACGTGGTGTCGTCACTCGGACTTCGGTACGGTTTCACCGACATGTTAAAGGGACGCAAATGTTCCCGCGGTGTAGGATGTAAAGAACCATGTCCTGGGCCAGATGGCATGTTCTTCCCCATGATGCCGTTGCTGGTTCCTGGGTTCTTTTTCACATGAGGCCCTGACATCCACAACTCTCTGTCTCTATCGAAACCCTTGACGTCTTCCACCGGCGGGCCACCGCTTGCCTCCCTGGCTGGCTGACTTCCACTGGGACATGGGTTCAGGGGTTGTGTGGCCACTTTCACCTCAGATCCTGACTTCACTGGAAATCCTGTGGTGGGATGGGCTTCTTCTTTCTGCAGCTCATCTTTAACTGTAGACTGGCCCCCATTTTCAGCTTGAGGGGTGTCTGTACTAAATTTCTCTTCAGGAACTTGCTGATGTTCTGCTGCGCCTTGTATTTCTGGTTTTGACTGAAGACCTGTAAATGTAACATATGCATTAGGTCATCTCTAGAATTGGCCTGTAACAATGACTACACTACAATATAATATTATAATTATAACATTAGGATTGAAGCAGACATCTTAATGGAGGACACATTTTCCTTGACATACACAATACTTGTTCATCAGAAGGCATCACGATTACCAAACAGGTCTCAGATTGTGCCCATTTGAGTCACACATGACAAACCTACCCTTTTGGTGTATCTTCATATGTTCCTTGACGCTGCTTTTCTGATTGAATCGCCGACCGCACAACTCACAGACGTAAGGCTTCTCGCCTGTATGGATCAGCTTGTGCCTTTCGAGGTGGGCCCGTCGGCTGAAGTTCTTTCCACAGTAAAGACAGGCGAAGCCCCTCTTAAACATTAAGCTCTTAATGTTCCTCCATCGCACCGGGTTGTAATTGTTACGGTAGTAGCTAAACGCAAGCTGCTCACGGGCAGCGGGGTTTTGCTGTACAGCCCCAGAGCAGACAACACTGGAGGTGCTGCCAACTCCTGTAGGAGCCGATGGACCGGGCTGCGGGCCATCTGCTAAACCCAAATAGTCAGAGGTACCGAGTCCAGCTGCGTTGTACATGGAGTTTGATCTCCACGCTCCAGAGTCCCTTTCAAACCGGGTCTGTTCTGCTCCTTGCTGGGCCAGGGCCTCTCTGGGGTTGGTGATGATCTTCTCGCCAGGCTCCCTCTTGACTTGTACCTCAGGTGTGGACCCTTTGCTTGGGTCCTTGTCAAGCATATCTTCATTGGAGGCATCTTTGGCGTCTGTGGAAAAACATCAAACATAGTAGTTGTTTTTCCAACCAACATCATAGCCCTTTTAAAGAGGCAGTATTGTAGGACAAATAGAGCAGTGTCTCATAACACTAACTATGGGCTATTTCTTGGCTAATATTAGAAAATACTACCAAAATAACTAGATTATCAGCAGATGCTAAATTAAATGTGTTGCTGCCTGACTTTTAGTTTCACTACAGTTTACAAGCTAACTTACACCCACGTCCATACATTCCTGGTGGACCAAGAGGCTAAGGTCTTGCTAGCCTCTTGGATTTAAAAACAACAATCCAAGATGGTTTGCAATTGTAATGAAAGTTATACGAATCAATCTGACTCCTCAGCATCAGAATTCATCCGAACCGGACGCCTTTTCAGGAGTAAAACGATATCGGAATGTAACGTTACGCCTTACCATCACTCCCTGGTCGGTCATCATCAGTAAGAACGATCACCCCTCGATCTTGACCCCCAGTCGCTGCTTTCAGCTCATTGTTGAGAATGTCGATGTTGTCTTTCAGCTTTAGGATCTCATTGTCGCGTTGGCATATTTCCAAACGCCACACCACCATGCCATCTTCGACAACTTTGGCGATTTCTGCAACAGCAGCTTTGGACAGCGCATCGATAACAGAAGAAATCTGAGCTCGTATATTAACGACACTCAACATAGTATACGTATAAAGGATACGCCGAGATGTTCACTTCACAGCCCTAGGCTACCTTGCAAAGGCCTCCAGCTTGTTGTTCTGACCAAAGTAAGGTAGCCAATTTACAAAGAGAACGTACACAACCTGATCGTATCGCTTTTGTCGTAGCTTATAAGACGCTACATGCTAATATACACACAAACTGAATCATGGCTGAACAAGCGAGGAGTTCCTCCCGATCTACGGATATGACGTAATTACCTTAAAAACAGACAAATGCGCAGCAAACCAAAACCCTATAATGAACTTTAAACTAGTATGGTCATTTTAGAACTTTTATTTTTTCAAACATGACCTTAGAAGTCATATTTGTTGAAATTATTGACAGCACTATATTCAAATGCTCTCTCAAAAATGCTGTCATTTTATTCGGCCTGAATGGAATTATTGGATGGCCAGTGGCCTGCAGTCATTGCGCATGACCGGAGTCTTCCACTAGGCTAGGCACATATGGCTGTTGGTGGCAGACCTTTTGCTAAATCTAGATGTGCTATGTGGGTGTGTCCGTGGCAGAAGGCCTGAAGGGAGGAGTGGGATTTATATATGGTAATCGAGCTTACTTGAATGTATTTGAATGTATTTATATTTGTTTGACGTGTGGTGGCACGAAAAGCAGCTTTACCTGGCTGGCTTTCCGTCCCAGGCCATGCCAGAAAAAGAAAAATTCATGAATTAATTCCCAATCAAACTGGGTGTCTTTGAGTACAACTCTCATTTATAACGGTCTTGTTCAGCTCACCTCTGATACAACACAGGCATATTGTAATGTGGCCTTACCTGATCACAGGTAAAACAGCTGGATGGCATAAGTAAAAAAGGCTTTTCACAAGTGCGTGCAAAGCTGTATAGAATACATGATTTTAATTGTCCCCCTACATTTAAATGTTGCACATCCATTCTTCTTCAGAAAATCTAGAAAGTACATAATTGCTAGGTTTAAGCAATCAATCTTAAAGATCAACTGGTTTTCAAATCACATCTAGTACTGTTATTATTTAATCATTGTTGTATCCAAAAGCAATTTGTGGTATACATTCACCAAAATAATCAAAACATTCGTAACACATTTTCCTTTTTGTGCTGAATGGTCTTACCTACCTTATGTTTACCAATACTTTTATGTAGGCAACTTATTCACAAAGACCAACTAGTCCTGGAAAACGGCAACACAGAGTTGACTACCACCACAATAGCTTTATTTAAAAACTGCTTACTGGTAGAAAAAGTGGAATACATCAAGCAAAACAAGAGGTTAGTATACAATTCCCTCATATCTTCAAAACTCGAATGCATCGACCTGTAAGGGGCCTTTCGCACTCGCTATTTATTCAGAATCCTAGTAGGTCTGTATGAACACGTGGGATACACTTTGCATTAGTGTCCGGTTAGATTAATAACACTAGTAAACAATGTAACGTTTAGCTTGTAATTGAGTTTGGGGGGGGTGGGGGGGTTTGGGTCAGATCAAATGTAGTAGTATGTCTCAACAGCGTGTCCTCAATATGTACTACCTGTGACGTTCATTTCAATGTATGAGAAGGCGCTGTCGCAATTGAGCAACACACACAAACCCCACCCAAACTTTGTAGTTAAAGGCTGTTCCAAAACATACATATTAAGGACATGCTTGTTACATCGTTCACTATGTGTAATACCTAATCCTTAAACTAATTCAATGTTACAAAAATTGGTCATGTGAAAGATTTTTGAAAACACAGGAG
The DNA here is from genome assembly GCA_027122715.1 of Trisopterus minutus. Classification (NCBI taxonomy): domain Eukaryota; kingdom Metazoa; phylum Chordata; class Actinopteri; order Gadiformes; family Gadidae; genus Trisopterus; species Trisopterus minutus. Next base: position 1,577,711 of record JAOPUD010000154.1, on the reverse strand, counting down.
CAAATTACAGTACGCCCGAATAAATAAATAAACAAATAGCACAAACGCAGAGCAACTGTTTGGTTCCCAGAGTTTATCGATGACGTAGTCCTCAGACGCTTCTTGATGGCGCCAGTTACCGGGAAGGGCACCGATGTAGGGCAGAATTCCAAACAGTGGGGCGCCCCGGGTAGAGCGTGTACCATATCTCATTCCTGATCGCAGCGACCCGGGTCCGGCTCCCATACAGTGTGCGAACAAAGACAAGCGATGCCGGAGGGGCATCATGTTCAAAGCCGTTGTTATTGCACTCGTCTGTGGATCTCCTGGTGTATTTTGACGTTACTCAGGGCAGTGAAGCATTTCCCGCACGTTTCACACCTGTAGGGCTTGATCCCGCTGTGAAAGCGCTCGTGGCGGACGCAGTTGTCCTGGCGGGAGAACAGCTTGCCACAGATCTGGCAGCTGAAGGGCCGCTCCCCCGTGTGCACGCTCTGGTGGGAGTTCAGCCGGGTCCTCTGCGTGAAAGACTTGCCGCACTCCTGACACTTGTAGGGTTTTTGAGTCCTGTGGTGGAAATGACTGTGGCCGGACTGGGGGAGTTTTTGGTTGGCTCGCCAGCCTCTCGCCATCTTCACCGCCATGGTCGGTTTTCTACTTGGCACATTGTCCCCAAAGAAGTTGCCCACGGAATTCCACCTCTGGAGGTCTGACGGTAGAAGTCCCGCCTGTATAAGGCGCCGGCATTGCATGGCATCGCCCTCGCCCTCACCAGACAAATAGGGGAATTCTGTTGAGGTGTTAGACTGCAAAATAGTACTTGCTGTGCACATTGGTGGTACCTGGGGCACTTCCTTCATCAGTGACGCACCGGAAGCCTTGGGTGCCCCGGCTGAATTCCAGTTGGTCGTTGTTCCATGTTGAGCTGGATCTGTGGGATGGGTTTGTTCAACAGACACGTCCTCAAAAACAGTACTGGATGGCCACGAAGAAACCATGTCCTCTTCAGGGTTAAAGGCCAACTTATCGATCTCTGCTATCTCTGTATTGGTTGTACTCATTAGTGGAGGCTGATCCCTCTCGTCCAGTGGCTCGGACTTGACCTTCACTCGCGGGTCCATCTGCTCATGGATATGGTCTTGCTCGACTCCGTGGGGTATACTAAAATCATGTTCAACTGCAAAACAAACAAAGCAAATGTGTTTTCTATCTCCTCTAAGATATGAGAGTGCTAGACAGGTTTCATGACTAGAAGTTTGTGAAATGGGACGCTTGTTGTGCTTGTCTACATTCATTAATTAGCTGGACTGTTGTATTGACATTGAACCTTGCATAAATGTTGAACTAAGGACCGCTACGGGTTAGTTTGTCTTACTTTGGAATAGAGAAGGGGCTTAAGGATGGCAGAGCTGAACGCACTGAGGATGTACTCGTGGGACTTACCTTTATCTCTCCCTTGAAGCCCGTACGCTCCAAACGCATTGATCTCTTCTGTACATCTCGTGGCTTCGGCTTTAGCGATGGATTCCTGCGCTTCAAAGAGATCCACTTCCATCCGTCTCAAACTTCTTTGGAGTTCTAGTATTTCACCGTCTCTCTGACTTATTTCAAGTCGTAGTACGACGGACTCGTCCTCGACCAGCTTGGTTATTTCGGCTACCGCTGCCTTTGACAGAACATCCATTATTGCCGACATTTGTACACTAAAATGTGAAGGGGAAGACATCGTGTCCACGAATTAAAAACGTCAAACTAGCACCTGTCGATTAAAAACATATATGTTTGTATAGCGTCTGGCACCTGGTTAGCCTTATTTTGTTGACGTCCGGAAAAAATGAAGGACGGAAATAGTGTAGGAGGCGACCGTAATGCTCATAATAAAAGTGACAGACAAATACTTGTAAGATAATTTTATTAAAAATACAAAAAATACAATAATTATTAATTTGTCAGGGTATAAAAATATTTCTTACATTAAATTAGCCTAATTAAAAATACTTGAGGTCAAAAAAGGGATTTCTGTTAAATCAATAAAACTATTAAAATCTTTTAAAATGGTTTAGTATGTAGCAGCCGTTTGCATGACTACACACCTATATTTTACAGTCTATGCTACACACACATGCACACAGAAACACACGCACACACCCACATACACACGCATACAATTATTACCATATTGTAGAAGAAAGGGTTTACAGTTTACGTAAAGTAAAATACAAAAAATGTTGTACAGTTGGCTCCATGCAATACAGTGCATCATTCATATCCCCAATCCTTCTGCCTCTCTCTGTCACTGCTCTCTCTCTCCCTTTCTCGTCGCAGGGTTGCTTTGGCGACCGCCTCATCAAAACACATACTGAGGGGATTGTTTTTAGGGCTGGCATCCTTCACTGTGATATCCTCCCAGTCCCTACTCCTCCTTTGCCTCTCCGCTACTGCTAGCCCCTTACTCTGCTTTACTTCCACTTGTTTCTCATCCGCACCCTCTGCTACTGCTTCCACCTCCCCAACATGAATGTAATCTTCTGGGATCTCTTTTTTCAATTCCCGCTCCCTGTTTGGGACCCTGCCCTCACTGCACTGCTGCTGCTGCTGCTGTTGATGCTGCTGCTGCTGTTGCTGCTGCTGCTGCTGTTGCTGTTGCTGCTGCTGTTGCTGCTGTTGCTGCCGGAGATTCAGTGCTGTTAGCCTGCAGTGCTGGGGTTTTGGGGGCACGACCGGCACTGACCGGACTTGGTAAACTATAGATGGAGATTGGTGAGAAATGACCAGCTTTCTACCGACACCTATCTCAGACCCCACTCCTGAGTGGCCTTCTAAGCTCTCCTTTAACATGTGCCGCTTTGACTCTGACGTGTCTCGTTGACTTGTGTTGGTTCCTTCAGCTTTTCTTTCCATGCTCACCAGTGGTTGAGAATGCTCTGGGGTGCTACCAGCATCCTTACTCGCCTTTTCAGGAGCTTCTGGTTCGTCAAAGGGCTGGATCATTTTACCGTCTCCACAAACTGACAACCTTTCTTGTTCAGCTTGGTTTTTAACATATTCTCTGTCATGCTCATCATTTGGTACACTTTCCTCTGTTGAATCACTTTCTATCGGCTCTAAATCTTCTCTTTTCGTTTTGTCTTTGCTGTCTTGTTCATCAAACACTTCCCCGGGCCCCTCTCTTGGTGTTTCTGTGATCCCAGCATCGTCTTTCTGGACCATCTCTTCCTCCTTATTTTCTTTCATTCGTTCATCCAAAACATGAACATTGAGAAGTTCCATAACCTGAATGTCTGTTTCCCCTTCTCCAGACTCCTGTTCTCCCGCCCTTTGTACAATTTCAGGTTCTTCTGAAGAACCAACTGGGCTCCCACTGGGCTCCGCCTGCCATTGGACCATTTCACATGGAACATCTTCTCCTTTGTGGGCTAGTGTGCAGACGTCAGCCTCTGGCCCTTGTTCATCTCTCTCTGGCTCTCCATCCGGAGTTCCGGCCTGGGTCTCCTCACCTACATCATTTTTCTCTTGCCTGACCTGATTCCACTCTTCCTGAACACTGTCCATTCCCTCGTCTTCCCAAACACAGAGGTCTGACGGGGGTTCGGGCAGTTCTTCGCAAAACTCTGGAGACATATCAAGGATTCCATCTGGGAAGTCACAAGTCTCTATCTGAGAAGGTGGGGGTGTTGTCACCTCAAGTGAACCACTCCCAGAGTTGTTCACACAGCTGTGGGAAACGTCATCCCCTTTGACTCTAACCTCCGCCGTTGCTTCGCTGCCTGTGAGGTCTCTGGTTTGCTGTGTGCTCTCCCAAGCCTCTGCAGGCTCTGAAATTAGGGATGGGGAGTCTGATCCAGCTTCAGCTTGACTGGTATGGACCACAAGGAATTCTCCTGTTTCCCCTCTGGAAATGGGAGAGGGTGATATAGAGAGAATTATTAGGGGATAGTTTTGATATGGGAGTTTTTAATAACATGTGACTCGCTAGATGTATCAGTTCATCTTACCTCTGATTTGGCATTTTCGTTTGTGCTTTGTCTTCTTCGCAGCACTCATTTTCACCCTTGCTTTCCTCCATTGTATGGCTTTTTCCTGCACACTCACTTTCCATATTTCCGGTTTCATTGTTACCTCCTACGATGACCATGACCTCGAGTGCTGCGGCTTCAGAACTCTGCAATGCGTGGCCAGACTCTTCGTCAATGAAGGGCTCGACAAGTGGCACTGGCGGTGGAGACGGGTTCGGACAATCTGCCCCGAACCCGGTCAGGTTGTGGAACGCATAACTCGAGGGGAGACTTGTGTAGAACATGTCTTCATTATCACCACCATCCTCTTCAAAACAACCGTCATCGTCTTCATCATCTGCATTGCAGTCGTCCTCTTCGTCCTCTGTGGAGGAGAAATCGGGCGGATAGCTCATGAAGGGCAGGCTGAGGGACTTCATCTGTCTGTTGGAGAGCCTTTGCAAGGGCGGATGGTGTTGGTTGGGCAGGTGAGGTCCGGGGTTGGGCTCGGAGTGTCGGTGCAGGCGGTGGGGATAGGGTTGTGTCTCCCTGGAAGCCTGGGGGGAGCTGCAGAGAACCAGCCCATGAGCTTCCATTTCCTCGTACTCGTCGTCCTCATAGCCTGGCGGTTCCACGGAGAACTCGTTCACCTGATTGGGAAGGGGGGGGGGAATACAGAAATACAGTAAGTATCTGGTTGGAGCGGCACGTAGTCTGGAGCCTGTCTGCACATTAACGTATGAACTACTCTTTCTGTTTCTTGAATTGGGTCTCATTCAGGACATCCACCAATAATATATTGAATAAAGACTGTACTCACTCGCTGCACGCACTAACTCACTGTTATCATAACTTCAGCATATTGTTCTTTGAGTTGTTTGAGTTGCTGTATATGATGCTGGATATGGCCTTTGTTAACGTGCTCCGTAAATGCTTCCTCTAACAACAGGTTAGAGGTAAGTCCAGAATCTACCAGAACTATGTCAGCATTTATTATGGAATATTAGGAAGCATATCCTAAGCACTGTTGCCAAACGACCTAGCCATGACATGTGAGTCTTTGTAGATGAGTAAGGTGAGTTGTTTGATTATGATATATTCAGATATGTGCAGTTGTTTAAATACGCTACTAGGCCTCAGAGTGAATGGGCAAGTGTGGCTTTCAGCATACCACTTTAAAGGTGAACTGAGTTTAAAGGGCCTGAATTATGGATTAACTAATGAAAGGAGTTTGGTCCCTTATAGCAGCAGCACAGACACACACACAAACCTGATTTGAGACACTGCAGTCTATATGATCCAGGAAGTCAAAGCTTTCCTGAACATAACCCGAGAGCTCATGGTCATCTCCCTCCAGTCCAGGGACGTGTCCGACACTGGGTAGCTCTGGTGAGCGGTGGACTCGGTTCTCCATCCCCTCACTTCTCATATCTGAGAGTAAAGTCAAAATGAAGACATTAACATTAAACTAACTAACTACAGTAACTAAAGATGATGACCTTTAGGCTTGCAAAAGCAGAATGTATTCCTTTAATTGCTGATGGACTATCATTTTTATAGCTTATCGTTAAAATGGCAGCAAACGTACAGATATTGTGTGTGGAAGATACTCAAAGTAAATACTTGTCCCGAGCATGAATGCATTTGTGGAATAAGCATCACTAGCAATGTGACAGCTATCATGCATAACAAATAGCAGGGTTCTCAATTACCCATGTATTCATCTTCAGGTACATCTTGGTGCAGGACAGAATTCTCAATTTCAGCCCCTTGCTCTCCATCTGGGACTTGACCTCCAATGTTTTCCACAGGCTTGACCTGGTCATCATCCATGAGCCCCTCATCTTCACTCATCTCCTCACTGTCTCCCTCCTCTTCCCCGCCGCTTTGCACATCTGGCTTCCAATTCTCCTCGCTCTTGTCTTCTTCCGGATGATTCTGTTCATCTTTCTTGTCCTCTACCAATGTCTCTGGTGTGACAGCAGTTTCTTCTCCTCCTCCTCCTCCACCTTCTTCTCCTATGACTTCTCCTCCTCCATCTTCTATGACTTCTCCTCGTCCTTCTTCTATGACTTCTTCCCCTCCTTCTCCTCCTACTTCACCTCCTTTTAGGGCTTCTCCTCCTTCTCCTCCTTCCTGCTGCTTCTTCTTTCCGTGGACCTTTCTCTTCTTCTCCACCTTCCCACCTCCTCTCGCTTTACCCTCGGCCCGCTCTCCTCCGTCCCTGTCCTTGCCGCAGTGGACCACCCTGTCTCCTCCGCCCCCCTGCAGCACAACCAGGGCCATGTTGGAGGTGATGTGGAGGGGCACGGTGACCGTGTGGGGCTCGGAGATATGCATGGCCGCCCGACGGCCCAGCTTGGCCGAGGATTGGCCCGGGGATCTGGAGGGGGTCGCCGGCAAGCCATCTCCCCCGACTGTGCCGCCACCCCCGATGCCTTCCGGATCCAGGGTGCTGTATGTCCCCTGAGTGCCCCCACCACCGCCCAGGACTCCGGTGCCCCTCCGATAGGTGACGGCATACCCGCTGCTGCCCGTGGCACCAGCAGGGGGCCCGGCCTCGGCGCCGGGTAGGGCACTGGGGACGGCCCCAGACCCAGACATGGCGGAGGAGGACTGGACAGGGTGCCTGGATCCTAATCATTTTTGTTGAAAAAAAAAAAGAGAGAGAGAGGTGTATTACATCACTATCCAGGGAAGTGCTCCACAATCTTGGATACTTATATTAATTTAGAGGTTTCTGACAATGGTATGTCCCAAAAAATAATTTGAAGAAATCATTTAACACAATACCGTGAGGTAATACCTTCATCATGTAAAGAGGATGTTGCAAACTCTCTGGCCGACTATAGTAATTTGCTTATATGGCCCAAGATTTTTATCCATGTCCCAGCTCACATTTAAGAGCTTGAGAGAGTAGGCATAAAATGTACTCCAATTCCATTGTTAATGGTCAGATAACATGTGTGGTGAAAGCTAACATTTTCCTAAACAAACCTTAAACGCCACTTGCTGATTAGAAAAACGTTGGGTTGTGCCCAATAAAAACTTGGTTGGACCTTTACATTACAAATGTAGACCCGTGCTCACAAACTTATTTTTAATATGCAGGTAAGATACAGAAAACCTTCCCTGTTTCATCGTGAGAAACCAGACACAGAATTTTATTTTACCTGTACCTTCATTTGTATACGTTTGAAGGCTGAGGGAGTCCATACTTCTGGCCGGCCTCAATGAAGACCTGTCTTTCTCTGATAGAAGAACACAAGAAAGTCCACATGCAGGATTAAAGAAGTTGGACCAGTTGTCCTCTTTTGCTGCTGCCTGATAAATGACAGCACATCTCATTGAATTACCTTTTTGAGAGTTCTTGCTTCTTTTCCACGGTTCGTGGAATCGTCCCCCGATGTTGAAGATGGACATCCATTTCCTGCCCTTGAGAGACCCCTTCCTCCTTATTTGGATAAGGATAACACACACACACACCCCCCCCCCCCCACACACACACACACACACACACGCACACACTCACACACACACACACGCAAACATACGCACATGCCGGCATTTACGAAGGTTGCAAAATATCCACATACACCCTAATCATTGCGAATATCTGTTAGATTAGGATGAGCACCAACAAAGATGCAAGCTTGGTTGTATCAGTGAACAGATAACCCTCATCTTTTAAATACTGTAGTACACAAGGATAATTCTACATACTTGTCAGTGCCTTCAATAATCGCATGGTAGGGTCTCATGGCAATTGGACCATCCCCAGGGCTTATGTGGCCGTAGTGGGCCATATTTGGAGGAAGGTCCCGAAGGATTGGTTCCTCCGGACCAAATGCTGCAGCAGGGGAGGGTAAGGATGTCCGCCTATCCTGTGGTACATCTGGAACACAAAGTTACATTAGAAAAAAATTAACTATCGCTGGAATATCAAGATTTGCTCGCACAACACATACCAGTCCACACAAAGACATGTATCCTATTATAACAAGATACACTTTGAAACATCTTGTAACATTATCCAACAACCTAATTCTTTAATTCTTTAATTCATTCTTTAATTTGAGCACATTTAATGTGATTCAAAGTTCTAGTTGTAAATAAAACACTGAACCTGTGATTTTCATGGCACATGCTCAGACTTTCACCAAATACCGTCCATGTGTCGGAGCTCTGGACACGCACCTTGCCCACTGAAGAGTTGAGAGACGTGTGTGAGGACGAACTCCACCACGATGGACTGCACCCTCACCTCCATGAAGGCTGCCGTACCGTTGAACCCAGAGTTCTCAATGTCCTTGGACCTACACACACACACACACACACACACACACACACACACACACACACACACACACACACACACACACACACACAC
>JAOPUD010000154.1:1550760-1563475 GCA_027122715.1 Trisopterus minutus | reverse complement strand
ATAATAAATCCTTCATCACCTTCAACGTGTAGGGCTCCAGTCAACAGCTCATTCTTAACTCGCTTAAAACGTATTACATGAATTAGATTTGTCGTCCTCACAGTGGCTTTGTCAACGATTACACTCTTTTGTGAAAAAAAACTTTCTTTGTTTGTGCTCTCAAAGGTAAACTCTGTTTGTTTTGTTGTTTTCTTCAGGCTTTGACACTTCTTCTGTTACCGAAATATGTTCGCCATTGGTTAAAGACATTTCGCAGAAAGAGGTGGATATGGTATCTTGGGGCAGAGAGTCAACACTTGAGCAAATGCAAGCCCTGCAGGTACTAATCATTAACGTGATTATCGATGCATCTCACTCTCATCTTTCTTATTTTCAACAAAGTACTATATTATATTATTATTATTATTATTATTATAAACACATACAAACACACACACGTCAATGTATTAATCCTTCATGTAATCATATGGGGATAAGACAGTTGTGCATAACCATACATAAGGTTACAATACTTTTCATAACAATGTAATAAATTAATGCTGAAAGTATGTGTTGAGTTTGACTTTTGTTAACTTTTTGTCGTTCATGGCCCGATTGCCCCTGTGGGCTAAATGTTAATAGTTTTTTCAAAATGTTGTATTGTCTTTGTAGCGTGGAGATCTGGAGTCTGGGAACGAGATGGACGTCCTCCCAATCAAAGAAGAGGGCACAGAGGAAGAGACGTGGAACAACAGCCACCAGGGGCAAAGTGAGTCCAATTGAGTTTGTTTGGTCCCTCCCTCCTTCCCTTTTATACAGTCCTTCCACATGTTGTTGATGAGGATTTCTGAGGGTTGCCACGCAACCAATGTCTTTACCATCTGGTGAATCAATCCTTCCGGTCAATTTGCCCTTTTGACTGGAGCCTGTGTACGCTTGCTTCTTAACCACACCTCAGTTAACTGTGTAAAAACGTTCTCTCCCTCATGTCCAGGCAGCAGGGCTGAGCCTGTCACCCCCGATGACTTCCCTGAACACTATCACTCCGAGAGCCCACCACTCCTGAGCGATCCGCCGGAGGCCTTCCCTCGCTTACCGCTGCCGCAGCTGGTGCACGACCGGACTCATCCGGCCCTGAAGCGGGAGGAGCCTGATAAGGCGGTGGCGTGCGCCATCGACTCGGGAAGCGCCTTCCTCCCGGAGGACGAGGAGGCTGAAAGACAGCCGTGGGCGCCCGCCGACTGCAGCTCAGACGACGCCAGCTCGGGCGACCCGGGCTTCCTGTACGGGGCCACGCGACCAGAGTATGAGCAAAGGCCCTCCCTGTACAAAAACGGCCTGCCGGCCATTCGCTACGTCAGCATGGACCTAGCGTCCCCGTTGCATTCGGCGGGGAAACTGCATTTGGCGAACAGGCTGACGGCGGCGCGGGCCCGTCGGCGAGCCAGGAACTTAAGCTACAAGCGGCTGCAGCAGCAAGCGCACGCGCAGGGCGAGGCACACCACAGCGGGTCCAGCCATCCGCCTGCACAGCAGCAGCAGCAGCAGCAGCAGCAGCAGCAGCTGCAGCAGCATCAGCAGCATCAACAGCTACAGCAGCAGCAGCAGCAACAACAACAACAACAACAGCAGCAGCATCAATACATGGTGGCCACTGGGGACATGAGTGACGCCAGCCAGGGCACGTCGGCCGCAGGGAACCACCTGGGCTTCTGCACCAACAGCCGGGGCAACGTGGCCCTGGCCAAGGCCCGGATGAGGGCCCTGTCGTGGAGGAGCGGCAGCGTCGGGGACAAGCGGTTCTGCTGCACGTACTGCGACAAGAGCTTTGTGCGCTTCTGCCAACTGGAGGAGCACCTGCGGCGGCACACGGGGGAGAAGCCGTTCAGCTGCCTGCAGTGCGGCCGGAGCTTCACCAAGCAGTGCAACCTCATCCGGCACGCCGTGGTGCACAGCGGCGAGAAGCCCCACCAGTGCGCCGCGTGCGGGAAGTGCTTCACGCAGCGCTCCAGCCTCAAGTCGCACCAGAAAACGGCCCACTGATCCCTCCCCGCCAGGAGGGCCGGCGTCGTGTGGACGGAGTAGAGGGAGAAAAAGACTTGAAGCTTCAAAGTGTCATCGAGCTAAAAATATTACATTTGAAATGTTTTTCAGAAATAGTAAGTTGGGTTATTAAAGTGACAATGTGTTAGGTTGACGGTATACATTTATAAAAGATTGATGTACAATTGTGTAGCTATATCTGTAGTACATGCCGAAAGCTACAAATAGCCATAATCCAATACAATCAATATCCCTCTGTACCTGATGTATTGTATTTTGAAAGCTTTACTTCAGGCCAGATTAAAATCTTGTGCTTACGTTACTTGTAGTTACTCCCGGGGGGTTGGGGTGTGCTTTCCCTGTGTTGTGTATACGACTGTTGGTTTTGGCGTTGGCTGCTGGTTGTTTATTGAGTGAGTGCTGGCAGCAATTGGGAGGGGCGATGTTAAGACCAAAGCGGTTGCGAATGCATGTTGTTTTGTAATTCTGTCAAAAAGAGGCACAAGTCTTACACATTGTCACTTTAAATGAAACGGTAACATTTGACAATTTTCTTTTTACCTGGATTTTGTTTTTCCACAGTGGGTAGTATATGTACTTGGATAAACTACTAAATAGGCTAATAATTTGAGATTTTTCTAAGAAAAACAGTGTGGCTGTAATTTTGTAGTTTGGTTTTCACTGGGCACCTGTTCCAGGATGCCTGATTTCGCAAATGTTCTGTTCCAGATAGCATGACAACTCACCCTGCTAACACCTGCAGCAATGACTTATATCATGCATATACGTGGTTTTAAATATTGGCAACCAACACGTTTATCCTTATCTTTTGACAATATTTTAGCTGCTGTAGGCAACATTCATGAGTTGTCAAGAGAGAGCAGAAGGAAGGAAGGAATAGGAGGAATATTTTGAAACCAAACAACCGAAAAAAGTATCCTCCCTCCCTCTCTGCTCCAAGCCTGTGTTTCGCCGCCATTGTGAAGTGATGCATTTCATGCACCTGTGATTGACAGGCAAGATGTATTCCATGAATAATTAGCTGGGAATGGTCTTAAAAACTAAATAGGCTCATTTAGAGGCAGGGACAACTGAAAACACTGCTAATTTCACTCATTCAAAGCTGACGGATGGCTATGCCAGTTCTAACAAATTGCACTGATATAACAGCTCTTTAATCGAACACCACCTTTTTTTTCTTTTTAAACCTCACATTTTAAATTCATTCAACTCCTTTCTGGTTTAGTAGGCTACGTTTCAGAGGCCAAACATGCCCCTGGAATGGTCACTGCTCCTGTGTTGCAGTGTATATTGTATTCTATAGACATCATTTTAAATAAAGAACAGTAACACTGTTTACATGTTCAGAAAATGTAGCCTATAATACCTTCAGCAGCAGGAGGAAATGTTCCCCCATTCTCATTATTTATAGTAAACATGTTGCCTATTTAATACTGTATACTATTACATTATATATGATTTGATATTCTTCATGTTAATTACTTCTATAATTAGTCCTCATAACCAGAAGGTCTTCTTTGGCTGCAGTACAGTAATATTTTAGTCAGAATCCATCTTCTTTCTAATTTCTGTGTGTGATTGGTGATGCCTTTAAAAGCCTGCCATGAACACATGCTGAGCTACAGAGTGGGTGTCATCTTAACCAGCTTCTCTGAACAGGTCCCTACACTCAGTAAATTAGGACGTTTTCGGCTATATTTTCTAGTATGAGACCGGTCCGCCTGTCTTTAGATAATACTATCAAATTGAGATCCAATAAGTCTGGGAAGTAATGATTTAATTCAATTATCAATAGATTGTTAAGCTGCAGGAAATATATATTTTGTGAGATACTGCATGCAAACAAGTCTCAAATTAGTCAGAAACCAATCATCGGTTTAGATGAAATAATCACTCAGGGAAAGTAGCAATGAAACAGTGCATTGTTTTGTCACTTAATCCTCTACAATGAAAATACTGCCACAGTCCTTACCCAAACATAAAGAGCAACTGCAATCACCAAATTAGTGAAACAGAGGTGCTGCTCTTCCTATTTTTTGAGTTTGGTGCTTGGTGCCCTTGTGTTTTGTAATTAGAGAACTTTTTTTTGTGATGACTTTTCATTATCATAAATAATTATACATAATTATACGGATGTAGTAATTTGAGTGTATGTGCTGCTGTGGTGGCGTATTAAAATCAGTTTGTGTATTTTACATTGTCAATATGGTTTCATTGAACCCTAACCAGGTAATTTCGAGTTAATTTCACTGAAACCTTTTGTCCTACCGAAGACACCGTACGGGAAGTTTCACGTGACCATGAAATTTGCCTGAATGTATCTTATGTACGGAAGTCGGTCGCCGTGCAGGGTGGAACTGTTGACTGTTATTTTATGGTAATATTGTTGACGTTATCATTAAAAGCACATTTCTCACTTTCTTGGTAGGTACGTTTTTGATCGGGCGGAAATGCTCGTCCAGGAAAACATGGCAAACGTTGTCGTATTTCAAAGCAGACTATCCTCAGTCATGGACATGCTAGCCAAGACTGCAATCGTAGAAATAAGTAAATTGTGGGACGATGCCTTTGCTTTTGTGCAAATTGAGATACGCCAACGAGAAGATGAAATCGAATCTCTAAAAAGCAAGGTGTTGACGATGGAAAAGGAAAGGCTGGTACTAATTTCAAAGACGCCACCATCAGCTCCCCCCTCGGCTCCATGTTTTTCACCACCACAGCCACCAGATCAGCCTGGGAAACCCGATGATAACGGTATGGACAATCGAGTTGGTCTTAATGTGTCACTACTAATCTACAACTTCTAATGCTTCTGAGGCCTAAATACTCATATATATACCTTTTTATATTTTGTTATATTAGGTAAATATTTATTAAGTGTTGGTAATTTTCTACGTTCTAGAGCTGCATCTTGCTATATTTGTAGATACTTAAAAGATATGTATATATGTTTTAAGTATCCACAAATAAATGTGAGATGACAACCACATATCTTTAAAAAATTTACTATAATATTGTCCTTTGTGTCTTATTCTAAGAAAATGCATTTCTTCTCTCCTCAGGGCCCATTGCTGTTTTGGTTCAAACCAAACAATCACTGCCAATTGCCAGAGAGACGGTGGACACGTTAGAAAACACTCCCACACAAAGAGAGGAAGGACGGTTGGAGCTCCATGGTTCTTGGAGCTCCAATGAAGCTGACGATGAGTTGAGTGTTGTTGAACTAAAGGAAGAGGCCGTAGAGTCGCGTGTTGCTGAACTAAAGGAAGAGGCTGCGGAGGACGCTATCCAAATGGGGGATCTGGAACAGGACATGGAACACAATTCGGACTACGGTTCCAATCAAACTGCGACCGAGGCGGACCTTCAAGCAGCCGATGGCCCTATGGAGGACAAGGACAGTCAGCAATGGTCATCCGTTTCCATTGCAGACAGTGATGACACGGACGACTCAGATTGCATCTTCAGACCACAGCAATTTTCGGAAAGTCTTGATAAGGAAATGAAGTTCATTCAAAATGCACTGGACAGTCTTGACAATCAATCTGAGGCGGGATACATAGATCGGATGATTCAGGCACAGCCGGGACAGCCTATGGAGGTCCAGGTCATGGGACTAGTGCCCACGGATAAACATTGTCCAAGCGAACAGTACAACCTAATGCAAATCAGGGCTTTGAAGAACTGCCGCGTGAGGGAGAAGTGGTACATTTGCCCGTTCTGTGGCAAAAGCTTTGACCGCAGCAGCCACCTGGAGATGCACCAGCGTATCCACACGGGGGAGAAACCGTACACATGTACCGTATGCGGGAGGTGCTTCTCCCAGCGGAGCAACCTCCGCACTCACCAACGGACTCACAAAGAATATTTCCATCATTCGCTCAGCGCTGAATTGAATCCTCAACTCTGAGTGTGGGATCAAGGGCTACACATGAAATGCCAAGGAGGGACAGCACCTCCTTTGGTGAGACATTCTCACCAAAAGGACTTCTTCCCAGGCGGGATGTCATGAAAGAATGACTGGAGGGTTACTAGGTGTGGATGGTGGCGAGAGTTAGGGACTTTATTCTCCTCTTGCCAACATTGTGTTTCGCAAGTTAGCTTACGGATATACACAGAAAGAAAGATCTAAATTTGTGTTTCGGTAGTGAAGGGGGACCAGAGCTGGCCAGATGCTATCTAATAATATCCTCCTTTGCCCCCTGGATTAGGTGAAACACTGGTTATTGTGCTCTGATTGGCTGAAATTTATGTGACACGTCAGAGGTTTCTTTAGTGTTTTGGTTTCATTTGTTTTGTTCTACGGCATACGATTTTAAATTGACTGAAATGGGGTTAAAAATGTGACAGGTACCAGACCCACTTAAAATAAATAATTTTATTCAGGATCTGGTGTTGGTTGGTTGAGTTTTGCTTGGCATGAATAATATTATATAATACATTAACTGATTCTTTGTCACCATAGCGGTCAACATTAAACAACCGTGGTGACACCAGTATGAAAAAGTTTGGATTCTGCCTTTTGATATTTTTTTAAGTATATGCATTGTGCTATTGAAGCAGTTTTTAAAACCCTTCCAGAAATATCAGATTCTGAGCTCAACATGACTAGCGGAATCGTTTTCTGTTGCGTAATTGGTTATTACCACAATTCTACAATCAATGTCCTGCTTGGATAGGTTGATTACATTGTTACATCACCAAATGTCAAATATTTTCTATTACAAAGAGAATGTCAACAATGGGTTTTCACATTTTATTGTCCTCAAGAGGACTAAATGATATGCTCATGTTCTTTATCTGCCATTTAACTAAAAAATAAACATTTACAATATTTTTTTGTCCTTGCTATACTTTGAGTAAACATTTCAATGCCATCAGTGACATCACACTTTCAATTACTTACCACAATATTTACAGAAGTGTATCTCGGGAGTCTGCTTTTGACCTAGTTTTAGTGCATCGGTAGAAAACAAACCGGGATAGTAAACCGCTCCAAATCTTGTCGGATCTCGGAAGCAAAGACTGTACATGGCCAAAGAGTTCAGTTGGCAATAATCAGAATGATCCATTAGTTGAACATCTTCATTAGTGATCCTGTTTTCTGGGCAGTAATAGAGTGCACACACAGCACTCTTTTGCATTCTTACTTAATCCTCTTCATCTTTGATAGGACATGAGGCCTCAGCTCAACACAAAACCCTCATTATGTGTTGAGTGGGTTTTTCAGCCTGGACATGAAACATCAGGTTCCCCCCCTGAGCTTAGGTTTAATGGGGCCCAACTGTACATGGGCCTATCAAACCCCTTGGAACTAATGGTGGAAAAAGGGCTATAAAAATACATTTGACTCCCGCTCTCAGCAGCTGACTGAATGGAAACTCCCATTTCTACAAAGAAGACTCCAGAAGAATCCAGAGCAATGTGTGAGAGAGGACATGCAGGTAGTTTGTGGACGTTTGGCACTTGTCCATGTTCTCTTTACATGAACCAACTTTAAGTCTCTTTGTCAACTTGTGCACAGCTATGCACAGTAAACACTTACCAAAATGAATTGTTTAAACTTATGAGTATACATGGGGGGGGGGGGGGGGGTTAAAAACCTTGTAGTTCAGCTTTATCAGACAATCAAACCGGTTCATGATTAAAAGCTGAAAGAAGCAGTGACCAACCGTGACCATGCATGATGCTTGCCCTTGCTTGTTCGTTATGCCCATTCTGGGCAATGGAAGGGTTTCATGTTATCACACACTAATAATTGCCAGTGGTTTTCCAGTCTTGGGAACAAAAGTAATCGTTCAGTTTCTCAGGCCACCAGCTGGCCTTGAGGGCTGCTGTGCGTGAGGGCGGTCGCCCATCATCGTCGTGACGACGATGTAGAAGCTGTTCCTCTAGATGACCTGGCCTCTGGGGTGCAGCAGGATGGCGTTGGAGTTGGGCTTGGGTCGGAGCGCACCGTTGCTGTAGTAGAAGTGGTTGGTGAGCGCCTCGGAGATCTGGAAGCTGCTGCTGCTGCTATCCCCCTCGTCCCCCTGCAGCTCCTCCTCCTCGGGCGTCGACTGGTGGGGCTCCCAGTCCGGCTCTGTGGGAGTGCCGGCCTCCCCCGTGGGGCTGCCGGCCTCCTGCTCTCTGGGGCCCAGGCTGTCGTCCGGCTGGGGCTTCATGGGGACCAGTGAGGAGGGCAGGCCAGAGTCCTGTCCAGAAGGATCATTATAAGTGATGGGTTGTTTTGCCTCTAAAATGACAAATAAATACATGTTGCATTTAGGGGGCGGGGCTATATTAGTGTTCAAGCTTGACTCCAGTGGCCACTTCGCAGAATTTGTCATTCACATGACCAAAAACTGCCAGTGGATAACAATGAATGCATGCAATAGCAATCCACACCAATAGAGGGCAATGTGAGTCAATCTTTGAATCTCATCCTTAGTTTTAAATTTTGTGCATTCAAGAATTGGACCAGGATCAAGCTCTTGCACTATGTAATGTGCACTACATTGCAAAAAGGGTTTTGAGTGCAACCATGTAGTTATAAACCCTGCATTTGTTGTTACTTGTCAACCATCCAATAAATAAATACATTGCAGCAGCAGCAGCAGCACTTGCCAGTAACCATGGCTTTTGTTGATATACCATGATATATACACATTGTTGGATTATTGTAACATACTCCCACTACTGGAGTTAGCGAGAAACACAGCTCATTCTGCCGACCGCAATTAAAAAGGACATCCCTGGGTTTTCTAATGGGCTAAACACGCCAGGCCAGTCAGACGATGTTTGATTGAAAGAGGAGAACATTGTTGTGTTTGGCCATTTCAATGGCGAAGGTTGGCAACACAAATAAAGACACCACACCAGCCTGGTTAAATCCAGGTCATTCATTGACCGTCCCCTTTAGTTTTTCTATTTCCGTAACAATGAACTTTGAATGGGGGCGGAACCTAACCGGCAACATCTGCGCTGCTGAACGCACCTCTTGACGTGCATCATAGTGCTATTAAAAAGCTACCGTACCCAACCCCTCCCCCCATTCTTCTACTGCCAGAAGTTTTGGCCACCCAAACAACCACACAACCAGAAGGGATTCCCCCCCCACAACACGTGGCCTCTCTGTCGGCGGGTGACAAATACCAATGACATGTTGCTGTTCTTCAGGTACGACTCCACCCTCCTCCGACGCTCCTCCTTCTCGCCGTCCACCTCCGTCCTTCTGAGGCCCTCTCTGCTGTCGGCCCACAGCGCGGGACGTCCCAGATCGTCCACCTCCACGTCGGTCGGGGGGCCCCACTTCTCGCCCAGGGTGGACTGGCTGCCCTTGTAGATCGGACGATCCTGCTGGGGAGAAAGAGAGGGTCGATAATGGGTCGGAAAATAGCGTCCTACCGCAACGCTGGTGTGGGCCAAGCGACTTGGGGTGATTCTCACCTGTGCCCCGTATAGTGTGCGGTGAGTCTCGTGTGTGACTCAAAAAGTGCAGTGATTGTCACGTGGCACTTGTATAGTGCAGTGACTCAACATTCCACAAGAAGGTACTCAGGTATCATCCTTGATGCGTAAGCGTAAAAGATGAGTTGACGAACAAGTTTCGGATGCCCTATGGTTACCTCGTTTGATCATCTTAGTCTAAATAGAACTAAACAGGGCCGTCAACCAAACTCCTGATGTGTGAAAACCGTCCGATGAAAAAGGCGTCGTTGGAACTCACCAGAGACATTTGGCTGCTCTTGGTTCGGCTGTCGACTCTGAGAGCGTAGTCGTCGGGCTGGGTGCAACAGAGAAAAACCAAAGATTAGCCGGGTCTACAGAATGATACAAATGAAAACATTCAAACCAAAACATGTATTTTGAAAGGAATGACATGACCCAGCGTTGCGTGGCGAAGGGGCGTATGTTGTGGCATTGAGGTGTGTAGTTTGTTTGGAGTGGGTACAGGGCTCTAATCATTGGCCTCTATGGAAGACTAGCGGCTCCATGGCGGGTGGTGGCAGGAAAGGGTAGGGTAGGGTAGGGTAGGGGGTAGGAGGGAAGGCTCCATGGTGGCTGGAGCCGTCGATAAGGGTGGGTCTCAGACAGGCGTCCCTCCGGAGGCCCACTACTGGTGTTCTCCTTCGCCTCAGAGGGGGACCAGTGAAACACCAACAAACCAGCAAACAAACAAACCCAGACCGACATGGCAAACCTGCCCCGTCTTGCGCCTCCGCTCCCGGGCCGGTACTCACGCTGTTCAGTCGCCGGCCCGACGTGGTCCTGGAGAGGGTGTTCATTTCCTCTCTGGTAGATGGTAAAAAAAAAAGAAAAACGAAAAAGAGACAAGCACAGCACATTTTAAAAGCAATTACCAACTGTAAACGGTGCCTGGTAATTTTGTCCAGAGTGGAGACAAACAGACTGGAGGTTCATTGTTCAAACCCCCCCACCCCCACACCCGTCTTACTGAGTAAATTGCAAGCGCCTTAAAGGCTCCACGTCGGGCCAGGCCAAAGCACACAGAACTCACGTCCTCTCGTTGAGCTCCATCGCCAGCTTCTTGTTCTTGCGGCGGTGGTGGTGGTTGACCAGCAGGATGACCAGCACCATGACCAGCACCAGGCCGCCGGCCGCCGCGCCGATGATGATCAGCATCAGGTTGTGTTTGCTCTCCTCCTCGGTCTGCCTCGACTCCCCTGGAAGCAGGGTGCAGGAAGATCACAATGTTCAGTTTGGTGCGTTGGGGTTTTTTTTTGTTGCTCCGCTTTTGCGTGTGAGCGTGTGACGCCTGATTACGATACGCACACACTCGGCTCGCACCGCAATTGTTTTTTTATGGCTTGTATATTTTCACAAGGGGGCAGCACAAACCTAATATCACCCTTGATTAATAACATGACATCATTTTATGTTGAGACAAACCAGTTTTTTTGTTTTTTTTAACTGGATTGTATAGGACATGCTTCATTCACACAATTTATACTCAACAAGGACCATGGCATACTGGATCATTTGATTGTGCGTATGTTTGACGAGGAATTGGCACTGGGCTGCTGAAGCCAACAGTAAAATGTGTAATTTGACTTATTTTGAACTGTTCACCAATGCACATACCTGCTATAGCCAGAGTGATTTCTGCTGTTGCTGCTCCCACATTGTTCTTGGTCACACATTCATAGGTGCCACTGTCATTCCTTCTGATGGGCCGCCCAAAAACTAGTTTTCCACCAATTACCGTCACGCCGTCTGGGAGAGCCCCGCCCTTCCTGTAGAGGTGTAAGAAATTAATATACTACACGTACAAGTTGCTAGACTGAGCTTACAAAACACTAGCTTATAAGCTTATAAAACTTCAGTGTTTGGCGACAATGGAAAACACACTGTCGTCATCTCTAATGATTCATCAGGCATTCGACAGACAGTAAAGTGTAGGTTATTTATAGAATCGGAAGCAATACAACAAAATATGGACTCAAACAACTGGATGATATGCCTCGTTTTCAGAGCAGTTCCCCACCGCTCCGATCTGGTTGTCACAGAGCGCAACCGCCAATTTGTGTGTGCACCTGTGCACAAGTCCTGCCTGCTTACCGACTGGCCCATTGATCTGAACTGAGTAAATTGTAGGTGTTGGGGATCCTGGGGATCCTGGGGATGGGGGTTGGCTGGGGGGCGGGCACAGGCCAGGGAATAGGTGGCCTACATTACTTCATTCCGCCCATCAGAATGAACATGCTGCACAATGGTGGACGAGAAGATCTAGTTTCTAATGAACTCCGCTGAGAGGAGTCCGGTTGCCGTGGTTTCAGCTACCCCCTCCCCCCCCCTTCTTACAAATGCCCTTCACTAACAAGAGACCCCGGTTTTCTAGCCGGACCGCTTCTTAGCTACTCCAAACAATGTACAAGGGTTGAAGAGGCCTACATGATGCATCTGTGCGTATGTAATGTTGGCATTCCCATGACATGGTATAGTTTTAAGTTGCTGCAGGCCAAACTGGGGATTAACAAGATGTTGAAAAAATAAAAATCAAAGCCCTGCACTTTTAGGCTCGACAAACCTCGCAACTTAGCAGCAAACCAACATGAAGGCGTCGAAATGTGCCCTGCGAAATTATAGAATACAACAAACAACAAAAATGAGGGCTATGAGACCGTTTTGCAGGCGTAATGTGTGGAGCTGGATCCGAGTTTATTTTGTATTCGGTCACAAATGTAATGGCGGGTGCTGTATAGGTCTCATTAAAAGCACAGAACCGGTGTTTTAGCAGCGCGTCAGTGTGATATTTAGAGTCGGCCACTGTGATTAAGTGCTTAGCGTGCGTCTAGCGCTCTTCCTCGTGTCTCCTCGTCCACCCCCCCCCGCCCCAACACACACACACCCCCTCTCCCTCCCTATCTCCCTCTCGTGTGAACCAGCCCTGCTTTTTTTCCAGCGTGGAGTTGAGCAACACGACACCGTGGCTTTCATTCCCGCATTCAAACGAGCCAAGAAAAAAAAAAAAAAAAAAAAAAAGGATGTTCCTCCTTTTCTTTTTTTGGGGGGGGGGGTTTGAAGCACCAGCTTTTGTTTGGCCGGCCCCAGTGTATTAGTGTACTAGCGCTGCGTTAGCATGGGATTACCCTTGTTTTGCAACGCATTCCATCGGCGTGTAAAAATACACAACCACACAAAGCCTTCTGCAGAAAAAGGAAAGGCGGAA
>JAOPUD010000154.1:1501788-1517614 GCA_027122715.1 Trisopterus minutus | reverse complement strand
ACACACACACACACACACACACACACACACACACACACACACACACACACACACACACACACACACGCACACACACCTCTTTCTCCAACACACACCTCTTTCTCCAACACCATCAAACCCTACCCATTGACTCTTTACCTCACTGCTGCAGCATCAAAACACCTAGAGCGGTGTAGGTCCCCTGTCCTTACCGTTAGCTCGTCTGCGTTGATGCTGGCAAGCCTCTCTTCGGCGCCGCCCGCCTGCTTGTAGAGGGTGCGGGCCGCCAGGGTGGCAACCTTGGCCAGACCCTGATGGAAACATTGTTTAATGGGGGGGGGGGTGGAAAATACACCAGCAAACCATCGCTCATACACCACAGCAACAGCCCAGCCGGGGATGGTCGGCCTGTAGGCTGCGAAAACTATTACATTTTACATTAAGCAGACGCTTTTATCCAAAGCGACTTACAGCGGTAAATGCACGCATTGACACACCGACGGCAGAGTCGACCACGCAGGGTGGCAGCCAGCTCGTCAGGAGCAATTAGGGTGAGGCATTTTGCTCAGGGACCCCTCGACACCAAGGAGGAGCCGGGGATTGAACTAGCAACCTTAGCAACCTAGACTAACCCGCTCTACGTCCTGAGCAAAGCCGACCTCGAAAAAGGGATGGGGTCTTATCTCACAACATATTGATTCGCTTTTAATGTGTTATTTCTGCAGCCTTGTAATCGTTTGGCTACAGAACGCTTTGCCATGCTTTGTGACCATCCACCAGAGAGCCTCCTTGTTTTACGATGAGATGGCGGAGCGTTGCCATTTATGTGCACAATGGCAGGGTTGCATTGTTCCTTGAAGGCCATTTCATTCAGTGGAACTGTGTAAAACCATACCTTAGCGGTGTCTGTGATGTAGTTAAACTGCTCCTCTGGAGTCAGGCCGGCTGGGAGGGTCAGGTTGAGGTACTCTGCGTTGTCGTACATGCTCTCAAAGAAGCTGGCCAGATACAGGAAAATGAAAATTGAACATGGAGGTCAATGTCACAGGCACGAGTTTATTTGGATAATAACAAGTGTTATTAATATCCATTTCCAGGTTGTAGATGTTAACAATGGTTTTTGTTTACATGCCATCAATGTGACCAAATGTTGTTGTAGTCACCTGTTTGTGAAGCTAGTGCGGTGATCGGTGAGGACGACGCCAGGGATTGGCTTAGCACGAAGGAAGCGTTGGAAAGAGGCGGGAGGTAGTGGCTGAGAGACATCAGGCTCACCCAATAAGATGTTTAGGCTGGTGGCGACCGACCGGAAGATGTCAGTGAGGTTCTTTACCTGAAACAGTTATTTGGCAATATTATACAAAGTAATCTATATTTCAGAAACCAACTGCAATTACAGTGATGATGTCGCAGGCTCATCCTAGTAACACGCATTCCTTCCTTTGACTTTGTGGCACATATTATTCAGTGGCAAGAATTGCCACCATTAGAACGCTCTGGTAGTTTCTACGTTTTCCCTTTCCCTGGTTTTGAGGGTGAAGGTAGCATACAGAATAAAAAACAAAAACAGCAAAAGGGAAAGAAAAGCTTTGATAGAGCATAGCTACAGACCTCTGCATCAATACTGTTGTTCCGCCTGGAGACGGGGTCAGAATGGACCCACAAGCCTTCGCTTTCATGAAGGCCCACCTGTAAATGCAGGAAACCACCTATATCAACACCTTTCCACCGCATTATCCCAGAGCCAACATCCACATCTGACTATGAATTCGCTGCAAGGACTAAACTCCATAGGATATTAACACAGATACCGTTATGCGATACCGTAACACAGCATGACCAAAAGACAACACAACATACAAACAAAAGCTTGTAAGGAATACCTGTCCAATCTCCACAAGAGAGTGAATGTTGTCCAGGTCAATGGGAAATCTATCTCCCTCCATGTCGTACACCATCCGCGAGCTGCCGATGTAGTCAAAGGATTCCTGCCGATGGAAGCAGAAAAAGGTTAAATACAATTTAACGTGTGGCGTTAAGAGGACTTTCAACAAAATAGCTTGACGACCGTGATGGGACTTAAAGCAAGACCCTTCATTTTGCATAGAATTTGTGTTGTTGCAATACTCATGGATGGTCTACAGAATTAGATAGAGGGGAAACAAAAATTCAGCGAGCTGGGAGCGGATTGAACGGCATTGAGTGCGTGTGCTGGCTGTGTGTTGGTCCATTTCCGTGTGGGACAGAGGCCAGCAGGCCAGGAGTGTGCGCAGTCCTCACTCACCCCCTGGAAGAAGGTGTAGAGGATGGTGAGAGGAGGGGGGGCCTCCCGGGTGACGTTGGCGAGGGCGCCGGCGGCGGCCAGCAGCGTGATGAAGCCCGACGCGCCGCTCTCCGCTCCCAGGCTGATGCCGTGGAAGAACGCCCGGCTGTCCAGCTGCCCATGGCCCGCCACACATCCAGCCCAGGAGGGGAGCGCCCGGATGGGGAGAGAGAAGGGGACAAGCGGGTGGGGGGGATCAGAGGAGACGAAGGAGAAGAGCAAAGGGGAAGGGAGAGAGACAGAATACAAGGGAGAGGGTGGAGAAGATGCGGAAGAGAGAGAGAGCCAGAGAAGACGAGAGATTAGAAAAACGATGGGAGATAGTGTTTTAAAGGTAAGGAGAGGTAGGGAAGGGAGAGATCATATCTCAGTTAAGCGTGTCAGTTGTACTTGTTGCAGCCTATTTGACGGCAGCATAAATCCAACATTGGCTGCGTAACATGCACAAAGGAATGCAGCTAATCCAACGGCTAGGGCTTGGTTTTAATTCTGTTGCCACACAACCTATCACGGTCAGATCTGGACGCCTCATTTAGAGGACAGAATTCACTTTTTCACAGGCAGGTTCCTTCTGCCTCATTTGAGATCTTGAGTTCTAAGTGTTTGAGTGATTTGCTGACTTGCTCAGTTCTGGATCCACGAGGAATGTGGAATAACGTTGATGCCTAGCATGGTTAGATACAACCGACATACAACCGATGGGAGAGGCAGAAGGAAGGCTGAAATATCAACCCTGGGGAGGGGACAGTACTCACCCTGGCCGCGGCGATGACGACGGTCTCGTTCTCGCTGTGCCCGGTGGCGGAGTTGTTCAGGCTCTTGGTGGAGGCCCACACGTTGTTGTTCCCCAGCGGGTCGCACACCACCTCTGAAATCAGGGAGGCAAACGATAAGCAACCGTGATAAGGACAATAATTGATAACATTTAAATACAATATACGTTAAGTAGTGTTTACAATATTTGTTGAAAGTCTCCGGTATCTGCGGCTCTTGCAAGCCTGCAATAAGCCCTTCCACTTCTTTAATTCGGGGTTAGGGGTCAATAGTTACCTGTCTGTCTGTCTGTCTATCTAGTAGCTAGCTACCTGGCAACCTACGCTCACTCTGCCCGTGTATTCAACACACATGGCCGGAGTCCTTCATAAAACCAGGCAGACCTAGTGCTAAAGCCAGTGAGTTAGTCATGTGTTTTTCTTGGGGGTGCAGACTTTTGGGGAGGCCTGAAGGAAGGGAGGAGGTTTTTTTTCAGTTGGATACTTTCAAAATCTGGCTCACTAGATCAGTCTATCAGCCTACCCAGTGGACTGTAGCAAACGTTGCTCATCTATCTGCCACATCTAGGTGGACACGCACACCTATGATGTCTTAAGGGGCTGATTTTCAAAACGGCTTGTAACGGCTAATCACTCCACACCTGGTGGCATGTCATGGCACCTTTAAGTCTGGATCACGGATCTTGACATATGAAAGGTTGTATAAAAAAAAATAAAAGGGGAGGTATACCCGGGTTGAGGCTGAACGCGCTGCTGTCGCTGCGCCGCATGCAGGTGACCGTGTCTGTGACGGCGTGCATGTGGGAGGAGAGCTGCATGGCACACAGCGGGTAGCCGGGCATGCTGCCATTCACCACCAGGTTATGGTCCATATAGCACTGGGAATACATGCAGGCATACAACATATTACACACACACACACACGTAGGGCTTTGCACATCGTCATTTTGATAGGACAGTAGTACGGTAAAATCCTATAATTTGTTTCACCAACACATGAGAAATACTGTGGCCGGTTTAAAACACCACAACTCTCCCCATAATACAAAATGTATCATTTAAATATATTCAAAATCATTAATTTACTTAACAATAACCCAAAAAAACATTTCTACTGCCATGATAACCAACATCTCAAAGCCCCTATGCCTTCAAAATGGAGGCGCTCATTGCAACGTGACATTGTGACATACTCTTACCAGCCTCACAGGAATAACCTAATTTGGACTCAGAGTTCAACGTTGAAACTGTTGCATGCTCAACCAATCAGCGACCAGTCATGCCCTACCTGTCGTATGACCTCAGTGCCGTTGTCGTCCTTCAGGGAGAAGATGGGAAAGTTAAACTCCTCGTAGGACAGACCATTCCCCCTTGGGTTCCACACAGTGGTGTTGCAGTGAGCCAGGGTGGAGTCGTAGCTCTCAGAGTAGAGCCCTGCGGGAGGCAGAGCCGGTAAGATGGACATCAGAGATAGCAAGGGGTTTGCATCTGGGCATGGTGATGTATGTAGCTAGCTGGGTGATCTTTAACACACAAACATATGCAGCATAGGGCTTGGGGAATTATTTTCCCCCAGCCACTGAGAACAGGGAAATGATTCTGGACAGGCTTGTTGCACTTCCCATGATGCATTACAGTAAGTAATGTTTCTGGTGTGTGTGGTATGAAAATACCCCAACTAGCGTGGCTGACTATCACTATTTAATATTGAAGTCCAATTCACTAAGAGTAGTTAGAATAGCAACAGCTTCTCTTCAATTATTCAACTCTTAGCACCTTGATACCGTGATATTGCATAAACCATCTGTTATCTGTTAAATAATGCATGCATATCACTAATCAATAAGCTACATTGAGGGTCACATGCAAAAAAAACTCCAGTATCAAGTCAAAATTCTAACCCTAACAATAAAGTTCCTAGCATATGTCCACACAGGTCATTTAAGACACCAATATATGTGGAGATGGAGGCTCTGTGTTGGTGTAGCCCACCTGTGTTCTCATTGGGGCAGGTGGTGTGTGGAGAGAACCCGCCAACGGGATTCGAGCTAGGCTTTATCACGGCAACGCCCGCAATACGACTGGAGCCGTTTTTTAGCTTCATCATGACATCCCTGCAAGGGATGTGGTGGGGGAACCATGGAAACACAAGAAAATCTAAAAAACCTGGAGCTGTAGTTTTTAGATACATACTGTATATTTAAAAACAACTGTTATACATGTTACAGAAGTTAAGAGAGAGACCAAGTGCTTATTTGTTATGCAAGAATATAACTGGAGAAGCAGTGGGCAGAGGTTGGTACAAAATACCCCAGATAAAAAGTGGTTAATATAGGAATTGCATATGGCTATATAAACAGCAACCGAAACATGGATTATCCTCAGTATGTTTGCCAAAAAAAAGTTGGATTTCTGTGCAAAGAGGATTTCAAAACGACAAATTGATTTTCAAATGATGATTAGGTTTATGAGTATTCACGCACCTGTTGAACAGGTGAGATTCCAGGATGACCATATATGGAGGACTGTTTCCAGTGGTCAGGACCCATTCTAAATTCTGCTCAGACTCCAAAAAGTGGATCACCCCGACATCCCCGGCCAGGGAGGCTGCCAACACAAACAGTGATTAAAAACCTGTTGTGTAACCAAGTGTCTTCTTACTTTGAAAAAATTAACCCAGGCCCTGATTTTGTGTGAGTAAATCATACGTGAGAATGTTATACACCATTGGTGCTTTTTCTTCTTTAATTAATCCAGGGCGATATTTCCTATGTGTGACACCAATATCTGTGCTTGCTATTTTTAGATTCAACAAAATGTTGCAACTGTGAAGACTAGACCAGAAACGAGAGAGACAGAATGTTCTGCAGAAAAGTATAGGTACAACTAAATTCTTAGTGGACACTTTCGGCTTGGTAGGTAAGGTGACAGCGATTTCATACAAAATCTCTATAAACAGAAGTCTGTTGAGGGCATAAGGATTTCAAAACACAGTACAGTACAGTGGGGTCCCGAGATACATACAAAAGTAAACTACATCTGTGACACAGCATAAAGCAGTACTACATGTACACCAGAGCTATCTGTCTTTTATCTTAAAGTAAAGGCTGACAGGGTTGGGCGATTGGGTGCAATAGAGACTCCAGCTTTCCGTATCACATGACCATCAAACATCTGATGTAGGGAAGGGAGGGGGGAGTCAGTTGACGTGTGCATGAATATATTGTTACTTTACTTACACTGGCAGCCTATTTGATGCGTCGCATTGAGTAACCTGACACATGGCACAGTGTCGTTGAGGTCGATGTAGATTTTCTGTTCAACCGAATTACAGCTCACACCTGGAGAGGACGAATGTTTAACGCAAATACTAGTTTGAATCAGGCATCATTACACCATACAATGGTAAAAGTAATGAATCTTTCAATGTTTCCACGATTTTCCAATGTATCCAATTAAGTTGGTGTAGACCAATGCCATTTAAAAAGTATCCATTACAGTTGTTGTAGGCCAATGCCATTTTAAATCGGAGAGAAGGCTTCCATTTAAATGCATATATAGTATAGTATGTGTAGCGGTATTCCTCTCGAACATGTTTTATCGTATTTCATGGGTTCAATGGTTGAGATCTCTAATGCATAGTTCATGAGGGCCTCTACAAAGGAATCACGCGGATGCGGGATTGTGCTGAAGGCGCTTTGAGTGTGTGGGATAGGCTCCTTGGAGAGGTGAAGATGACCAACAAAAGAAAGTCTATGAATTCATTTAGTAATAAATCCAAATCTGGCGATTGGTCACTTTAGCATTATAATACGACAACTAACTTCTAATACACTATTTACGGGATGTAAAAGTGAAAACAAGGGAAATCATTGAGAAATGTAGCATATAGACAAGTTTTCGTTAGCTCCCCAAGCAGCTAGTGTTAATGAACCCTACCGGTTAAAACTCAAACATATCTGGTAAACAATACAACAGACAATAACAGCACCGTTCGTTCAACATAACCCGATAATGACTTACCATGAAAAAGACAACAAAGTAACCAATGTATAATCCATTTGGGTGATATCAAATCCATCTTCCTGGTTTGTGAAACAAAAAAAACAGGAAGTGTTGACGTGAGAATCGTCCGGGTGACGACTTTGGTTCCGCTTGGAAAAGTAATAAATTTCTACAGCATAATTGAGGAAAAATGATGGCACCGCAATTTAAATAGAAATATCGTGGAAAGATTGTTTTATATACCGTGTTCCCACGATACATTTTCCAAACGTGTCCTTTACTTGCCAGCATTTAGAACCCAACCCAGAATGTGTTTGAACACATTAAAAACGGATTTCCTGACTGATTTTCTCCCCAGAAAGTCCCCATTTAGGACTAGTCTTTTTAAAATGATGAAATCGTCCTTTATTACGTCTCATATCCCCCAAAACATTTCTTAATTTAAGACCCCAACATTCACATAGGACACATACACAATGCACCTCAGATAATAAACAGGACTTTTATTTGTAATTTTTCATGTATACAGTTTAAGAGCCAGAGAAAAGCCTCATAATTCTACATTTTTAATAAGCCACAACCATTGGAGGACAGACAGCATCCCTATCAAGTTATGCATTTCGGGACAGGTAGTGAGACAGTGAGAGGAAACATTTTTTTTATATTAAGATACGATAATCCCCTCTAACAGATCCATTTTTTACCCCGCTTTATAACTGTAGACGATTCGGTTGTCATGGAAAAACAAGTGGATGCATTTGTATATCCGTATTGGCCTTCTTTCTTCTCAGCGGAACTGGAGAGGGCTCACACGCAGTCCGATCACATCCTTACCAATCTCAGTCGCCTAGGGAATAAACAGGTCAAAAGGTCAAAGATATGATAAAACTAATAGTTATACAATCCCATTTGGAAATTGCATAGTCATTGCTTCAAACCATAAATAATTAGGACTCTTCATTCAAATGACAAAAATTTGTTGGTCAATATCTATAAGGACGTATAAAGGAGTGCTTCCGTCATACCTGTGTGACTCTGCAGACCTGGCCCTTGTAGGTAGGGCAGTAGCAGGCTCCAGAGAGCGGGCACTTCTCCACGGGGCGCCCGCGGTACAGGGGGACGTAGGAGGCAGCGCACAGGTCGAAGGGATTGTGGGGGTCGTAGTTCAACTGGTGGGCATCGGTCAGGGTCTTCTCGCAGGCCGCCAGGATCTTGCGTGTCTGAACAGGAGGGTTGAAGTTCATTGGTTGTTTGTTTTGAGATTATTCGGATTCACAAATGTGAAAATATGTCCCATGAAGAAAACTGCATGATTTAGGAACAAAAGTGGTTGAAGATTATGTACATAAAGATGATCTTTATACTTAAATAAACCTCATAATCCTAATTATAATTTCCCAGTTTATAATCTATAACATATTGAAAATATGTTATAGATCATTTTTCAAATTAATACACTGGAATGGCCCCGTTTAAAACTACCTCTCGCTGGATCCCCATTTGGGTAAACTACAAACTCAATGTCTTCCATCGTCTTTCATTTTTTGTATTTCTCTGGCCGTCAAACAAACGGGCGGGGCGTTACCTGTTGAGCGACCTCCGGTTTGGGCCCCAGCTCCAGGAGGCGCCGGGCGAAGCTGGCTGCCGTCTTGAAGTTCCTCAGCTTGAAGAAGAGGTTGAGGGCGGTACGCAGCACCAGCACCATGTGAACGGGCTGCAGATTGCAGTGGGTGAAGTAGGCGGCCATCTGTGGTGGGGGATGGTCAAACAGGTGTCATCATGCCCAGTAGGAATAACAGAATACTGTGGGTAACACAAGCCAGGGTCTAATCCATTTTTACACATATGATTACACTTCAATGTGTGTGTTCAAAGGGATTTTGTTTTACCTCACACAGCCTCTTCTGCTGATCCAGCGTGTCTTTAGGCAACTTCTTCCTCTCTGTCTCCATGGTCAGACCCACGATGTACTCTCTGCAGATGGTGATCAGCTGCTGAGCCTACCACACAAATACACACACAAAGATGAAACATCTATATGCCAAGATGCCTTTAAAAGACAAGGGAACTACAATAAAGAAATGACACAGATTGAAATTAAGTCCACCCAAAGCGCATTCATGTGAACAGAAGGAAACAAACTGTTAGAACAGCGAAACCATAGTCGTCTTAATCCCTTGGTGGATCTCCCTCCATCACATGTATGCCGTGCACCCCCCCCCGCCTGCACCTCCCCCGCTGCTGTGAACCCACCTCAGCGATCTCCTGCTTGTTGTCCACCACCAACAGCGGCACGGAGAGCAGGATGGCCCTGAAGCGCTCCACACCCTCCTCGAAGCGTCCGGAC
This sequence comes from Trisopterus minutus, assembly GCA_027122715.1. Lineage (NCBI taxonomy): Eukaryota > Metazoa > Chordata > Actinopteri > Gadiformes > Gadidae > Trisopterus > Trisopterus minutus. Next base: position 1,508,187 of record JAOPUD010000154.1, on the reverse strand, counting down.
GTGGTCAGCTGGTAGCACTGCTGCAGGCGGGAGATGAGGTCCGAGAGACGCAGGCCCACGGCGGGGAGACCTTGCTTGGCCCCACAGTCCTGGTGGAAATAAAACAGAAGGACCGTCAGACGCTAAGAACAGGGGATCTATCGGAGAGTAGGCGTTTTGATTGTGTTAAAGTTGGCGTAGGTATGATTTGAGAGTTGTAGAGAGAGGGCAGAACAAGGCAAAACTGTGAAACGAAACACCCTAAAAACTAAAGTTCACTCCCTCCCTGCTTTGTGTTGAGTTGTACGCTGAGGATTCCCACTAAAAACATTATCTAACCCCATGGAATGCATTGTCAGACTGAGATTTGCAATATCCGTTTGTGATTGGCTGAAATAGGGGCTCCAGTTAGGGTTAGGGTTAGTGGTGCGTGACAACACCTGGAACCAATCTGCGCAAATCAGAAACGCCAATAGCAACAACCGGGTTTTCATTAGGAGGTGGCACTATCCCCGAGGTTTGATTTGAACGTCCGGTGACTCCAACTCCAGGTAGTGGATAAATCAATGCTGATTTGACCCAGCACGCTCCACGTCACAACATGGGACATGATGTGAGTACCTTCCAGTTCCTCTGGGGGTGGCCTCGCAGGCAGGGCAGGGAGGGCAGGCCCAGGTAGCAGGTGCGGCCCCGGGACAGCGTCTGCATGAACAGGGACTTGTAGGGCCCGAAGTTCACCACTCCCACCTGGTCGTGGAGCAACTGCAGATGGGTACGAGAGGGGGTCGTTAGTGTCCCTCAGCGCATAGTATTCAGGGAACTTGTAAACAATTACAATTTACAATTACAAACAATTGTAAACAAAAAAAAGAATGCCGATTTTATTTTGTTATCTACACATAAAAAGATGATTTGAGTATTTCATATTGGCAGTACGATGCATTCCCACGCACATCCAAAGCAAGTACACAACATACAGCTTCCTCCCGCTCATTGTGTGCGTGTTGCGTGGACATACCCTGGTGGCCGTCTCGAAGGAGCCTGCCAGGACGTGGTCCACTGGCAGCTGGGAGTTGTTGCACCACGTCTGCGCGGGGCTCATTCCCTTGGTGGGTGGGACGAAGAAGCCGTCCTCAGCCCCGCCTCCACCGCCTGACGGCATATCCTGTTGGCAGAGGAACCAATGGGTCGGATTCAGTAATGTCTTTGAAAAAAGGTTTTGGCAAAATGGGTGATTGTATCCACTATTAAGTTTTTGATCTTTTTTTTGACATGTGTATTTTTGCACGTTTAAAAACTCTACTCTCACCCGTTTCAAGAGTTGAATGTACCGTGTTGTGCATCACATCCCTATGCACTAAGCATTATTTACTGCACTCATGGCATTTTATATACTTCAAATTGTCCTTAATATAAAAAAACAAGAAATAAGCAGATTGACGTTCGTCTCACCAGCTCCGGGGGCAGGTCCAGGTCCTCCTCCACCTCCCAGCCTCCACCCTCCTCCTTCACCAGTCCTCCATCCTCCCCCAGACCGTCCTGGGCGTCCATGAAACCATCTGGGGGCGGAGCGGCCAATCAGTCAGTCAACCAACCAACAAACCAACCAACCAACCCATCAGGCTGCTGCTTTGTCGTAGTTTTCCGTCTTTAGGTTCTTATCAAAGTTTTAGGGTGTTTTAGAGCAGCAGTTCTCCAACTATTATTATTAATGTACCCCCCTATGATACTTTTGCGATACTGTGAAATACACTATTGCAAAGTATGCTATTGCGATGACTCAAAACATCACTCCCTCACCTTCATCCAGCTGGAGCTCGGCGTCCTCTCCCCAGCCCTCGCCCCCCGGGGCCTCCATGTCCAGGTCGGCCGCCATCTGACCCGCCTTGCCTGAAACCAGAGCCAACCACACAAGAGTCAACCGCAATGCAGGCCTCTGACCACAGCACATTACAAGGCAGGGCTCAGAATACAGTGCCTTGAGAGAGTGAGTGATTGAGTGAGTGATGTACGGGAGAGCCGGGCCTCACCCTTGGCTGCGATGGCGCCCTCGAAGAAGCCCTTGGAGACGGTGAGCAGGGGCCAGTTGGTGTCCAGAGGGTTGATGGGGGGCGGGGGCTGCAGCAGCTGGGCCTTGGGGTCCACCTCCGGAATCTACCAGACAGCCATTCGTCATGTTAGCAATGCCCGTGGTTCCCCGAGACTCCCCTCCCTATGGGGTTCCAGAGAGGCCCCCCCTCCCTGGTTGTGGGGGGGGGGGGGGACGACGACGACATATCTCTACAACCGCCCTCCATCCACTGAGATGGTTTGTGTTGTTGCTGGATTACAACTATTATCATATTTGCGGACTGCTCAAACCGTATATTAAAATGATTGTTCAGGTAATACCGTCGAAAACAGGTTCCCCATGGTGCATTGCGCAATCCCTCTAAGGTCTACTCTTTGAGAGCCAGAGAGTGTGAGTGTGTGTGAGTGCGTGTGTGTGCATGTGTGTGTGTGTGTCCCTTGCTACACACCGTCTCCTTCTCCAGGTCAAAGGTTTCTTTCAGGGCCTCGGCCTCCTCGTCCATGCCGTGGGTGGCGGCGGTCAGGTAGGCCAGAGACTCTGGAAACACAGAGGGCACAATGAGTGGACTGTACTGGGGCCAGCACCACCACCCCGCCGCCTTGACTACCCGGTTCACGTCCTGGTCTCGGTAGTTTACAGAGGGAGTGGGGACATGCTGTGGCACGCTGTGGTGCAGAAGAAGCACAGCAATGTGCGCTTTGCGGTGCTCCTAATAAAAGGGATAATAACGCACAAATATGTAGGAGTATGTCAAAAAAAAAAAATAATAATAATAATAATAATACTATAATCTACTCTACCAAAATATCTACTCTACATGTTCTTTATTTATTTTACATAGCGTGTTCTTCATTTTTGATCCCATATTTTAATGTTCTTGAAATGCGCCAAAAGTATGATTCCGAGGAGGGGAGGGGAACTCACTCTGTCCACAGTTCTTCAGGATGCGGACCCTCTCGCTGACGTCCCCCAGGTAGAGAGCCCCCTGGTAGTGCCCACTCATGTCCTTCCTGATCTCGGCTGCAGGACAGCAAAAGGACATGTTGAGGTCAGGGTCCGGCTCAGTGATGATCTCCTCACTCATTTGATACAATTCATCAAAACTTCAGACGGAGAGTTCTCAGTTCCCGGACATAATGTCTGGGCTCAACGTCGACGCCACAGACACACACACACACACACGCCACACACATCCGTACCGATCTTCATCATCTTGCGCAGCTTGGCCAGGTTGCCGGTGATGAGGTAGAGGAAGGTGAGCTTGTCAAAGTTCTTGGTCCTCTGGTAGCACATCTCCACCACCTGGTGGTGGCCCTGCAGCAGGGCTGCCTCGCCCAGGCGCTCCCAGCAGCTGCGCTCGTCCAGAGCCTTGGCGGCCTCCAGCGCCACCTGGTGGTCAGGGTGGACACATGTCGTTATGCACTAAGTTTGGGTGGAATGAGAAAGGCCACAAGTATGATATTTTCCGGGATACTATTGGCGGTGTTGGCAATTGGTGACACGTTAAATAGTTATATTTACTAGTAATAATTATTTGGGACCTAAACAGTTATATTTATTTGACTTTACTTCATCGCAATAAAAGGAATGCGACTAAAGAGCGAAGGCTGCGGCGGTCACCTCGATGTTGCCACACTCCAGGGCCAGGCTGAAGCGGGTCTTCTCGTCCTTGACGAAGTGGAGCGCCACCTCGGGGTAGCCCTTCTTCTGCAGGTAGGCGATGATGGACTGGCCCACCAGCTTGGCGTTGCGCACCATGTGGAGCACCTAGCGAGGGTCGGAGAGCGGGGACAAGACGGATGGGGAACGGGTTCAACACAAGGTTTGCCGGTAAAGTGATCCTGGGTGGGTGTCGTTTGGGTAGAAACGGGAGAAAGCCATCCCCGCCCCACAGCCATACACTCACACATAACCTGCAATTACAGCAGATATCCGACACCGGGGCTAAAAAGGCCACTTCAATGGGTTCAACGTTAAGGCTTTTTCCTCAATGCCATACGGTGGATAATACGGCTGTGTATTATCGCTCCTGCTAGGTGTACGGCGCAGCTGAACATAATGTTTTAGAAAAATATGAGAAATGATACGTCACCTTTTGCCAACTATCTTTTACGAGTAGAAGATTGAGGTAGTGTTTATTTTTATTTTACACGCGCGTACAGAAGCGGATGAAGCATCAACCCATGACACACACCACGACACACAACCATTCCTGAAGATCCCATGAGAGGTGGTTTTATTGGTCATCCGTTCACCCACCTCTTCGTACTTGCGGTTGACCAGAGCCAGTTTGAAGCGGTACTCGGTGGGGTCGATGGTGAGCACGCGGGGCCGGCACTCCCTGTCCAGGCAGTAAACGCTGTTGCCACGGACACGCGTCACGTAGATGGGCAAGTCCAAGGTCCTGATGATGCCATGGTCGCTGGGGACGGAGAAAGGGAGGGAGGAATTCACTGTCAGACCTCCGTTCTGATGGCTTTATTCATCTCGGGGGGGGGTTCTGTGGGGGACGGATAATTAACCCCCCCAGAAAATATTATTAATTTAAGTACAATAAAAAAAAATTAAAACACAAAAAGTGAAAAAGTGCATGCACATGTACAATTAATGTATGCATGCATGCAAAAAAAAGTGTGCATTGAAAAATAAATAAGTTGTGAATAAACATATGTATGTAGTAGCACGTGGAATATGCTGACACATAGCGCGTAAGTGCCAGACCACCAACGGATGTCATATTACCACTATCATCACTATCACCATTCACTATTAACCAGTTCAGAGTGTGGGTGCGGGGGCGTACCCGGAGGTGAGGGCGTATTTGATGTGGTTGGAGGTGGTGTAGATGAACACCCCGCTCTCGTCCCAGGCGCCGCTCTTCACGCGGATGTTCTCGTGGATGTTGCACAGGCTCTCCAGCTTGCGGTTGCAGATCATGATGGCTGCACGGCAGACCGAGAAGAAAGTGAGCGAGAGAGAGAGAAGGTTATTTCTTCCATGGCCTCAATAACATGACACGTAATCCAAAGAATCATTGTTTTAATGTGAATTTCATGCGATTTATTTATATTTTTTAAGTTATTTAATTTCTGTTAATTATTTATTTGTGTTTTTTTCTACATTGTGACATTTTAGAGATGAGCACATATAAAAAAATTAAAAAATAACCCAAAAATATAATAAAAAATGTAAAAGAAATCGCTGGTTCATACATCAAACAGTCAACTAATTCAAGTTCAAATCTCAACCACTTCCCCACAATTTTGGACAGGCTTATAAAATGTTTTCCCTGAAACAAAGACACGGATCAAGTCCTACTGCCTGGACGTCGCGCCGCTAGACGCGTTGGGACTCACCGTGCTTGGCCAGCAGGGCCACGTGGCTGGTGTCGGCGCTCCACACCACATACTTGACCTTGGCGATCTTGACTGTGGCCAGCGAGCGCTTCTGCTGCACGTCGAACAGCGTGACGCCGTCCGCGTCCCGCAGCAGCAGGGAGCCCGTGCCGGCGTAGAAGATCACCTCCCTCTGTCCCTTCCAGCCTGCATCCCTGCCTACCTATAATTGTCCTTTCCTCTTATCTCAATGTAATTTGCCTGTTTTTCTTCCCCCCGTTCCTCCTGCTGTCTGGGGTTTGTGGGAAGCGGAGCTGCTGGGGAGAGAATGTGGGCAGTGTGGGGTGAATCTGGGCCTGCTCAGGCACCATACTTTTAATTTGCACCAGCAGTCACACCACTATGAGAGGAGCTCTTTCTCTCTCTCTCTCTCTCTCTCTCTCTGTCTCTGTCTCTGTCTCTGTCTCTGTCTGTCTCTCACTTTCTCTCCTATTATTTCTTACATACTATTCTACATCATACTATTCTCTCTCGCCCTTCTGTTCTCTTGCTTCCGCTCTCACTCACTCTCTCTCACACACGCCCACTTTGAAGAAAGCACTCGCATGCTGTGAGACTAACAATGAGAAGTACAAAATGTGTCAGTGTGTTTTTGTGGTTGTGTATATTTGTTTGTAAACGTGCATACGTGTATATATAAATAAGTTGTGAATGTCTCCAAATGTGTGTGTGTGTGTGTGTGTGTGTGTGTGTGTGTGTGTATGGTGTGGTGGTGTGTGTGGGGGGGGCAGTAGCATGTAGCGCTGAGCTTGACAAGAGGAGGGAGGATTCTCCTCACATTTAATTATGCCAGTGTTTCTGTAATGGCCTGCCGAAGTGTCCCACTCCTAAGAGAGGCGACGCACCAGAGGAAATTAATTGGCTTTTCCCTCACCGGCTGGCACACACACACACACACACACACACACACACACACACACACACACACACACACACACACACACACACACACAC
>JAOPUD010000154.1:1485285-1497515 GCA_027122715.1 Trisopterus minutus | reverse complement strand
GGGGGTGGGGTTGACAACATAGGTGTTACACATGACGGGACAACCATGGTGGTGGAGGAGGAGGGGGAGGTGGGGAGAGGGGAAACTTGGTTAGCAATCAAACACACAATGAGTAACAGGAGTTTGCTTGCCACATAAGCGATGACGGTCGCTGGGACTAACTGAACACACATGGCGGCGGCGGAGACACACACACACACACACACACAAACACTAAACTGTGGATCACCCCATCTGCCTCCCTGTGTGGTTCAGCTCGAGTGAGTATCTTCTAAAGACTGGATTTGCTTATTGTACGACAGTGTCGGCTATCCCTCGTCTCTCAAGAGTGAAATAAATAAAGAATATGTCTAATTGAAACTTCTACCTGCTCACTGTCACTGAGAGACATGGACACCTTTATTTATTCTGTGAAGAACGGTTTAAACTAAAACCTAGAAAATGTATTTGACAATATAATAAGAAAAAGGTGCAAAAGGTAAACCGTGCTCAGGTCAATAGATAAACCACACACAGGGCGGGGATACAAGATCTACATTGGATGATGCGTGTTTAGCAATAAACCTATTTACGGAAGTCCAAAGGCTGAAATGGGGACAGCACAGAGGGGGGAAAGCATGTAAGGGCTTTGGGTTGGCGATTCCTGCCCCATGTGAACCACAGAGGTGGTCAGTTAGTCACAACAGCGATGAGAACCCTCATGGGAAATGACAATTTCATAGAAAAGAGAAGCACTAGGAACCCGTATGCAGGTGTGGATGTTTCCAGGGGAGCACGAGAAAGGGGATGGACACAGGAAGGTAGGTGGTGAACGGGCCTGGATGGGATGGGTGGCAGCTGGGGGCGGTAAAGAGGTGCTCTGTATGGGGCGTTGTTGTCACTGTTGTGGTTTGGAATGGGATTAAATGGAACAAGGCTCCATGCTTTGTGTTAGGATGCTAGAGATTTACCAATGCATGGCTGCTATTGCAAGGTTCACATCATGCATCAGTGTTAATAAGCTCTCTTACTTGCTGACTAAACCTTACTTGCTATTAGAGATATTATATGTTGCATAATATCTCTGTATGTTATATCCGTTATACACTAATCGCATACTTAGCCATGCAATTATCATGCTAATGGTAGTACAAGGAGAAAATGTAAACATCAATGGTACAAGTTTGCAAAATATTGCGTATAAAGACCAGCAAACAAACTGCCATTGTTACTTCCTTATCCCAGGTATGGAGATGATGCAGATAGTGAGGATATTAAATAGTTTATAACACATGAGCCATTTGTTGTATGCATGCGAAATAAATTGCTGTGGTGTTTTTTGTTATTTATGTGAATGAAATAAGGTGCAGTCCATTACATGCAGTCAAGGTAGAGATATGAAAGAGATTCACTAAATCCCCTGAAAGAGGGACAGCAGAGCTTTGGAAGGCATGAGGTGCATGTGAAGAAGAGTAGGGAGGAAGTGTAAGACCAGTTAATGGGTTAACAAGAATGAATTGGAAAGGCAAACCTTTGTTAACAGAGAGATCTTACAGTCAACCGATTACAAAGGCATGCAAAATACACAACATACACCTCTCTCACATTGACAAACTGGTTTGGTTATTTTACACACAAAATTTCCAATTTCATATGTAAAATTGCCCGCCACCAAATTTGAGATTTCCAACCAACCATTGGTAATACTTGGTTGGTCAGAAATTCACAATTGCTATTTAGCCAACTTCAGGTACATTTTTATGACCCTAAATAGAGAGAGGTGTTATTTTGCCAACAGCCCACAGAGATGTATTCTCTTCACACAAAGGAGGAGAGAAAGAGGGTTAGGAACTGATATTCAGTTCTGACATCTTTCTCTCCATCCATAACCCCCAATGCCCTGCCCGCCCTGCCCAGGCCCCTCCCACTATCCTCTGCCCTGCCTCTAAACCCAGCCCCTCACCGGAGATATCCCACACGCGCACAGTCTGGTCAAGGCTGGCTGACACCACCAGGTCCTCAGAGGGGTGGAACTGGGCGCACATCACATAGTGGTTGTGTCCGGTGAGCACACTGGAAAAGAACAGTGATCCATATGAAATACAATATAACACCCTTCCATCATCATTCTTTAACGCTATAGTGGTAATAAGAAAAACGTGTAATAATTATGTGTAACTAAAAACCCTTTTTCAATATGCCTGCATAATATGTGTGTTCTTACCAGACACAGGTCCTTGACTGCCAGTTCCAAATGCGAATGGTCTGGTCATCTGAAGCACTCAGAATCCAGGGGTAATCCTGCACACAACGATAATGAATCAAGTACGGCCAACGTCGACATTGACACACATAATTTCATGGACATATAAGGATGGTCTTGACCACTACTCACATGGTGGAAGAAGGTGGTTCTGATGTAGTCCAGGTGTCCGAGAAGAGTGAAGAGGCAGCGCCTCAGCTTATAGTTCCACACCTGAGCATAAAACATTGTGTTAAAAATACACTGAAGCCGTATCCACATAGGAATGACAGAATACCTCCCTGCAGGGTCTTTCAGATGTGAAATGGGTTGAGCAGATGCCATTTTACAAAAGATAAGTTGAAAGTTATTTAAAAAAATGCTTGTAATCAAGCTCACATATGACCCATAAATGAAACATGAAAAATGTGAAATGATTGAGAACAATTTGTTCACCAAAGTAATATATAGTTCCAAGGATGCAATTATCTAGATATTCTTTTTGATAGATTGTTGTTAGGATAATGCAACGTCACCACAATATTACCTTGATCTTGTAGTCATCTCCCCCGGATACAAAGAGAGGCTGCTGCTTGTGGAAGTCAATTCCTCTGACGGGGCCTGTTTATTAATACATACATGTCAGCAGCTCTTGGAAAACATATGTTCAGTAAATGAATAGAGAAAATCCTCTCATCTCCAATCTATATTGACAATTCTTACCGTCGTGTTCATCGAACTTGTCAATCAGTGTGCACATACGATAGTCCCACAGCTGTATGACGCCGTTATGCAGACTGGCCAGGATCCATGGCCTCTTGGGATGGAAACTCAGCCCTACAACCAAAGATTTTTTGATGACAACCAATTTTGAAAATGCATTCGTAAAAGTTACACGTACACACAAATCGGGTGACAAATAAAGGGCAGTCTTATCTAAAGACCACTTCAATAGTGGATGAATAACGTAGCTAGCTTTAGCTTCTTGCCTAACAATGTAACAGCTCTCTGCACTGCAATTCAACTGCTTCGTAACACCGCATAACATTTACATAACGTGTGTAGTCTATATTGAACTGTCAGAAAGACACCGAAATGTTGGCTGGATTTGAGCTGATAACGTTACGATTCATTTCAGCCTGCTAGCTATTGATGTAATGCTAATCATGACCACCGACAACCTACCTTTAACACGGGCGGACTTTGTTTCAAATTTGGTCAACATCGTGACTTCTTAATGGCGCGGTCTTAGTAATAATGTATTAACTAGTAGCCAAATAAACTTGGTACGCCTCATAAACAGGTAAAATCTAATACTCCAAGGGCTCGGGTCGCCTTTTGCCCATTTGCCGTTTCCTGACACGTAGCCTGTCGTGTCTTCCTGGATGGAACAATAAAGTTGCGTAGTCAATCTTGACGCAGAAAGCTCCACGGCGGCCCTGAGATAGAAATGGAACACATAGAACCGAACTGCTTGTTCACCGACTCATAGAGCCATCTTAATGTCTCTTCTGACCCACACATTTCTATCAAGTTATGATCAGCTCAGAACAGAACACTGTGTCTAATTATATAGGCAAATAACTGAAAAATCCAAATGAATACATAAAATAACAAAAGATCGTATTGGTAAATTAACTATGAGTCTTTTCCACTTTAATATAGAACCTTTAAAATACATTTAAAAAACACAACAAAATCTATGATATTCAGAAAAATGCATCCAGCTGCAGCTTCGGAGCCGGGGTCTGTGGTGGGACAACGGGGCCTGTAGTATGGCGGGTCCGTTTGTTTGTGCTTTTTTCAACGTTGTGCGTAACAGTTGTCCCCTAGCTACCCCAGTCTTCTTTTTTAAAACGAATTTCTTTGTTGGAAAATTCAACAAAATAATTAATAAATAAAAAATAAAAATAAAATATATATATATATATAATAACTGGGGCAGCTAGGGGGAGACTGTGATACAAAACGTAGATAAACGCCGTAAAAACCTCTGCCATACCACAGACCCCGGCTCTGGGGGTCCATCTGGATGCTACTCGAAAAATATCATGGAAACTGTAGCAGTTCATCATTAGTTTATTTCATATTGCTATTTACAGGTACAACCAAAAATATTGTGAAATAACTTTTTTTCCTAGTTTTTTTTTTCTCCAAATAATGCCATGGGCATGTTAGCATTAGCCCTGAGAATACAACTTCTCCTCCCCAATATAATAAACACACTGTCAACATAGTCAGTAAACACAGGCAACATCAACAGATCTCAACCGACATGATGCAAATTTTAAATTGCCAGTATTTCACTGCACAGCTGACATGAATTTATGACAATTCTCAGCCAATCTGAAATCTTCCCATGTAATCTCTGTATGTAATTTTTAGTAAGTAAGTACCATTTTAATAATGGATGAATAGTTTTAGTATACATTAGCTGCAGAGTAGTTAGCAGTGAAAATCTAGGACTACAAAAAAAACATTACATTTCATACAGGTAGAATGCATACCCTTCACAGGACACGCACCCGACCACCAATACACCTGTCCAAGATGGCTAGCCAAGAGCGAGAACACGTCACATCTATTCTTATACCACAGAAACCACTGCAAAGGTTTTCAAGAACTTCACCTCAATCTCTCAGTTTGTACTAAGATTCCACAAGCAATGGCCCATCCACAACTATTGGGGAACTTATTTTTATATTAACCAGGTTCTTCAACATTATAATGCAGATTTCCACCTTATATGAATGTTTATTTATTCATTATATTCACACCACCATTTATTTATTTTTTTACAGAACTATTTACACAAACCATTAAGTGAATAATCATGGGTGCTGTTCTCCTATGTACAGCAACATAAGTGGGTTTATTGTGTAATGAAATGACAATAAATACAATGTTCAAACTGTATGTAAACCCAATGTCTCTGACTGCCATTTCACATATTAAAGAAATTCGATATAATTTAAAAAGTGCTTGGCTTACACATGTTAGAATCAAAATATAGATCTCAAAATGATCCAAAGTAATTTGATTCTGAATTATTGTACAAAAAAAAGGCACTGTTTACACCAGTGGAGAGGTTGGACTTACCATGAGGCTAAACAGTATTGGGAGGTCTATGCACGATGAAGAGTAAGATAATTAGTTGCATGGAAATGTTTCTAGAATTTTAACCGTGAAAAAGACCTGCAATAACCACCCATTAAAATGCTGCGTTAAGAGTGTAAAAACATTGACCACTCCGTATGCCACACATATGTTTATGTTAGCGAGTGCGTGTTCTGCGGACTCGCTAGTTGGAGACAGGAGAGGAGTCAACAAGTCCCGTCTTCATCGATTTCTGACCCCTTTTCATATCTCTCTGAATAATTGACTTGCCCTGGAAACACACACCCCCTTGCCCGCCGGGGCCGCAGTACTTTTGATCACCGCTGTCATGGCCGCCGCGTTCCACCGCCTCACATGATGGAGCAATTCTCTGCCGCACCCGCCCCAGGCACTCCTGGGAGGTTCAGGGACTCCATGTCAAAGTTCAAGCCCGCCGGCTTAAGGAAGGGGTTGGATATAGGAGAGAAGTAGAGAGATAGAGAGAGAGCGATGTTAGAGGTCATGTACAAGGCTCAGGAACACAATGTCTTATTAGACAGTTAGTAGCATGGTTCTAGGTCGTAAGATGAAGCAGGGTTATAGGGCATGAATTTAAATGGACTTACTGCATCTCCTGCCAATTCTTTAGGAGGCTGACCCAAGTCTTGCAGCTGCAAATCAATAATGGAACAAGACAAATCATTGAACACTTATAACTGAACATGGAACAGGTAGTCAACAGGTAGAGACATTCACTTAGACCATTCGTTGGGAGCAAGAAGTAAAGTAAGTACAATGTTGCAACTTGCAACATTGCAAGTTGCATCATTTTTCAGGTTCACTACTCTTCCAGCAACCCTTCAACAAGCAAAAATCACAAACAACGACCGCAGTTTCCTTTTTCTGCCTCACCCTTTGCATCAGGTCCAAGATGCTCTCAAACTTGCCGTCAGCTTCCGTGCACTCTGCCCCCTCCTTCTCAAACTCGCTGCAGATGTCCCCCATGATCTGGGCCTGCTGCTCGTACCGCCGGTAGTCCTCTGGGTTCAAGCTGGGTTTATTGGACTCCAGCCAGTCAGGGTACTGCTCCACCAGTGATTGAACACCAATGCTCAGTTATTGTAAAAGTATTCATCTATTTTCAAAATTTCAAATTGTAGGACTAATCAACCATAGTGTAAATGCAAGTTATATTAAAAGCATTGATATCTGACAGCTCAATTCTCCACCATCTCTTCTGATGTTAAAAGAAAAGGTTGTTAAAAACAACGCATGCATACCTTCCCGGTGATTTCTTTTAGAGACGGATAGAGCACTTCCTTGGAAAGCAGATTCTGCATGATGGACTGCATGATGGGTAGAATATTTCCATCATCTGCACCACCACCACCTCCTTCACCACTCTCATCCAATCCCAGGCCTTCTAGTGTTTTCACCAGATCTTCACCAGCCAATCCACTACTCTGTGAGTTACAGGTAGATAGCCAATACAGTTATATGGTGCTTCATCAAACATAGACTAGTTAGTTTGAGCCCGGCTTTGTAGTGAATGGGTAACCAACCTGCAGATTGTTAGCATTTTTGGCCAAGCCGCTAAGGGTGTTCTTGAGGCAAGAGGTGAATTCTTGCTGAGATGCTACATCCGTGCCTGCAGGGTCAAGTTCACAGACTTTAGAAGGAAGACTCAAACACATAAAAAATGCTAATGCCGCCAAAGTTGGTAGAACATTGGGGGATATTTTTTCTATATTCTTCTCACCAACTTTCCCTGCTGCCTGGGATAGCTTGTGGAAGTGCTGGAGCAGTTCAGGCTCTTCTTGGGCCAGTTCACTCATGGCCTTTTCCCACTCATCCTTGGCTTGGTCGGCCATGTCGCCCTCAAAGAGACTCTCAAAGAACTTGCTATCCTCCAGCAGCGGGGGCTACACATATACACAAACCATTATTAACATAGGTTAGCAAATTGTTCTAGCTTAGCAGCAAATGGCAACGGCTACGGTGTACAGTGTACACTATCTTTGATATAGGTAGTAAAGAGACATAACATAGGCTAGCACAGACTAGTGCGCATTAATAAAATAAACATGATTACATTGCCCAGCCGAAACTCGAGATACCTCGTCTAACTGCTAAAATGACCAAACAAAGAAGAGAATATTGCCCACACCAATCGAATGACAAACCCACCTTCTCTGCACCATTGTCGGGTGAGGAGGACGCGTCTGCCGCCGGTGGAGCAGACGAAGGCACCGATGTCTTGTCAAAGTCATCTAGAGCGCCTACGAACAAACGTCCCAATTTCGATAACGTTGTCCCACACACAAGAACAACTCAAAAGGAAGATAAAACGAACTACTCTAATGCAAGGCAGCCAAGACAAACCTCTCAATGACTGTTTTAACAAATGATATACCCATCGAAATGATGTGAATCAAATACAAATACGTGAATTACAATAAGCAGCAAATAGATCAATAGTGGGTTATAAAGTTCCTACGATAAATCGAGTGAATTTGGCCCAAATAGGAGCGACCTGTTTCGCCCCCTGGCTATTTACCTGGGCCAGCAGAGCTAATTATTAATAAGAAATTAAGATCTATTTAGTCACAACCAAGGTCATATCGCAGACAAATAAAATGTAGGTATTAGTTTAAAATGTCAACCCTTACTATCCAATAACTCGTCCAATTCGGCATCTTGGCCAGCAGACGACTCGGTTGATCCTGACGCCATGTTCTCTTGCTTGCCTTGATATCTCGGTCGCTGTCAGATGACGTAGCGACTGTTGTCGCGTACAACACGTCACATTATAGACTACAGTACAATAGAATAGAAAACAAAATAATCCAAGATAAAAAACAATACATTTCAATTAAACACAATTTAATACAATAGAATAGCATGAAATATATTGTATAATAGTTGCAAGCTTCATTTCATTTGAAGGTGCAAATTTACTTTAAAGTAAATTTGAGTATAGGCCTACTCCCAAAAAATGTTTTTACTTTTCATCTGTCATTTTTGAAACTTTGTGAATAATGTGTAATTTAAAAAAATGATACGTGGCAAGCTACCTCAAATCTGATTTTAAAAAAAGAAGTAATATTTGGTACATGGTTTTAGACTTTTCATGGCCTAATAGCCATCTCCTCTTGCTGACTGCTGTAATGCACTCTTCATCAAAATCTGAAGCATCCAGGAGCTATTGAGGACAGGGCTGCCATTATTCTGGGGACAGTGCGATAACACACTCATGTAGGATAACAACCTGTGTTATTTTGGACGAACAATAGGCCATAAATCACTCCTGTTTCCCTGCATTCATTACGTAGTATGGTCTAGCACATCCCGATGTCCATTCTGACAACATTTGGCTGTTCCAGATTTTCACTTTAACATACATGAATCTTAACCAGAATTTTGTTGATCGTTGTTATTATATGACGATAGTTGTTGCTATTTATTAACTAAGCCTACTTAGGCCAGGGTTGCAAACTGTCACTTCTGGAGTGTGACACACGCTTTCAGCTTCAGTCTCATGCTCTCACTCTGCCAAGACTATTCTCACACTAAAACACTGAGAGATGAGCAAGCAAGCGTAACATGGTTCAATCTTAACGGTTAACTCTAGAAGGCAAGGCAAGGCAACTTTATTCATATGGCATTTTTTTCATACAAGAGGCAGACTCAAAGTGCTTCACATTGAAACATAGTCATGAAATAAAACGAAACAATAAAATAAAATAGTATTTTATAGAGAGTGTAGGCCTATGTTTTATATTAGTTAGGGAAAGTTAGGTATTTTTCTTTGCCATTTCCTGAAATAATTTACTAACAATAGCTTTTTTTTACCATGTGTTCCTATAGATGTCTAGTAACACCTCACAATGCATCCATGGCCAATTCCTCTGGGAATCGCCTTGAGAGCCAATCACAGTTGTGGTGCCCAGAGGGCCTGGGTAAAAATAGAGAAAAAAAAATTTCAACCAAAAGTGCCTTTTGAGATGACTAACTAGGGGTTTTTAGGGGTGCTGAATCTATCCCACTCATTAGTTTTGAGTAATAATGACTAATGAAAAAATCCGCAAAAAGTGGTTTTATTGAACAATTACAAATCAAAACTTGCGTTATCAGTTGACATTTTAACAAACTTCATCCAACTCCACTGCATCTCCCTCACTACCATTATTATCTGGCTGGTTGAAGGGTTGATGTTACCATGACAGTTCCCACAAGCAGAAATACATTTGACTCCTTGCTTTTTACAGCAGCACCTGCAAGTGCCACAGTCACCTGCACAGTTGCAGCTGACTAACTTCAGAAGGTAGTCCGGTGCAATGGGATCTGTTGTAGGGACTGGTGCATAACCTTGTTTTCCTTGTTTCCATCCATACTCAAGGACACCCAGTGATGGACTTTGTAGCAGTAGCCAATCTCTGGTCTGGAGATATGCCCGCAGAGAGTGCTGTGCTGCAGCTCCTGTTGGAGGCAGTTTCTCAGGCTTGATTTTTACCCAGGCCCTCTAGGCACCCCAACCTTGATTGGCTCTCAAAGCGATTCCCAGAGGATATGGCCGTGGATACATTGGGAGGTGTTACTAGACACCTATTGGTAATAAATTATTTCAGGAAATGGCAAAAAAAAAAAAACGAACTTTCGATAACTATATTGTAAAATTGTGAGTATTTCCCTGGCTGGAGAAGTGGCCAGGGCGAGGGTGTCGCAGGCTTTATCCATCAATGTTTGACTCCTGCCCTGTCATATGTGTAAGCTGCATCCCTTTTTAACCCCTGATGGTGAAATTGAGTCAAAATATGATGAAGCACACAGCATCACTATCTCACTCCATCCAGGTATCTAAAGTTGGCAACCCTGACTTGTGCCTACTTATAGTAAATTCATTTGGAAGCTACTCAGGCCTTATTCGGCCCTAAATGTATCTTATTAGGCTACATTTATTGAATATAACAAATTAACCAACAAATTTGTCAAATACATCAGTGACTTATGAGTACAGTTATAACATAAGAATGTTAATGTGATAAAACGTTAACACAATAGTCCCAATAGCGGATATAGTACCAGTCTTTTATCTACTATTCGCATATTGCATATTTTCTGTATTGTGGGCTATAGGCCGACATCTCTCACAGCTCTCTTGTTTCCAGTATCAGTGTGGGGGTTTTCTGCGACACGTCACCCTGTCAACATTAGGGAAGTAAATAAAAGTGGTTACTAGGATAACTTCCGCGGTTACTAAGCAACCAATACAAATAATAAGTAGACCGAGAATATACATGTTTTGCGCTGCGCTCTTATTAACTATTTAAAAATAGAGACAATGTCTGTAAACTATCTTCTTCATTTTTTTTTTTTACCAATAATGATTTTGTATTTGAACATAAAAACTGAATCACGGAAACAGAATTCCGAGGGACATAATCTATCCAACGCTATAACGGTGCGGTGAAAATATACCATATTTGGTCATATGGGCGGGGGTTGGGACGGGCGGAGGAGGACTGTTCTGAGGAGCGTAGTAAAAGAGCGCAAGATATTCTAACAATTTACCATTCCATTTGAGACCTGCAGTGAACAACGTATAGCCGCCCCCGTGGAACAAGGTAAATCTTTTTTTAACCGGACCTACAAAAAAAAAAAAGTTTGTTTATTACTTTGGCTGTGCATGGGAGGTTAAGTAACTAGTTGAAACTTATTGGTTTTGGCCACCTGCGAGGGTTAAATAGACAAGCAGATAATTTGGCACAGCAGAAAAAACAAGATGATTGCTAGCAGTTTTTTGGGCTTTTTGCTGCGTTCAAGCCGACAAAATTATGCTGTATTTAGTTGGATGATATATGATGAAATAGGCGTTGCCTATGAGTGAACGCATGACGGAGAAAATGTATCATAGAGAATATAAATTTAAAAAAGCATAACTTTAAGTTGTTTAAAATATACTCGACGATTTTATTGAACGCGTGTACGTTGTAGGAGTTTGTTTTTGTTTACTGATGACACTAGTAAGAGTTGGAGCAGGGCGCGGCATGGGGCACACCCACCTGACGGCTATGAATGAATGACCCGCTGGAGTAACGATGCTCGGGTCTAGTCAGGGCTTATGATGCTATAGGATTGCGAGGGAGTTTGTGCGTATACGTTCGATAGAAACCATAAATTCAGCCGTGATATAAAGCATTATAAAGTAAGGCTGGTGTCTTGATCGCAGCTTTTTTCCCCGCCTCATCTGCCAATATTTCCGATCGCGGGTAGGCCTACAGGATCACGAGAACGACTTGGGTCAATGTTCATACGAGCGGATATTACATCTGTGTGTGTGTGCGTGCGTGCGTGTGTGCGCGTGTGTGCGTGTGTGCGTGTGTGCGTGTGTGTGTGTGTGTGAGTATGTGCGTGTGTGTGCGTGTCCGTGTGTGTGCGTGTGTGTGTGTGTGCGTGCGTGTCTCTCTCTCTCTGTCTCTCGGTCTCTCTCTGTCTCCCTCCCTCTCTCCCCACCAATGTGGGATTCTCGGATGGTTAGCCGACAGAGCCTGTCTTGTGTCTCTCGGCCCACGGTGGATGTCTGAGTAGATTATGGGTGAAATCGAGTTAGTGATGTTGTGCCATGACAACCGAGCCATCCAACCCAAATGACCTGCCTGTCCGTTATGAAGAACCACGCTCCAGCCTGACAGCCGTACAACTCTATAGGCCACTTGTGTCCACATAGACCCTGTTTTGACTCATGACATGCTGTGTGTGCTTGATTGCATGATTGTGTGTGTGTGTGTGTGTGTGTGTGTGTGAGAGAGAGATTGTGTCTTATTGTCTTATTTCTGCGTGGGAAGTCAAGTCTCTTCTCTTCAAAGAGGCGGCAACGGCCATTCGATTTATGAATCGATGTCACTGGTCTTGT
>JAOPUD010000154.1:1470544-1483548 GCA_027122715.1 Trisopterus minutus | reverse complement strand
CGCGTGGACAACCAGCCCCCCCCCCCCTTTTGAGAAGGGAAATGGGGTGTGGTGAATAGAGAGAGAGAAAAAAAAAGTGTGTGTGTGTGTGCGTGTATGAGTGTGTGTGTGTGTGTGTGTGTGTGTGTGTGTGTGTGCTTGCCTGCATGTGTGGGGGGGCCTAGGGGGCCTAGGTGCACAACTGTTTCCTGAAAGATATTTCCACCTCCCCTGGACCTAAATCTCTTCCAAATCTCTAACCTTTAAAAATCTCTGCTTGGCCTCCACATCTTCATACTTTCCTTGTGATTCTGATTCTGTTCTGAAACATTGCTTTATTCAATTTATTCAATTATCTTGTGATGATAGATCCGCTATGAGACAGGCGTAGTGTACGATGACCCAAACTCGACTTCAGGGTCGGGTGTGGGTCAACACACACTATGCCTTTCTCATAGCGGATGTGTGTGTGCAAAAAACCTGTGACAGTGACGCACTCTAGTCTATTGGGCTGTCGCAAGAACGTCGAGTTAGCGCTTAAGCGTATTGCAACACTGAGCCACAAATGATGTATATATTACAAACTATAGTTCTCAATTTCATACGTATTGCTTTAAACTATGTGGAAACGTTTTTTTCTTTTATTCTGAATAAACCTCATAGTAAATCAATTCTTGTCCTTGGTTAAACATTGACAATGGTACAACACCAAACAAAATTGTCAAGCCCCTCCTGTGGTAGCGTTTGGTAGTGTCCCAAAAATGCACAAGACACTGACACGGTCAACAATTAAACAAATGACATAATATATTGACTCCATTTTCTCTTCCCAGTTCTCTGCATTCAGACGCACATGATCATCCATTGAAGAGGCTTCATCCAGAAGAGGACGACCCAGACCACAAGCAACCACGCCCGCTCCCTCACAGTTCATCTTGAAATTCTCAGTCAGACTTTAGTCTCCTCAACACACACACACACACACACACACACACACACACACGCACGCCACCATGCCTGTCGTGCTCCACAGCAGCCCTCTCTTCTGGACCAGGCTCTGTGCCATGGTCTTCTCCTGCGTGGCCTTCTCAGTGGCCGTGCACGGCGGCCAGCTCCACCACGGCACCGGCGACTGGTGCATCTTCTGCTGGGCCTTCAGCTTCGCCGGCAGCCTCCTGGTGCTCCTGGTGGAGCTGTTCGGCCTGCAGACGCGCTCGCCCATCTCCTGGAAGAACTTCCCCATCACGTTCGCCTGCTACGCGGCGCTCCTCTGCCTCTCGGCCACCATCATCTTCCCCCTGTACTTCCTCAAGGGCGACATCAGCTACAGCGAGGTGCGCAACCTGCGCATCGTCTCCACCGTCTTCTCCTGCCTGGCGACCATCTGCTACATGTCGGAGGTGAGCATCAGCAAGGCGCGGCCGGGCGAGGTGGCGGGCTACATGGCCACCGCCCCGGGGCTGCTGAAGGTGTGCGAGACCTTTGTGGCGTGCATCATCTTTGTGTTCATCAGCGACCCGGTGCTGTACGACCGCCACGACGCTCTCAAGTACTGCATGTCCGTCTACTGCATCTGCTTCATCCTGTCGGCGGCCGTCATCGTGCTGTGCGTGGGCGAGTGCACCGGCTGCCTGCCCTTCCCCTTCGCCCGCTTCCTGTCGGCGTACGCGCTGCTGGCCGTGGTGCTCTACCTGTCCGCCACCATCATCTGGCCCATCTTCAACTTTGACCCCAAGAACGGCGGCACCAAGCACCGGCCCAGCAGCTGCGGCAACGCCGTGGGCCTGTGCGTCTGGGACAAGCTGATGGCCGTGGCGGTGCTCACCGGCATCAACTTCATCCTCTACCTGGCCGACCTGATCACCTCTGCCCGCCTGGTGTTTGTCAGTGTCTGAGTGAAGAGAGTGGGGTCAGGGGGGAGGAGGTGAGGGAAGGAAGGCAGGGTGTGATAGGAGAGGTGTGGGAGAGTAGAGTAATGAAAGGGTCACTGGCAGTGTTTCAATGTTGATGCGGCCGTAGGTGAATACTCGGTGCTAGTGAAGACAAGCAGGGCTTAAACAGTTGGAAGATAAAAAAAGGTAGCTCTGGTTTTGACATTCATTGTGGTTGTTGTCATGGCAGTGGTTTACTGTATGTTGCTTCGCAGTTTCGATTCAAGACCGGATGAGACTAACCAAGCTGTCACTAATTTATGCCTCGGAAAACAAAACAGTACTAATCGATAGATGTATATGAATACAATATGGTATACAATATAGTTACATATTACAGAATTTAATCATAAAAAAAGATCAAATTATATTGTTACCGACCAAAGCTAATGCAATAAGAATGCCAAGGAATTTATTTTTAGCTTGTTGCCATTCATTCTCAAGTAAACCTTTGTACAAAATACATTTCACAAATGAACGCACAATGCCTCATTAGACCAGTTTAATTTTTTCTTGGATTACATTGTGCAGAATAATTTCAAATCATGTTTACAGATAAAAATTTGAAAATAGTTTTGGTGAGTTTTTTTAAACTTGAGAAAAGGTTTACGTAATGTTAAGAGAAAAAGTTTACGCGCTTTTTTGCTGTTATTATACTGTATGCTTATCTCTAGACTTTAATCAACGATAAGAATATATATAAACAACATTGTGGATTTATACAAGACTGTCATGTTTCAGTTGCGCACTTAAAATTGTATGTGCACCTCTATATGTGTGTATGATATTTTTCATGAAAGCATGAAATGCTCAAGTATTAGTGAGTATTTGATTCACTTTGACAGACCAAATACTTACTCAATCTGGCTTTATAATTTGGTACCTGCTGTAAAATAATTATTGAAAAAAAGAGATTAAAAAAAACGTGACTCTTTCTTTCTGGCATACTCCATGTTTCATATTCCCTCATTTGCCCATGAATGTTACAGCAAAATGTAATCAGGTGTTTTAATAAAAAACACATGATTATGAATGTCATCGCAGTCATTCTTTGGCTGACCATGGCAAAAAAAACATCAAAGCAAAATAAGAAGTGCTGTCCCTTTTGAATGAAAAAGTATGAAAAGATATAGATATTTCTTCCAGAAATCAGGGTATTTAGACATTTACAGGAGACATTTTAAAGACTTGTGGTAATATTGTCCCATTCAAGTTGTCATGGGCCTCTTGCTCACGTCTTTGCCACATCTATTGAACTTGCTTCAGCATATTACACATAAACCAAATTTATTATTGAGTCTATTCTTAATTCTATGTGGTTTTTATATCATATAATATCATGGCTGGGTTAGTATCAAGTGAAAACAGCTGCTACAACAGCTGGTTTGTGTGGGTTGTGCTGTGATATTGGTCTATCCTACAGTGTTCTACAAAGTCACAAGGTGTACTGGTAGTTCCTTTTTCCTTTTTGGAATTTGGATATATCAACTGCCAAGCCCCCCCACCCCTGTAACAGTCAATATAAATGCTCCTCATTTATATAGCGCTTTTATCCAAATCTCTTTACAGTGTTGACTGACATTCACCCATTCACGCAAACATTCAAACACCGACGGCGGAGTCAACCACGCAGGGCGACAGCCAGCTCGCCAATTAGGGTGAGGCGTCTTGCTCAGGGACACCACGACACTCAGCTAGGAGGAGCCGGGGACCGAACCAGCAACCTTGCGGTTACCAGCCAACCCCCTCTACCTCCTGAGCTAATGCCGCCCCCCATTCTTCATATAAGAATACCTCTTGCAACACAGATAAGCAAATCAGGGAATGTGTTGGACCATCATTTCTATGGCGTAGAATAGTCATACATAGTGCAATAGTACAGCATGATAGACTCCCACCCTACCCACAACAGCCAAGAAGGGATCCAACTATTCTATATTGCCATCTGTTCTTTGTCGTCAATTTTAAACACCTGATGACGTTTTCTTTCAAGGCACATGGTAAGCTACTATTTACATGTCTATATTTCCCTCTCCGTTTTTTTTTTTTCTTTTTTTTCTTGTCGATTCCAACGAACCCAAGCCTACAAATCCTTACAGACCGTACAGATCCATGTTTCAATGGTCTGTGTTCGGCTCCCAGGAGGACAGTTAAGAAAACAGCGGTGAAAGGCCATACCAGGGACCGTTTGTGAGGGGCCTCTCCTGAGTATTTACACTATACTGTGCGGCATCATGTGTCATTTAAGCCACATCCATTCTTAACCAAGCTGCACATAGTGGCATGGGATGTTTGAGTCGCAGCTGCATATGAAAGCCATAGTCATGCATCACGGAACAAAGACAAGCATGGCTGATTCAGTTCAGTATTACCAACCCATTGGACCATAAATGTTTAAAGGGTGAATCGGATGTGGAAAAGTTTATGATTCATGCCATCACATGTGGGGTAAATCAACACATTAATTCAAATTGATCAAAACGATAACCTGTTCGAGAATGCATGATAGAAAACGACATCAGTTTTGCAAACAGTAATACGTCGCCTTGGCAACGTTGACCTGAGGACCATTTTAAAAGAAAACAACATTGCAACCGGAAGGGTATCAAACATTTTCTGCTATGAAGATTCTCTATACACTTTATAATGTCTGTAAGGGGCGGTTCTAACACGAATGTTAAGAAAAATATGCCTTCCAACTGCAGGATCCAGACATCAGAATAGTGATGACCTATATAGAAAAGGGGGTTCCCAGAGGCCATACCGGACCCCGGTGCTAAGACAGGAGGGTCCATACACGAATGGTCCCTTGTGTCTAGAGGGTGTCTGGGGACATTTGAAGCGATCCTAACAAACTTTTTATACTCTTCACAATCAGATGGGTCTGACAGTGCCCGCTCAGTGCCTGTCTAAGGACAATGTACTGCTGCATGGCATCCTTGAACCAATGCACAAGGATCAGGGGTCAGACCAGGGTCTGACACAGAGGTGATCCAGGGTCTCCGATGCTATTTGGGGAACGGGGAAGAAGAACGCTGTCACATATGGACTTTGAATCACTGCCAAAATGTTGCTTCTACTTGTTGCTGTGTGGTACTGAATATTATGCAAGACAGGTATTGGAGTTTTGGGATCTGGTTTCATGCAACACTGTTGTATTCAGGGCGAAGGGATGTTATCTTCTTCAGTGTCTTCTCATAAGGATTGTTTGACCAGTGGTAAGTATTTCAGATAGGGCTGGGGTACAATATCTTCCTGGTTATGGGACATGGGATCATGGATGGTTGTTGAGTCAGCATGGTCTTAAGGGGTTTTACAGAGGCATTTGAAGACGTAAAATGGTAAATTGCTAAATGTCTATTATATCAGTTGTTACTCAAGTCGGTGGTCCAATATCAAACCTTTTCAAAGAATAGCGGGCATTTTTCACTTATCTGCCACTGAGCCCTTGGTTCAGTGGAAGTGGCGGGGGCGTGTCCTTCATGTTCTCTCCGAGTTAGGGGCCTTGAAGACGTGAGCGAGGGAGAGTAAGATAGGCTCGGTGAGAGAAAATGTATTCCTGAACTTCCCACTCTCACCCATGGAAGAACAATGACTGTCCTGTTAGTTGGTAGGTCATAACGAGATCTTGATGTAACCACACAAGTGAAAGACGCCATAGAACTATCCAGAACGAGGCACTTGGAGGGGGAAAGTTTCCTTTACTGCACGTTGAAGTTCACATCTTTGTTTAAGGCACCAGACGTTTGGGTTCAACGAGTCAATGTTAGATGAAGATGATTGTTGAATGAATGCGATAAAAAAATGAAATGCTGTAGATCTGTGGTATGATCTTAGCGCTGTTACATTTTGTGTCTCACACACACACGCACACACACGCACACACACGCACACACACACACACACACACACACAGCTTTAAAAGTAAGTTGAGAAACTTGGTGGTCAAAAGGCAACCTTTACATGCCACAGCTAACCCTTTCTATAGATAGGAGGGGAGGGTTCTGGTGGGAATATAGTTTTCCAGTAACCATGGCCAGGTTTGGTCTAATGGCCACTCAAGAGAGAGTTGTCGCTGACTCTCCCCCGATGGTCCAGTGGAGGGTATTAGTGTAAACGCTGCAGCTGGCGCTGGCAGTGGCCTGCTGGGACCCGGATCCCACCCACAGCCAAGCTACAGATGTCGGTAAAATGTCAAGTTCTCCATTGTACTGCTGTAGATGACACTGCCCTCTGTTGATGAAACTTAGTTACTGTGAATAAGTGTTTTAGAATGACGTTGTTATTATTCATTGAAATTCTTTGAAATTGGATTCCAGAGCAGGGGTCTAAAATTGCTATTATCATTCTTATTTAAATGGATGAACCATGGCATATCACTGTTACAATCAGTCATGATTTTCGAAAAAATGTCATAATGTGCAATTTAATGAATGTGCTTTTTATGTTTGCATTATGAATCAATGTAAAACAGCAATTTACTTGCAACACACATGAAACTAACTCCTTCCTCGGTTGAAAACCTCTCAGCTTAACGGTTCCTGCAACAGCCAATCCAAAAAACATTATACAAAGAAGATGAAGGTTTGATACAGACAAATGTAGATGCTGTCCCTGATGACACTGTTAAGAACCTAATTCATCTTCCTTTAAGGTTAGTAGAATTGTTTTGTAAAACCAATGTTGTTTCTCCTGCTATGTGTTTGCCTGTGTGCGTGCATGTGCGTGTGCGTGTGTGGATGCTTGCGTGTGTGTGTGTGGACATGGACCATCAACTCCCCCCATCGGTGCTGTCCCTTAAAGTAGCAGAGGCTATGTCAACAGGCTGGAGACCATAAAGGGGAGTTTATTGTGAAACAGCAAGTGCTTCTGCTGTCACGCCGTAGTTCTACAAGGATATGCTAAGGGTTTGTTCTGAAACTAAATACGCCAAACCACACGATTTAGAGAAGTCGTGTGTCACACTCGCTTGCAGTTGCGGTCTCGTGGCTTCCATGGTCATATTGTTAGCGCTCAGACAACGGTGTCATAATCTGGGTGTTCTGTTAAAGTAAACAGTAAAAAACAACAGATGGGGTAGCCTGTGCAAACCTCTATGCTTCTCTCTGCATCGCCGTCGTACACATTTCCTCTCCAGTGATTTTATTTTGCAATTAAAATCAATTTTAAAAATTTGGTGCTTCGGTGGCTGCTTTTTGCCCATTGTTTGTCCCACATCTCCTTTACACTCAATCCATGGATGTTACAAAAATGAAATTACATGCTTTGTTTGCTTCTTAAAACAACACTCCCTCAGTGCCATCGTTTTACCTACCCAGAACTTTCCATGCGTGTGAACACAAACGGAACACAAAGGCCCCACAGTGAGCATGCCAAATGGAAGAGGTGTGTGTGTTTGTGTGTGTGTATGTTGGGGGGGGGGGGCAGAGGTGGAAGAGTTGATGTCATCAGGACTTTGATATTTTTGCTGTTGTATTCCAAATGCTAAACTCTTCTATTCCAAACTCTTCTGCAAACTACTCTGACCCACTCTGACTTCAGTTTTTTACCAGCACTCATTCCGACCTGTCCCCCGCGCGTCCCATACCAGTTCCCTCCTGACATTCCCATGTATGGCCGTGTCGAACCATATAGGCCCATAAAACTGTCCACCAAACATACGGTGGTGCTGTTCTCGGGGCGTCTCTGTTACGTCTGTGATTTCTTTATTGGCTTTTTGTCATCCCTGTTTAATGGTCGTTAAAGGCTTGTGGTCTGTGGTTGTCATGCATGCAGCCTTTGAAATACACTGAATGAAGTGTTTGTAATTTATGAATAAAGCAAGTCACTCCAAAACAGGAGGGATTCTACATAGAATCCACATCTATTCTACGTGGACCAAAGCTCACAATGTAAGACGAAAATATGTCTATACCATACTTTGGATCTTCCGTTTGTCTCTCTCTCTAACAAAGTTAAATTTCTTACTTCAGAAACAGAATTTCAATGTTATCAAAGTTTTACTAAGTGTCCAAAATCAAAACTAAATGCTTTTGATTTTGACATTGCATGACATGACTTATGAAACAATGAATTGAGTACATATTTGGACAATGCTACTTCTCCAGCTAGCATTTGCCTGGATTGCCCTCGGTTTCACTATTGGCATAGTCACTGTGAGTAGTCTTTGTTGGATCACTGTTGCCCAATCCTTTCTGCTGTGGACAGAATATTACTCATACAGGCACTGTAAATCCTACTCAAATGGGAAAGCGAAGGTGTTCCAAGAATTCTGCGTTAGGGTCCACTCATTACCATCCCAACCCTTTTATGACCTTTCTTTATTGGAATTTGGTGGTTGTGGGCCCGTTGAGTTTCGGAGCAAAGGTAGGTTTAGGACAAAAAACCAAATCAACAATGAATATAACTCAACAAAATGTTTTCCCATATGGAAACTTTGATGAATTAATGACCTTAGTAGTCCTTACCATAACCCTGTGGTGTATGCCCATTTGGAACATTTTGCCCTGATGGCTGTCTCCTAAACGGATGTATCCCTCTTTTGGGTTCCTTCTCAAGGCTTCTTCTCCATCTGATCTGGTTCGAGGAGGTTTTCCTTACCTTACTGACGGCATATGGTTAGGGGGGGGAGGGGGGGGGTTGATTAATTGAAACTGTGATTAAGTGATTAGTCGTAGTTTCCCGTATTTCTTTTCCCAAAGCATTGTGACCCGGAAAAGAAAGAAAGACACACTGACTTCCAAAAGGTTTGTTTTCTTTGTATAATTTATATCTTTAAAAACATTGCTTGCCCTTAATAAACCACGACTGTTCACTGTGGTTCTTGAATCACGCATCAAACAACTTGCTAATGATTGTCCCATTTCCGTATTACCTTTAACTGGATCAAAGCATCTTAATATGGCGTGCAGAGGGAGTGTGGCGTCGCATAGTGAGGAGGACAGAGCTCCTGACTCAGTTGGGCTGGTTGTCCATCTGGCACTCCGTCTGGAATGACTGGATGTCCTCACCGATAAACTCATTCACTGCCGAAGGAAAGGAGAAAAAGGGGGGAAAAAGGTGAAATGGAATTCGCCCCCATCCGTCCTTTTTGCCTTCTATCACCACCTATCCACCCTCTGTGCATCCTTCCATCCTCTGTGTACACGTCTTCCCCATCCATCCCTCTGATACTGTGACTTCCCCATCCATCCCTCCATACGTCATTCATTCATACATCAATCCATCCGTCTATCTATAGGTTCTCCATTCATACATATTCACGATCCACCAACCATCCATTCACTCATTCATTTATCTATCCCTTTGTCATTCATCCACCCATCTTCCTAATCCCCATCGATCAATCCATCTATCCACCATTTACTTTTTACATCTCTCCATGTATTTACTCCTACGCTTGCATCCATCCACCAACCCGTTCATCTCTTCATCCATCCACCAACCCAACCATCCATCCCTCCTTTGTGCCTCCACCTGTACAGCAGGCCACGGCCATGTCCCTCCACAGAGGGCGGGGTCTCACCTTCCTCCAGGGTGATGTGGTGCATGGAGGCGGAGGAGGAGCCGCAGAACTGTGCCTGCGCCTGCGCCTGCTCGCCCTCTGCCCAGCGCCCACCCCCCAGAGCCACGCCCCTCCCCTGGGGGGGGTCCCAGCAGCCCCCGTCATAGTGGGAGTACGGCGGCGGGTAGTAGAAGTCCTGATAGGAGCTGCCGGGGGGCGGGTGAAGGGGCGGGGGCGAGGGGCACATCTCCTGCTGGCCGTAGGCCGAGAAGTGCGGGCCGGTGGGGGGCAGCGGGGAGCCGGAGATGGGGCTGCCGGCGGGGAAGGGGCTGAGGGAGGAGGAGTGGGAGGGCGACGGCGAGGAGGAGAGGTAGGGGGAGTCCAGCCACGGCGAGGGCGAAGGCGGCCGCCCCGCCCGGCCGTGGGGGTACTGGGGCGGCAGCAGCTCGGTGAAGCCCAGCTCCAGGCTCTCGAAGCCGGCTTGACGCTCGGGCAGGGCGCCGACCCGGGGTGCGCGGCCGTCGCCCCCGGGGTCGTCCGCTCGGGCGTCGGGCTTGGGGAAGTACTCGTCGTGCATGCCCAGGGCGACCGGGTAGAGAGGGGAGGAGTAGGCGGAGGGGTAGGGCGGCAGGTGGAAGCCCAGGGCGGCCTCCTCCGACATGGGGTCGCCTCGCGTGGGGTGGAGGGTCCCATCCGCCTTCTCCATGGAGCTCTCCATGGGACACAGCCCGTCCAGGGGCGGGGCAGGGGGGCGGGACAGCAGGGACTCCTCCTCTTTGAACATGACTGCATGGATAAGTAGAAATTTTAACATCATGTCAAATAGAGTATTAGACCGGTATTCATATAAATTAGAGCACACATTTTACATGATCAACTTTAGAAATGTAGATTGATTAATCCTCCATTATAATACATTACTAATATAAAAAGATATTTATGCTTGGTACAGAGATCTAACTAATCGAATTAATATTTTGTAATGTAACCCCTTTCATGCCTATCCCTAACCCTATGTGTTCTAAAGATTTTTCTTAATCTTGTTTACTGCACATGTTTTCAGACAACTGAAAACCGACCGCGCATGTTTTCAGTTGACTGTGAGCATAGCTCCGAAAAGGACTATCCGCATCGGATCGTGATTTGACTAGCAACAGAAAACACAACATCTTAAAAGGAGACACATGAGTGCCAGCCGGACACTCACTGGGAATGTACTTGAAACAATGTGTGCTGCTGCGTTTCCGCTTGCCGTTGGAGATGTACAGACAGACGGGCACGGGCCGACTCACAGACCGGTCGCTGTAGGCGGGAACCCGCACACACAGCAGACCCTGCGGAGGAAAGCCACATGGACACCTAAGCAAACAGGGATTTACTTTAGTGTATGTGCTAAGCCATCAGATTTGTCATTGGTTATACATTTGGCTGTTGACCATACGTTTGGGGGGGGGGATACCTCGTCTCTCTCTCTCTCTCACACACACTCAGTCATTCACACACGCACGCACGCACACGCACGCACGCACGCACGCACGCACGCACGCACGCACACACACACACCCGCTTACCTCATTGCTATTTTCCCGGTCAACACGGGCCTCCTCTTCCCATTGTAACTTGCCATCTGGTGGGGAGGGAGAACAGAAGAAAGAGCTGCTGACTGGTATGACCACTGCTATAGGGCTTCAGTCAGGAGAAGGTTTAAATACCTTACTCAACTTGTTATAGCATGCTTGTTAGACTTGGTTGCGAGCTTGGAATGCTAGCTATTCTTCTTATAATTTAACAGACTCATAATCATTCTGATAATAAAGGAATGACTTTCCTAGATGAATCGTAGGCCTACATCTAATTTTGAAAAAAATTCAAAAGAAACATTTGAATTGTAATTAATTTTACTTTTTTTAAATACAGTGGGGAGATGCAGGCGCTGCTGTTGGTGTACTTGTGAAGCTTTTGAGTGACAGAAGGCTATGTAGCACACAGCGGTTGCGTCCTTCAGATATGTCTGAAAAGGGGTGCATCTCTTGGCTGAATACGGAGGATTCCATCGCAGAGCAGTCAAGACAAATTGTTTCTATGATTTTAGGTCAAGGTTTACCCACCCAAGTAACCAATAAGGCTGCTATGTGATTAAGGTATCTGCCTTTATCACATGTGACGTGTAATATCAGGGGAACACAGGTGTATCTCATGATGTTAATTATGGTTATGCCTGATATAATTAACCTAATGAGCTACACCTGTTTCCCCTTTACCATAACACCACTTTGATAAATGTAAAGTCATGTAAAACAAATGTAAGAATTTGTGACTCAATAGTGCACATTTCAAGAGTGATTCTTGATTCTACTGTTGATGGACACACTCTCTGTCTCTCTCCGTCTCTCTCGCTGTCTTTCTCTCTCGGTCGTTATCTCTCTCGTTATCTCCTGCTCCCCCCTCATGCGGCGTGTACCTGTCCCTCTCTCCATGAAGAGAACTCTGGAGATGGGCAGGAAGTTGGTGCCGCTCAGCAGTAGCTCCTCCCCGCCCTCCACACAGCAGGAGGTCAGGCTGACCGACTCGATGACAGGCAGCTCCTGGGCGGAGCGCTGGGCTGAGGGGTGATAGAGAGACACAGACCATGCCATGGACAGGAGAGAGTGAGTGATTGAGTGAGTGAGTGAATATATCTATCTTTTTTTTTTTTTCGCTCCACAAATCTGCGTCACAGTAAATAATAACGCAACCGCAATAAAAAAGCGAGTTGAAATAGTTAAAAAACAAGCACACCCATGCATTCACGACAGGGGAACTTACAGCATTCAATCGGCAGCGAGGCCACCTGTAGGGCCAGCACTCGCCCAGGGGCGCCTGCAGGGGGCGCCAGAGGCAGGTGAGTTCGGAATACCAGCCGGACGCGCGTGTTCTTCCTCCCCACGTCGGTCTCCCCTTTCCTCAGCTCAATGTCAGAGTTCCTCAGCTTCAGGATTCCTGCGCAGTCGATGCTTAGAGACACACACACACACACCTGGGAGTTCAACTTTAAACCTTCTCAGGGCTTTGAAAAGCCTTTTTTACTGTACACCCCTGGCCTCTCAGCTTTTTACTGACTGAAATATGTGTTTGATAGTGTCCAACTGTTCCTTGTCCACACAGCTAAAAACAATATTTTCTGTGTGGAAAAGTGGCCTCCTGCAACATGAACTCAGTTTTTGACACAAACATTGTAGACAACTAATATCCTTGATGTTATTGGTCAGAGGTTTTGTCTCCATTGGTCAAAATAGGAACAATGATATCAATGGTCATGATTGCATTATACCGGGATGGAGTTGATGTTGCAGACAATGCTTTTTTCACGAGCAACAGATACAATAGTCTATTGTATCTGTTGTTGTTAATGAACCAGCATGAGGGTTCTCCTTTAATGACAGATGCAATTTCTATAGATTCTACATCAACATAGACAGATACAAACAAGATTACTAACAAATCGTTAGGCTTCCAAGGCACTTAAGTCTCTCTCTCTCTTTCTCTCTCTCCCCCCCTCCTCCACCTCTCTCTCTCTCTCTCTCTCTCTCTCTCTCTCTCTCTCTCTCTCT
>JAOPUD010000154.1:1423325-1437695 GCA_027122715.1 Trisopterus minutus | reverse complement strand
AAATTACGTCATTGATATGTCAAATTACTAACGTGATCAATTACTGTCTAATACTTAACCGATATACTCAGATTTTTATATTTTTGCCACAAAACGAGCCGCCCGGGATGGTACCTTTAACAATATCTTTTTGATTTTCTGTTTTTGATTTACTGTTATTCAGTCGATTTCGGATAAACAATTCTCTCTCCTTGATTGGTCCTATCATTAAGCATATTTGGGAGAGGATTTCAACATTCTTCAGGCAAAATTTATATTTAAGATAAAAGTGAACTTGCAAGATTAGGATGGGGTCTCACATGGCTAACACGTAAAATAAAAATATATAATTATGCAAAAATATATATATTATACCAACTCACCAGACTACTGTCCCTAATCCCGAGCCAAAATCCAAGAGAGAATGAGGGGCAAAGGTAGGGTCCCTGATCAATATCTTAACGCAGGAGAAACAAAAATTCAAAAATCAAAAAAGGTTTTGGAGGGAGATTTTGTCCAATCACTGATCAGAGATGATCCTCGTTACCTCGTTGAGGGCTCTTCTCACTGCAGTGTAGCCACCTGCCAACCGGGCGGCAATGTATACCACGCCCAGCTCTTCATCGAACCTAGAGAGACAGAGCGAGAGAGACAAACAGAGAGGGAGAGAAGGAGGCAGATGTGTTTCACTGTAGTCCCAATGGATGGTCTTTAAAATTTTTTTTGGAAAACTTAACCATAGACAAGTTACACCAAAATGAAGGACTCAGATTCAGCATGACAAAGCATGTGTAAATCCCCCCCGACAACACAAAAGAGATGGATAGACACACAGACATTGATGGTTACCTCACAGGGGTCCAGTTGTATAATGTCCTTTTGAGTTCGGACAGCACTTTCCTCTTAACCTGGTCATCGTCGATAGCTTAAATGTTAAGCAAATATTTTTTAGATAGGACTATAACGGAAATGTACACAAATAAGCTGATCTACAGGACACTTTTTCTTTTCGTCACCTTCGCTCCTCTCCTTTGCCTTCTCCAAGACACACTTCTCCAGTTTTATGGCTCTCTTCCTCAGAATCAAGTCCTCCACAGGCCTTTTCCTGCTCCACAGAAACTGTGTGAGACTCTGAGCTCGATCAGACAGTCCTTTGATCTGAGCATCTGAAGGTGAGCAGAACTAGTGAAAAACGGTACAACCAACTTTCAAGGTAATACTCTAGGTAAAAGTTTTTTATATTTTAACTGTCTTGGATGTTTTGGTGAGGATCATCTTTCCAATAAATTCCTAACAAACAGAGTGTACAATAGTAATATGTTGTCATTTATCATATGGTATCAAAATAGCCACATTTTGCAATTGTACTATTTACCATTAACATATTACTATTTTTAATGCAGACATCTGTATTGAAAGTAGTAAACATTATAAATTGTATCATACACAGTGTTACCGTTGAGATAGAGTATGCATACTGAGACGAAAGTAAATATTAGTTTAAAATAATAATAAAAAACACCTACCAAGAACAATTGATTGTGCGGCCCTCTGTAGTTGCTCGGGTAAGCGTAGTGTTTTCAGGTTGGTGACGCCTGGGTGCTTCCTGTGTGGCGCTCCATTCAGAAAGTCTACTTGAGATTGAGGATGTACTGCGGAAGACATTCTCTGGAAAGAATACATAATAAATAAGCCACTGTCAACACCACCGTTGATTAAACGTATACATAGGTGGCTAACCTTTTTAACTAAATGTTCAAGGACACCAACGACTAGACTCACCCGGCATATGATCCTCAAGGCTGACGTCTTTTGAAACATGGCGATGGCCACATGAGTTGAAGACGCCATATTTCACACTGTTATTATACGAATTGGCCTGCTCTTCAACACGATGGCATTAAATAAATGTTGGACGTCTTTATAATGCACCCATGTCCAACTCCATGTGCACTATTGGGTCATACGGTACGACTCCAAAATAAATCCGACTACCACGCGAGGCGGAACGTTTGGCGAGGGCGATGCTGATGGCCAACCAGACATGGCAAACAAACGGAGGACTCTCGGGATTTTTTGCTACTTATTTCCAATAACCTTTGAGCTAAGTCTATTATATGAAATTGATTGTTGTTCAGGAAACTTTTGGTTTGTGTATAGCCCTCTTTACTGAAACACTAATCTCTTCTTCATGTACTTCAAGTAGAAAAATCTACAGCAGTGACCTCTCATGGTGGATTAATCCCAGTGCACAACCAACTTGTGACGCGTGTATTCAATGCAGTGCTTCAACTAGGAAAACGAGGATGAAAGTATGAGGAGAATGCAGACAAAACTATACACCAACACGTAATAGGCTAATTGGAAATACATCGTCATACATATAAGACAGATGAGTGTGCTTTATCTCAGTACCGATGGTCCTGTCCACATAGCGTATCGTATGGGGCAATCATTCACATAATTAACCACTGTGTAGACTTGCACACAGCTAGACGAGAGAGCTAGACGATGACTATCATAGTCATAAAGACAGAGATGGATTCTCAGTTGAAGTCATAATATTTATATATGGACCTCGTATGTCCGAAATGAAATCGTAGTGAGAGGAGGTAATTCTAACCCTAAAACGATCAATTCCACCTAGTGAAACAAGGGCCGGCGAATTTAGTTATTTCTTAGGTTTCAAACTTTTCAGTAACATAAGGATTTATTTTCAGAAAAGTATCATTTTTTGGAAACATCACTTTCGGTTTTACCATGCAAATATCAGCCAATGAGGACACCGAGATGTCGACCAATGAGAAGCACGGGCTCCACGGAGGCTGTTCAGTGTTTACGTCGTGTGATTACTGTTCAGTTTCCCGCGCCCACCTTTCAGCAGCACCTCGCTAACAGCCGCGGCATTTTGTCGTTTTTATAAACCATGAGGCAAACACGAGCATCTAGGAGCAAAACAGCAAATGATGAGATAAACGGAGAGGTTCTGGGCACAAAAGGTTAGTGTTATTCGCGGTGGGTCCGCCGTCAGTAAGCTAGTTGAAAAGTACAACAAGGCAATGTCCTGGGCGCCTTGCCACTCATATCTGTGGTTATCATTGCAATGTACTCGCTAATAAGGACTTTCAATGACAAGACGTCGTACACATATTTACAATTGTTATACGATGTGTTTTGTCAACGATATGTGCCCTTTCGCTTCGTATCGATGTACGTTTTAAGAGACCCGGGGCTCCAATTCGGATGGCGCAGCCGATATTTCGAAGTCGAATTGGATATTAAAAAAATACCTTTAGTATTTAAAAGTGTCCTTATGAAAACCCAACCATTTCTTTGAAGAAACGTTTGGAAATAAACTAATTGTGTCGCAGCACTCTGAACATGTCCGGACTGCCATGTTTGTAGTACATGGTCCGGCCATGCTTGTAGTTCTTCGCTCAAACCATTGACGTTTACATCCATGGACGAAGCGACGCAAAAAACAACTATTTGAATATGGATTTAAAATGTTGCTTCGAAGTTAACGTACCGCATTTAAGATATCCGATACGACCCTAGAAAGTAGTCTAAAAAGAGCAATGTGATTCAGTCATGAAAAATAGTTATGGGACCATACACCTGTTTCGCAGAACAGAAATATGCAGCTGGTCCTGCAAATGAACATTAATAATTTTATGTGAAAAATGTCAAAATGAACATTGTGCCTCCCTCCACCACTTCAGTGTGGCAGTGGCAAGGGGACCAGGGCCAGTGGGAGCTGTACCCTCCTTCAACATCTGCCATACTGGACTCCGCAGTGACCTCAGGGGACGCCACCGTCACCATCACCCTGGGCGCTGGGACAGCCTATGATGTTGACCTGAAGAAGATGTTGCAAATTAACCCGGCTACCAAGTTCAAAAGGAAAATACGCTGTCAGATGGTGAAATCAGGTGTGTGTCTGAGCATGACAACACCAACCTGTACATGTGCAGATTTGACAGCCAATATTCAGCATTTGTTTTTTTAAATATTTCTCCATGGTTGTTTATCTTTAACAACCCAGAGCCGGTGAGTGGAGCTGGAGGCTTGGTTGTGAAGGCTGAAGCATCAGAACAAGTTAAAGTGGAACCAAAGGCAGAGCCAGAGGTGGAGCCAGAGGCGGAGCCAGCTCCTAAGAAGAGGAGAGGCCAGGCCAAGAGTGAGGCAAAAGTCCAAAAACCCAAAGAAGAAGCGACGAGTTCTGGTAACTTAAAACCTAAACACAAGTGATAACTGTCCTGAGGATGTGTCATGCTTATTCACAATGCTTAATATGCTGATTCAAATTTGAGCCATTGAAAATCAGAAAAAAAGGGGAGGGAAGTGACCGTCAATGGAGACATGGAATGGCCATTGCTTTAGCCATCCATCAGAGTCCAAGTTAATTTGCAATATAAGGTAAAAGTCCAAGCGTGTTTGTGTGAGGGGGTAAAGCTCTCTCATTAATGGCAAGACACCTAATTAGTCCCAGAGCTCTTGGCTGACTACGGTTTGTAACTTGAGTAGTCGTTCTTCTTTTGTAATGAGACGCACCAACTTTGATTGTCGTTGAGGCTCCCCAGAGGTTTCATTGTAGTTTCAATTAACTCTAAAACTCTGACACCGCTTCCATTGCCTCATATACGGGCATATAAGTACCTTCCATTGCTATGCTGAATTCTTTTGATCGGATTTAGCAATGGGGGCAGCCTGGTTTCCCCCAGAGCAGCCTGTTGGAAACCTGCATTATCATTACTGCTCTGGTCCCTCTTCCTGTGGGAGGTTGAGGATATTGTGGAGTGCATCAAGAAAGGTCAGCAATCGGGCAGTGTTATAGGTTAGGGCTTGCTGATGGGTGAACCCACGGAGATCTATGTCTGCACGCAGTCACATTTCCCAGACGCAGGCCAGGGACATGGACGATGGCACGGTTGCCAATGATGTTCCCCAATGATGGGCACTGTAATCAAGTTCAAACACTGTTACACTCCACCTAAGTTAATTTCATTTGGCTCCTCCAAACAAAGGGCACAGGATGGTGATGTTGAAGACCCATTTATTGTAAAGGGTTGTTGTGATAATGACACATGGCCTGGTGTTCAATGTTGACGTCTAGGAGAACTCTTCCTGAGACCCCGTTTACACATACATGGTTATATGTTTGTGCCCTTCTTTTACACGCAAACAGAATTCGCCTCTGAAAACGATTCTTTCAACAAAAAAAAAAAACTCAAGCCGGAGTGGAGATTTTGGAAAACTTTGGTTGCACGTTTGCATGTAAACTCACAGTATCCGCCAGAATTGTCACCTGCGCCAAAAGTGCAACCTATGTTTACATTTTCATTTGGGATTATGGGTTAGGGCTTGATCTTCTTGTTACAATGCCACCTACGTTTTTGGAATGCCCTGATGGCATATATACATGGGTTAGTATAGAAGACTACTGAAGTGGATACTTGTTTATTCTCATCTCTAAATGCCCAGATAACTGAGGTTACTGTGAAGTAACCCAACCACCATGGGATCAGGCTAGGCTTACACAACAATGCTTCAATCATGTATTTGGAATGTCTTCATGATCATGTATCTCTGACTACATAGTGTGACCCGGCCGCACTGCCAACATTACATCAGTATTTATGTCCTTGCTCATCATGCTCATTTCCTACAGCTGCGTCTGTTTCCCCGGCTAAGCCATGCCCCCGACACCACACCCACACAGCCCCAAACCCATTTACCAGTGGAGGAAGTGAGCCAGCTATTGGGGAGCATGGGGGAAGAGGGTGTTCCTCCACATCTAACTTTACAAAGCACTTTTGTAAAATTGATAAATTAAATATTAATGTATTATATTAAATATATATTTATTTTTAAAAGCTGTTATTAATTTGATAAAGCTTTTTTTTTTTGTTGCCCGTGTACCTGTGTCTTCTATATAAACAAACCAATCATCAATAATTGGAGATGGCAAGCTCTCTTTTTCGAGGGGGGTCTTGCCAAGATGGCAGCAATACAGTTTCAACCATCTGTGTGAATGCATGGTAGTTGTAGGAAAGCAGTTATGGACCACGACCATGGGAGGATGCTTTGGTAATTTTTCTCTAAGCATGTTCAGATAAACTGGCGTACATGAAACCTAAAGGGATTTGGGTCTGATATAAAATTTATTTCAGGGGAAGGACCATCATTTAGATGGTTATGGGTTGGCTAAGGCCAGCCATGATGAGAGACACCTAGTCAATTTGCAGTACACAATGGGAGAAATTGTGGAAGTGGACATGTCTAAAGATTGGCCACTCCATGAATCTACACAGTCAGGGGGTTGGACAGTCAGCTCTGCATGGTTTCAGTGGCGATACAAATGCTCACTAACGTAACACCATTTTAATTGCAGAGAGGATGGGAGCTATCTCTAGGTAGGATAATTTATACAAAGACTTGTTAAACACACAATACAGTTCTAGCCTTTTTGGAGATTATTACAATTAGGCTGCGTTTTCATAAGGCAATAGGTCCATTACAAAATGTGCCCATATTGTGAATCATATTAACCCTGTAATGTCACTGTGTTCCCAGAGGTGGTGAGGACTGTGGTCATGAAGGGAAAGGCCCCGGTGGACTCTGAAT
Organism: Trisopterus minutus; assembly: GCA_027122715.1. Lineage (NCBI taxonomy): Eukaryota > Metazoa > Chordata > Actinopteri > Gadiformes > Gadidae > Trisopterus > Trisopterus minutus. The sequence continues at coordinate 1,431,089 of JAOPUD010000154.1, read as the reverse complement.
GTAAGGCCAAGCTGGGCAAGGTACTGTACAGTGTTCACGGTCAACAAATCATCACAAAAGTGTTTTCTTTGTACTGGTAGACATGTCTAGTGAACGATGTGTGGTTCACCTTTAAGGCATTTAGCAGACGCTTTTATCCAAAGCGATTGCAAGTAGTACATTTGTCAGAAGAGAAACAATTTATCTCTGTCGGTAAAGTGAGAATTGGTTGCACTGGTACAGTTGCTTAAAATTAGCTTCATGTATGTGGTTGGTTGTCAATAAGTGCATCGGACTATTTTTGTTTTATTTTTTAAAGATATTACTTTACATTACATGCAGCCAAAAAGCATAATTGAGTTACTGTTCTCTTTGAAGTAAGCAATTACTTTCGATCTTTCTTTCAGGCCCATGTTTACAGTGAACGGAATGACGTTTACGATGTGATGCTGAACCAGGTAGGAGTTGAAGCTACATTGTACGAAATAAAGTAAAAAACTATAGAGATGATAGTTCAACATAGTTCTCAAAAACCTTTAGTGTAAGAGCTCAATCTCACCCTGGAGGTTATATAAAACAAGACTATATTTGTAACATAGTCTGGTTTAATATCGGCTATACGGACTGCAATAGCCAGTCGTTTTGTTTAGTATGGTCCTTCATGTGGTTGTTTATGTTTATGCAAGGCCTGGTTTGCTGGCAAATAAATTAACATAGCTCAAGATTGCGATGTGTGCATTATTGAACGGTGGCTTCTCCATGCCATCGCCTGCTTATGCAAGGGCTTTTTATTTCCAGACAAACTTGCAGTTCAACAACAACAAGTACTACCTGCTCCAGTTGCTAGAGGACGACACCTCTAAGAGCTACAGCGTGTGGCTGAGGTGGGGCCGAGGTAAGCTTCCTGGGCTCCAACAGCTCTCGTTCAGTCATCGGCAAGCTGCATCATGCATGAGTCAAGATTCATTCAGACATCAGCAAGCTGCATCATGCATCATTCAAGATTCATGCAGACGTCAAGACATTGCGTTATGCATGATTCAACATTCGTTCAGACAGCCCAACGTCATGTCATGTATCAGGGGATTTAGACGATAGGTCATGGATGAACAATCAGTGGATAATAATGTGATTCTGCTGCAGTGGTCTCCCCCAGCTCCATTTTAGCCAGGGAATGAATACGCATCATGAATTAACTATTTCCTCCCTTTTTGGTTCTTAAAATATTCGATAATTGTGAGGAAACCAAACGATAATTGTTTGGAAACCTAACGATTATCCGCAACTTGAAATACTGCATTCGGGTAAGCCCTATCATTCAGATATAAGGACTTCAGGCAGTTTTAGACCTAAATTGCAAGATGCGTAAGGTAAGAGGTCACTGAAAATTGCAGTTTCTTTTTCATTCACTGCAAAAGTTGCCATTATAACATCAGGATGTCTATGTGCTTTGTCTCGTCTTCAATAGCCTTACTTGGTTACTGATCCCTGTTCCTCTACTTGTTTAGTTGGTAAATCAGGCCAGAGCAGCCTGACAGCCTGCGGGGGAGACCTGACCAAGGCCAAAGACTTCTTCAAGAAGAAGTGAGATTCTGCTGAAGAATCATGGCTAATTCCTTCATGTCACATCTCCAGTGCCGGTCTGAAAGTAGCCGTGTTTGTGTGTGTCGACAGATTCCAGGACAAGACAAAGAATGAGTGGGAGGACCGGCTTAACTTTGAGAAAGTCCCTGGAAAATATGACATGGTGTTCATGGACTACAGTACCTCTGCAAAGGTGAGGACAGCCTACACACACAATGGTGACCTCCTGGCTGGGTCGTTAAAGGGAAAATAAAGGCTTCTCTTGAAAGTATCTCGTCAGATTTGGTTCACACTTTTTTTTTTTTTTCAAGTTCCCTGTTTGAATCACTTTTGATCGGCATTGCCTGCAGATATGTCCAGGTCATTTAAAGCTAAGTTTTTCGTCTGAATGCGCCCTATGTTGCATTTGGCCTTTCCTTCAATCTCTCTGCGCTGTGTACCAGGAGGAGCCCCAGGTGGAGGTGGACGCAGTGCCAAAGACGTGGACGTCCAAGCTGGATGTGAAGGTCCAGTCCCTGCTGGAGCTCATCTGTGACCTCAAGGCCATGGAGGAGTGTGTTCTGGAGATGAAGTTTGACACCCGCAAAGCTCCTCTGGGTCAGTCCAGAGATGTTTGGCTGCCTCACTACCCCTCACTACCACTGATTTAAAGTTAAATGTGTTCTATTTGGCCCCCTCACTACCACTGATTTAAAGTTAAATGTGATTCCGTTTTACTACTACTGATTTTAAGTTTAAAGAAGTAAGTAGTATAATTGAGATATGATCTAGACTCTGATCTAGGATGAAACAAATCTTGAGTTGTTATTATGTTTGGCCCGCTCACCTATAGATCTATGTTGCCCCACTGCTGCATTCACTTGCGTGCTGTCTGCCTCTAAACATAACGCGTCCGTCCGCAGGCAAGCTGACGTCGGAGCAGATCCGAGCGGGCTACGCCGCCCTGAAGAAGATCGAGGAATGCCTGAAGCAGAAGGGCAGCCGCAAAGACCTCCTGGAGGCCTGCAACCAATTCTACACACGCATCCCCCACGACTTTGGGTAGGAACCCCTGAGTTATAAGCCCGGGCTGCTGTTGCTGCTGCTCTCTGGCCCGTGCAGTCTAGGCACAGAAAGGTGTATGAAAAAGAATGGGTTGATATTATAAGTGTGTTTGTTCTCGTCAGATTAACACTTTTCATTTCTTTAATACAACCACGTTGGTTGTATTTGTAGCACAAAAAAAGATTGTTTCCCACCCTGAACAGAAACCTGACACATTTTCCGATGTGTTATTTAATTCATGAATGCACCATGCTAGTCTAGTATCTTGTCAAGTTGTAAACTCAAACTGTTTCTGTGTCCTGGCATGATTTAGGCTAAAGACTCCCCCCATGATTAATTCCGAGGAAGACCTGAAGGAAAAAATAGCTCTGTTGGAGGTAGGGGCAGTGTTAATAGTCTATCATAACTGTTTATTGAATTTATAAATATATAGCCAGGGGAGTGGAGGAGCTCTGATACCTGAACCTTTTTAAGACGTCTGTACTCTGAATCGGTTTCTGTGGCATTGGTGCTGCCCTAATACATATTTGGCCTGAATAACGATGGGATTACATTCCACATGATAAATTGTCTCAATGTGTCTGAGCGTCATCCGATTTGACAGTGATAAAGGCCATACTGTGGTGATACATCTCGCCTCCTAGGCCCTCAGTGACATTCAGATCGCGGTGAAGATGGTCCAGGCCAGCGCCAACGTTGAGGAGCATCCCCTGGACAGACAGTACCACTCCCTCCAATGCCAGCTGCAGCCTCTGGCCGCCGACAGCGACGCATACAAGGTGCTGCTGCGCTACCCCCCCCCCCCCATTTGCTACACCCCTTCAAATCTGATTGTAGCGAGTGCGAATGGCTTATGCAAGCCTTTCAATGTAGCCCTGCTCCTCAATTAAAAAATTAAAATGTTTTGGTGGTGGGCGGGGACTATCTTCGACACAGGGTTTGGTTTACCTTTATGCTTACTTATGTATTCTGTCATGTTTTTCTGTTCTCTTAATCCTGTGTTTATTCAACAACTGTGTGTCGTCCTCCATGTTCAGACGGTCTCCAGCTACCTCCAGAGCACGCACGCCCCCACCCACAGCGACTACACCATGAGCGTCCTGGACATTTTCTCTGTGGAACGGCAGGGGGAGTCGGAAAAGTTCCTCTCCCAGATGCACAACAAGACGCTGCTGTGGCACGGCTCCCGACTCTCCAACTACGCGGGCATCCTGAGTCAGGGGCTCCGCGTGGCCCCCCCCGAGGCCCCCGTCACCGGATACATGGTAGGCCCCCTCCCCCTGGTCGACCGCGCCGGCGCCGGCGCCGGCGTCATCGTCGTCAGACGAGGTACGCTCCACCTCACCAGTTTTTTCCCATCGTGTTTCACGCCGGCCGTTGTGTTTCGTTTCACCCCCGTTCTCCAGTTCGGTAAAGGGATCTACTTCGCCGACATGTCGTCGAAGAGCGCCAACTACTGCTTCACCAACCAGCGCAACAACACCGGGCTGCTGCTGCTGAGCGAGGTGGGTCGCAGCGGGCCCAGCGCCGGGGGCCGGGGGCCAGGGGGTAGGCCTGTGTTGACACAGCAATTAGAGGACGGAGCCAATGGGTTTTCTAGCGTGGACATCGTATGTTGTGGACGATGGTGGTCTGCGTCAGTCATTGGACGTTCTCCGCAGGGAGTGAACGTGCAGAGTGACGTGCGGGGGTCTAGCAGAGATGGGGACAAGGGGACTCTTGCCGTTTTGTATATTGGATATTTTCTTCCAATCCGCTTTGTATATCTTAGGACAAGCGCACAGGAGTTGTGCAGCGTAAAGAAATCCCCTATCCTATTCTACATAATGAATGGTCTGATGAGGACACAACGATGCCCGGAGGAATAGCGTTATGAAGCGCCTTTAAAACGCTTGAAGCCCCGTAACCCCATTAGACCCACACTCCTCCCACACAGCCTCCCAAGACCTGGCTGCAGCCGACGGGTTTGGACTTTTAAATAATGGGTCATGGATCCAGTCATCACACCAGGGGGTTCCCCCTCAACGTGATCATTTGTGTTTGTGCACCAGGTGGCCCTGGGAGACTGCAACGAACTCCTGGACGCCGACTACGAGGCCCAGAAACTCCCTGAGGGCAAGCACAGCACCAAGGGGATGGGCCAGACCGGACCCGACCCCAACAACGCCGTCACCCTGTTAGTGGTGGTCTCTTTCTCTTTTCATCCACTTCTCTGTAGGAAAAAAATGAGAGGCGTTTTAAAGAGCAGGGGTATTTTTAAGGGGGTTTCCCATGTAGTATCAAAAAGATCAAATGGTACCAATACAAATTTTCTTTCTCTATCCTCTTTGTTCTCTATTCATGTATTATTTTGTATTGCGTTTGAATGATTGTACAATCTTCAAAATATATATATTTTTTATTTAAGATCAGCGTTTGAGATATATCCAGTAGAATAACAATGGTAGTAAAAACAGAACCTGTCAGGGCTCCAGTTCCCTCGTGCAGAGCTCAGAACGTCAGCCAGGCACGACTCAAAGTCCAGACCAAAATCACATGAGCTTCGAAGCATAGACGTTGGACAGAAGATACCCAATTTACCCAACAGAAATCAATCCGTACACTGATATGCTTCTGAATCAACCCCCTTTGTGTTGTCTCTCTCTCTCCCTCCCCCATCTCTCTCCCTCTCCCATCTCTCTCTCCCTCCCCCATCTCTCTCTCCCTCAGGGACGGCTTCACGGTGCCCATTGGCCCGCCGGTGAAGACGGGCGTGGGCAAGGCCGGGTCCTACTCCCTCCTCTACAACGAGTACATCGTTTACAACCCCGCCCAGGTCCGCATGCGCTACCTGCTCAGAGTCAAGTTCAACTACTCCTCTCTGTGGTGAGCGGGAAAGAGAGCCCCTCACCGCGGCGCCTGCTCCCATCTCCAGGTCGCACCCGTCCAGATCCCCGCTGGAGGTTTTTGAAAGGTCCAAATGGGGACGGTTAAGGCCTACTACATAAACTCACTTAAGGTTTTTATCGACCTACTTGGATTTTCTTATTTTATCCAAAACCCAATGATACATTGAGCCTACACTGGTCAGGTGTACAGTGCTGTTTGTTGACAGAATGTTGCACTTTTTTGTATGTTGTACATATGGGTACTCTTAAGTAATAAACTGGTTTGTTAACGTCATGTATGCAACACAGTACTATTTTTCTTAATTTCTTAAAGGGTTCGTAGGTGAGATGAAAATGTGATCAATCGAAAAAGTAGCTTCACCAAACCAAGCTTCACCAAACCAATCATGAAAGAGATGCCCTGATTGGTAAGAAATTAGCCGTGAGCGGGTGTCGTATTGTCTCACACCGAGACAGACCCAGAACAGATACGGCCACATAGCATTTCACTCACAACTGGCTACGTTATTTCTAACAGTACACTCAAATTGTAGATCTCAGATCTTACACACAGAATCTTACCTTGAAATACTAACTAAATCTGAAAATAATATAGAATGGTATCATTTTAAGTGTGACCTGTGCTAAGGCGAAGGGGATAAACACTGTCATGGAAGGGCACAACAGTGGCAACTACCATCTGCATAGGATACAAAACTCTTAAACCAAGACGCTGCATACAGAGGTCCATTGGCTGCTCCCTAAATGTGTGTGTGTCTGTAGGTAGACCTACACGCATTGCATACATGGTTTTATGCCAAACAATACCAGCTCTCAGAGCTCTCAATGTTTAAGTAGGAGTAGGTTCTCTGTGTGGCTTTTCAACTGAACGATGGGAAACATAACCACAGGTGGTGTAATCACAGGTGGCTTTTTGCATTGTTAAACCAGCACAAAGCACATTAGCACCTCACAAACAGCACAGCACTGGTGCACTAGAAACCTTCTTCGGTGATCTTAAAACACATGTCTGCGCGTAAACTGTAAAAACAAATAAAATAATAAAATAATAAATATGGAAGATGTCGATGCTGGAAGACATCTTGAATTATTATTATATAATTATATTATTACACATCTTTTCTATATACAACAAGGTAGATTTGAGAGTTGCACAGAGAGGGGAGAAGGGTAGAAAGAAGAGGGGGGCAGACTGAAGGGAAGGGGGAGTGGAAACTGCAGAGAAGGGCAGGGGTGGTGTGGGTGGGGAGGGGGAGGAAGGAGGGGGTGAGTTGGCACAGAAAAATACACCAGAGTTACAGATGGAATGGAATAGACATTTTCTCAGAACAGCCACACTAGTGAGAAGCGTAGGACAGGTTGGAAACCATGGTTTCCATGATTCAAGGTTTTCCCACCAAATTCACCAACATGGCCACTAGGGGATTAATGTATTTTTAGGCTACTAATCAGATGGAGGAATTGACAGAAGTTTTTATTTCTTTTACATTAATAGTAGGCCTGTGCTCTATAGTAAGGTCATAAAAACACAAATCACTGTTATATGATTGTTATACACAAAGCAGACTCGAAAACAAGCGTGACACAATATATTTATTGTAAAAAATACATATAAAAACAACTTCTGAGACATACAAAAGATCGGAGCTTAGAAACCGTATATTAGAACAGACAAGGACCGAGCATGTTTGTTTTTCAAATTGCATTACATATTTACAATTTAATAAATAAAACTCAATTTGTTTCCGAACCAGCGAGGAGGCAGATTGTCCATATCTTAGGGGAATTGTCTGTGAGGGAGTCCGATCTTCCCCCTCTCTTCCATTTGATTTGAATACTGGTCACAAAAGCATAGGGCAGCGATGAAAGGTTTTTTTCCTCAGTGAAAGGAAATCATGGTTGGATGGAGAGAGTAAGTTTACACAGGGCGCCTATATAGTTAGCATTGGTACAAAAAAAACAGAGGTATTCTACCACACAGCTTGAGAGGGCGTTGAAATCTAAAATCTCCAAGTATGGTATGGGGATTTAGACCGTCTCTTTGTTTTGATTGACAATCCAACCCAAAGTCCCTCAAATCACCCCCAACCGCCCGTACATAGTTTACGTTATAATCCATTATTATCACCACAATGTAACATCTAATGATCAATGCAAATCTTTCACACTATTGCTGTCAAAACACACCCTGCCCGACACACACACACACACACACACACACACACACACACACACACACACACACACACACACACACACACACACACAC
>JAOPUD010000154.1:1366399-1380930 GCA_027122715.1 Trisopterus minutus | reverse complement strand
GTGTGTGTGTGTGTGTGTGTGTGTGTGTGTGTGTGTGTGTGTGTGTGTGTGTGTGTGTGTGTGTGTGTGAAAAAAATTTGACAAAGCTGTGTAATAATGCAATGTAATGCTCGGTCCAGGCAGTTGTTCTTTTCTAGGATGGTCAGCATTTCCAGCACGTTCCATAGCCCCAGTCCGACTGTGGGCGGGAGAGGGGACAGATCTCAAATGGAGGTTTTGGATGGTGTCACCGCACTCTCGTCATTCTAATTTACATGTGATCCCTCAATCTGTTTCCTCAGGAGAAGGGCAGCAAGTTTGGTGGCATGTTTAAAAAGTCCAACTGGACCAAAGAAGCTAACAGTCAGTCTCAGGTAAGGAGCTGCTGTACAGGGACAGTCCTGCTTCCATGCATGGACACTATGAACACATAGTCTGCTATAAATATAACCATGAAAACAATGAATGAATAACAACTCTTATGTTTTTCTTCATAGGAGGACCTGTCTGTTTCGGACGTATCTAGCGTGAAGTCAGGCAGCTCTGATAATCTCTCTGAGGGCAAGGGCACCAAAGTGAGCACCAACAGATTTGCAACCACACATTCTCGACGGAATTAATACAATGGTTATAATAGTGGTTCAAACATTTGTAATTATTTCCACAGGAGAAGGGCGGGATGTTTGGCGGAGTGTTTAAAAAACCCAAAGCCCTGTTCGCCAGGTCTCAGTCCCGGGTAGGTGCTGCCAGTCCACGAAGTCGGTGTGCAGTTGTTATTGTGGCTGTGGTCAGTTTCAGAGTTCACCCCATTGTTTCCTCCTGGTTCAGTGGATCATGCCTGTTTGTTTTCTCTGCTTCAGGAGGACCTGACCTCTGATCTGTCCGTCAGCAGTGACAATCTCTCAGAGGAGACTTCCAAGGTAACCTAAATCCAAGTGACACAAAATACGTATATCGTATTATATTTATATATTATATATATGAGTCTACAACTCAATAAAATTGATTAAAGATGATGTAGGTCAAATCTAAGAGCTATTATTTGTATTTAATTTGTTAGAAATAGCTTAGCCATCCTTCAGATAGTAGTGAGTGAAAGGTTCTGTTTTGAGTTGACTGCGCCTTCCTATGTATGAGCTAATTTGACCACTACCAACTCATTTCTAACCAATCCAGGTATCCATTCAATGATTGTTTTGGGGAAAACATCTTGCCTGTCAATCACAAGTGCTTGAATCCAAAACTTCTCAATAGAAAAATGTTGCGCTCCTTTTCTCTCTCTCACTCTCTCAATCTGGAAGCTTACCAAAAGCCCCTTTTTAACTGTCATCATTCTTCTAGGCCAGCCTCTCTGTCCTGAGCACTGATCTTTCAGCCAGTAGCGACAGCCTAAACAACAACAAGAAGTCCTCCAAGGAGAAAACAGGAGTGCTCGGGGGCATTCTCAAACGAACCCCCAAACCAGCTCACAGACGTACAGAGTCCCAGGTACAACTTTAAGTTATGTCATATACATTCTGCATGACTACAGGACCCTTGGTCTAATTCGCCGTCAAATCATTTAATTAATCAACTGGATTTTATGTTATGGATTATAGAATGAATTTGTGCTTCAGTTGTTTTTGTGTCTGACTACTGTGGTCCAACACCTAAAATCTCTCTCCTTCAAAACTAAAAAATAAATATTAGAACTAGAGGTGTTGTTTCTTAGCAAAGGACAAATGACCAAAACCTGTTGATGTGTTGCAGGATCAATTGTCATTGGATGGAGATTTGAGTAACAGCAATGACAGTTTGTCAGCCGAAAATACTAAGGTGAATGTTAGCATGTTTTTAGCCTAGCTTTGGCAGTTCATCAAAAATCACTATACTTTGATACATAATGACTGAACTCCCATTTGACTCTCTTATTCTTCAGGAGAAGAGCAGTGCATTTGGCGGAATGTTTAAGGGCTGGACCAAAGGCACCAACACCCAATCCCAGGTGTTGTTTTGCTGTGTGTCGCTCATGTCTCCGGGCACTTATTATATTATGTACATACTCTGCATATATTCAATCGAAATGAATATATTAACTCACTGGACATTGTTTTCCCCCAGGAGGATTTGTCTGCGTCTGGGGAGTTGAAGGGCAGCCTCGATAATCTCTCGGAGGGCAAAGACGGCAATGTGAGTGGCGCCGGACACATCATGCTTCAAACTACTGGTTGACAGAATGAAGAAAAGGTCCCAAGTAACATCTGGATCTTTTTCTCTTTATAGGAGAAAGGCGGTTTGTTTAGTGGGGTGTTTAAAAAGAACAAGAAGACCATGTCTCGGGTAAGCGTAGTTTTTTTCTGCTTAATATGTGTTTGGTCCAATAATGGACCAAACATTTTGCTGAAGGCGAACATAAACTTGGCTAGCATTAGTAAACAGTATGAAAGGATCTGTAAAGGTTTAGATTAAACGGTGTGTAGATTGGCCACACACTCCTCAAACTCCTCTCCTGAAAGCAGAGCAAAGTAGGTTTCTTCAATAAAATATCTAACAAGGCGTTACTCCGCCCCCTTCAGTTTCATGATCCGACCCAGGCTTTGTGCCGTCTCCCCCCCGAAGTTTTACTAGAGCATGATGGTACTGCCGGATCCGGCAGGTCTATCATACTGAACAAACTCTGTTTGGATCAAGTGTTTTTTATTTTAAACATGTCTTTTCTTCTTCAGGAGGACTTGACCGCAGACTGTGAGCTTTCCGCCAGCGCTGACAATCTCGCAGAGAAGACTTCTAAGGTAACCCTTTGTGGATTGTGTGTGTGTGTTTCATGGCTGATTTAAGCACCCTCAGATCAGGCTCTGGGGCTGGGTGACTGGTGAGGCGGCTTAAACCAACCATGAACGGCACACACACACACACCACTCCCTTGTTCTACTACTCATGTGACACAAAAACAACATATGAGTCATATCCCGTAGCCCCTTGTCTTCAGGCCAGTTTCAGGTGGTTTGTCATGTATATTAATTAATGACATTCAAATAACACAGAGCAGCAGTCCTTAATGGCAGGGGCATGTTACAGGCTTCCTCTACAGTGCAAACAAATAACAAACGGTGCAAAGAAGTAAATAGAACGATTTTTTTCTAGAAAGTATGGACATCATATAAATACAATATCAAATCTGTGAATGATATAATAACATGAATAAAACATGTTTTAATTGTGTTGTTAGTACTGCGTGTCTAAGGGAATATCTCATAACCGTTTGTGGTGCTTGTTACCTTCGTCGGCTGTAGGGCGGTGTTGTGGGCAAGATCCTGAAGAATCCATTCCAGTCCTCCGCATGGGTAACTCTCTGCCCCAGGGGGATACCTTTTTGTTTTTTTACTAAGTTCACACACAAATTCCATGGAGTACGTGGTTACTCGTGATGTCACGTGTTCTGTGTTCCAGCAGGAGAAAAGCGAACGGCCTGTTGATTCCAGTGACAAGCTGCATGCAGAGGAGACCCAAGCCAGAAAGCAGGTGAAGGCAGTCTCTCTTTATCATGACCTCGTGGGACACACGACAAGACCTTGTGGCGATTGCATGTCTCCCAACTCTAGAAGGCCCCAAGAGGCCAATACCCGACATCAAGTAGTTCAGAAAGGCTTTCCAACTGCGAGGCAATTTCAGTACCATAAAGTCACTGTGACATGTGGGCTGTTGGTTGGGGGGGTCTGCGAAGGGTTTATATAGTTTGAGACCTTTACTCTCTAAAGCAGTGAAGACAATTTACCCTCAACTAGATTTATTGTTATTGATTATTCAATGAATTTGTTCCTTGGTTTCTTGTGTCTGTGAAAGATGTTGTCCAACCCCGAAAAACTCCTAAACCTATAGAAAATATTAAAGGACAGGACGAATGACCAAACCTTGTTGATGTGTTGCAGGATCGTCTGTCATTGGATGGAGATTTGAGTAACAGCAATGACAGTTTGTCAGCTGACAAAACTAAGGTAAACATTAGCATGTTTTTAGCTCGCTGTCCTTCGGAGGGAAATGAGAAATTCCAGGACATGGAATGTCCAAACACAGAGCCAGAACATCTGCTCTACTGTAGAAAATGACACTATCACATGTCACACTGTACTTTGACACATAAAACACCTACCCTCATTTGACCCTCTTTTCCTTCAGGAGAAGAGCAGTAAATTTGGCGGAATGTTTAAAGGCTGGACCAAAGGCGCCAACATTCAGTCTCAGGTGTGGTTTTGCCGTTCGCCGCTCATGTCTCCGGGAGCTTATTATATTATGCACATATTCTGCATTTATTCAATCCAGATGAATATTAACTCGTTGCACATCGTTTTCCCCCCCAGGAGGATTTGTCTGCGTCTGGGGAGTTGAAGGGCAGCCTCGATAATCTCTCGGAGGGCAAAGACGGCAATGTGAGTGGCGGCGGACACATCACGCTACAAACTACTGGTCGACAGAATGAGAGAAAAAGAGAGAATGTCCCACATAACATCTGGATCTGTTTCTTTCCTCCAGGAGAAAGGAGGGGTGTTTAGTGGGATGTTTAAAAAGAACAAGTGGACCATGTCTCGGGTAAGTGTATTGTACAAACTCTGCCAGCATTAGTAAACTATAAAGGATCTGTAATGGTTTAAAATCAACGCCTTGTAGACAGGCCATACTAGAAATACACTAATCAAACTCCCCTCCTGAAAGCTATATTAGTTTGCCGAAATTAGTTTTAAGTAAAATATCTCCCGACCGTAACGAAATAGGAAACAAGGCGTAACTCCGCCTCTTCAGTTTCATGACCCGGTCCAGGCTCTGTGCCGTCTCCCCCCAGGAGTTCTGCTGGAACATGATGGAACTGCTGGAGTCAAGTATTGGTATAAATCACACTGATAGTCGTTTTTATTTTATCTGCCTCAGGAGGACTTGACCGCAGACTCTGAGCTATCCGCCAGCACTGACAACCTCAGAGAGAAGACTTCTAAGGTAACCTTTCGTGGGTTGTGTGTGTGGTTGATGGCTGGTTTAAGCACCCTCACCTGGCCTCACTCAGACTGATCAGGCTCCGGTTTGAGAACTTTACTCTCTAAAGAAGTGAACACATGAGTTTTAAGTACTACAAAGTACTACATATGTTTATACTAATACAATTACCTGTTACTGATAATATTAATGAATGGGAGTGTTCATTGTTTATTTGTAGTTTATAACATTAAATACATATTATCTTATAGAAAATGACCCACTAATAGTTGGTTAATTATGTTTAACTACTAGTACTACAATAAAATTCCACTACTTAAAATAAATGTTTGATTTTTACTCACACTAATAATAAAGCAAAATGTGTTTGGGTTCATCTTGCAGGAGAACTCTGATAGTGAAGAGGAAAATACAGACACGCAATCTGGTAACAAACAGGTTTGTAAATAGGCCTTCTCTCTGCAACAAAAACAAGTGCCTGTGTCCAAGTTCCTGCTTAGGCTCCTGTTGTCCCCATGAGCCTTATTCAGCTGGCGGCCATTTTGATTACATTGCAAATTCTGTTCACCCTGCCTAGGTAGCATTTAGAACCAAGATGGCAGGTAGGGGAATAAGGCCCATTCAACCCCATTGTTTAATTTCAGAATAAGCTCACAGGTGCCATGATGAAGCTCAATCCGTTCCACCTTGCCAACAAGGTGAAGCGCCTGCTTTTCGTTGCTGTTGTGGTTATCATTAGGTAGCTAAAATGATAGGACACCTAACCAGTAAAAAATGTTTCCTCTTTTGACAGCACGAAAAAATCACCGGGTCTGAGGAGGAGCCAGCCGCTGATGAGAAGACCTCAAGCAATAAACAGGTGTGTGTGGCGGAGATTCTAGAACTTTCCATTGAATTTAAAAACGGACTTTCCACAATTAAATAAATAAATAGGGTTAGTAAGGGTTAATAAACATTTATTATTATTTACAAGTCTGTGAAAGGCTACTGTATCAATAGTATATTATACTATATATAATATATGATCTTATATTACACAATGATAGACGTATAAAGTGATGTCTAATTTTTTTGTAATAAAATATACTTCAGCATTAGTTCATTGTCAGGCCGAGACCTAGCAGGAAGTATGTTGAAATAATGATGAGCGGCTACTCCCCGTAGCCGACCGCAGGGTTTGGGTGGTGGAGTCCGCTGCTGTTGAGTAGTGGAGGCAAACCCTTGGTGATTATTTATGAATCACAAAATACTGTTGAATATCACAAAAAAATATGTACTGATTTCCTTGTAGAGCTCTGTGGCAGGTGCCATGGCGATGATGAATCCGTTCCGTTCCGCAACTAAAGTAAAGACTCTGGTGTAGACTGACTTGGTGTATTAGACTGTTGGTGTATTAGGGTTAATAAGGTTCCCCTCTTACAAAACGGTGGTTCACACTTTTCATGTTCAATAGTGTGGTGGTGATAAATATGAGTACAGTGGAGGCTTCCCTGCTACTATAGCACTGGTCAGTGTTGGATTCTTTTTTTCGCTGGTTGTGGAATCAAACTGAAAATGTCATAGGCCAAGCATGTAGTGCTAGTCATCGCCGCGGGGGCGAACAGTCGGCTAACGCTCTGTGTCCTCTGTGCAGAAGGACGTTGGCCAATGGGAGAGAGACAAGGAAGTGGAAAAGCACGGAGAAGAGAAATCAAAACTGGTCAGTCTATTATTTGCATTATTTACATCATAGGTGACTCACTCTACCCCTCTCACTCACACACCCTCTGAAACTGTTGACGTAGCCCTCCCTCTGCACTGAACTTTCTGATTTTTGGACCCACTGAGCCACCGTAGTTACTCCCTGTCCAGCTCACTCGGCCACTGCGTGTAACCCAGCTGTCTGGATTTGTCTGTTGGCGCTCAGGTCAAGAGCAGTCCCTACCCCCAGGAGAGAATGGACCGATCCGGAGCGCAGTCCGTCCCCGTGAAACCAGCCAAGGAGGTAGGAACACAGCCCACACACAGTGCATTCACAGACAGACAGACAGACAGACAGACAGACAGACAGACAGACACTATCAGTAAGGACAAACGTTTGGTTTGTTTTGTTTTTGCTTCACTTTATTGAGGGCTTCCTCCGAAGTACTTGATATGCATCGGGTTTCTTTTGAAATGCAAATACTTTATCTGTCCCTCATGCGTCAATTTAAGGCATACAATATGAATCATGCACATAGACCTGTAGACATAAGACAACATATAATATCAATCATACAGACCTATAAAAATCACACCCTCACTCCGCACATTCCACACATATCGTCTTATATCAACTGACCTTTTTTTGTCCTGTTCAGAATCTATCAGACGATGAGGTTCTGACCGAACGTGAGGAAGGAAGGTCTGTCGGAGAAGAGAACGCCAAACAGTCAGACACCAAAGCAGTGAGTAATTTTCATTGTTGCTGCAAAAACGGGACACTGCATTTTCAGTTGATGTTACTTTTTCTCATAATGTTGTGCTGGAAACCATTTCACATGCTGCTAAATCTGACCACTGCCACAGCTTCTACTTCCCTGTAGCACTTCCATTCCAATGACATGCAAATGGGTGTTAGGTAACCTTAGGCGCTCTCTGTTTGACTGCTTGGGAGGGTGCGTTGGCTTGTCAAAGACCACGTTTCTGTTGTTGTTTATTGAACCTTCTGTGAATTCGGACAGGTGACCCCCGTGTTCTATTGGGAGATGCATTCTTGTCATGTCATGTGATGTCCTGTTATTTTCAGGCCAAGATGAAAAAACCAAAGCGCCACAATCCGTTTATGCCACGTGTTGCTGACCAGGTACATTTCACCCCATTTGTTCTTGCTTCCTGTAATCGTTGTCTGATCTCTTATTCTCTATAAACATGTAGAGAAGCAAAGCGCTGAACACATCAGCACCCTCTCGGTTTCCGGTGCAGCATGGGTCATTGTGATCACTCTTCCTGTTTGGTTATAACTGGGTGCTGTCACATATAATGGGACAGCGCCCAGTTATAATGGGTGATGTCATTCTACCGTGTCCACTGACTGTCGGCTAACTATCTAAAAGCCGCATCTAAAAAGACAACGTTAGCATTGACGCCCTGTTGATGCTAATGTTGTCCTTTTAGGTGTGGTTGTCTTTGATTCATATACAAGGAATGCATTATCGTGTGTCTCCTCTCCCTCTTAGGCCCCATCGGATGATGAAGGCCTGAAGGAAGATGAGCCCTTGAACACAGAGGAGGGGAATGCGGAGGAGGAGGGCAACGGCCAGGCAGTGACGGTGTGTACTGGAACCTCTCGGTCCGTCACGGAGCACATACCTCCTCACGTGATAGCATTTGGAGAGTGGAGAGTTTTGTCATTGTTAAGGAAACATAGTTCCCATAACGACAAGTAGTAAATCCATCCATAAGAAGCATGTATTTTGATGTTTGCTAATGTATTGCATTGCTCTGAACATTGATGTTAAGGCATTCTGTCCCGCCTTCTAACTGTATTTCCATTGCCTGTGTTGGATTGGTCGTTCTTTCACACTGTCTAGATTGAGAGTTTCAAATCATCTGGTTGAATACATTTATTGGATCGGGTGTTATGATGTACATTGTATGACACTGAATTTAGTTGTAATTTCCAGTGCGCATCACAAATATGACTAACATGGTCATTCACCTCTCCTATAAGAAATGCAATCTCTTTTTTGCCTGTCGCTTTCAGACCAAACCCAGGAAAGCGAAGAAACACAATCCCTTCTTACCCCGAGTCAAGGTAAGACTCCTGCGACAAATGTGTTTGTGTTAACTCTTCAACTCTTTAACTAACACATTTCTGACTTGTGATTAACAGTGTGTGTGTGTGTGTGTGTGTGTGTGTGTGTGTGTGTGTGTGTGTGTGTGTGTGTGTGCGTGTGTAGGTTCGACCAAAGAAGAACCCACAGGATGAACTTGCTGCGGCTGACAATGCTCCAGGGGTAGGGAAAACATCATGTGACAAAAAACCTTATCGCCTTCGTCTTTGTGTTGCAACGGGAAATACCTGCCCTGGCGTTTAGTTTGAAGAAGAAACCCTACACCCTATTGTCATTCGTCCGTGGGACAAAATGGTGTGTGGGGGAGGGGTGTCTCTGTCTGACACAGACTGATAACCCACTTTTACCCTTTTCTTTTTATACATGCATATTTGCACATATCTGTGACAATGAATGTTTGGCTGGTAAACAGAGCCACACCGGTAGCTTAGATACAGATCCTTAGCCTAATGCTAAAGATCTAGAGATTAGGGGAAGAAAAATGAACTCACTGAGCAGTAGTTCTACTCTACTGACGTTGTGTCTTGGTACTTTGCATGCTGCACATGCTGTGCAAAGGATTCCCAAGTATGCGTCTACGTGGAGTCTCTGTTGCTCTTGGATGTAGTTTCACGCACATGCACGCCCCACAGCCATACATACATACGTATGGACACACACACACACACGCGCGCGCACACACGCACACACCTCAGTAAGCCTTGTCACTAACTTGGATCCTACTGTGCTGTACTGTGCGGCCGCTCCCTGAAAACCGATCACGCTCTGCCATCGGACGTCGACCTACCAGCATTGTCCTCTTAAAGACAATCAGAGTCACTGTGTTTCCCACCAGTCTTGTTTTGCCTCGCGTTTAACCCTCCACTCCCTCCTCTTCCTTTGTACAAAATAAATACACAAAAGTGGGCCTGATGTTGGAGCTAAAACAACCTTTTCTCTTTTTCTCTTACCATAAACTTAACCCAAATCCTGATTAAAATATAATATTTGTAATATTATTTGTAAATACTGTGAGTAAATAAATCTCAATCACGGTATTTAATGAAAATTAATAAAGTTTTGTCATTTTTGTCATTAGAATGAAAGGTCTCTGTTTGACCGCCTGGAGGACTTCCGGATTGACCCAGACGAATCGAATGATCAGGTGTGTGATGGGAACGTGTCAGAAACATGACTATGTGGGTTTGGAAACTATTAAATGAGGTTTTCTGAGGTTATCTGAGTTAAACAGTAGTGATATAGTAGTTCAGACAGTTAATCTTGGCCTTCTCTTGAAGGATGCGGAGGGCCTCATGGAGTGGTGGAGCACGGTGGAACGTAAGACACACACACTCACACACGCAAACACAACAGCTATTAAACATTACATAGATGGCCTCAGATGTCACTCCATCGTCTTGTCCACCACATAATGAGCAAGAACATTTTAGAATTTTCCGAATTGACTTTTCTTTTCTTCGCTGTGTTTATTCAGAATGGGAGGACATGCCTAAAGAGGATGACATGACAGAGAAGGAAGAAGCCAAGTAAGACAGGACTGTGTCTGTCTGTCTGTCTTTCTGAAATGTGTCTAAAGTTTGAGCAGACTGCTGCGGCTCCTATCATAGGAAAACAACGGCTTGTTGTGTGTCTTTTAAATCCATTGTTTTCATCTTTAGTCATAGATACCATTTAAAGACGCATCTTTTAGTTCCCTCTGATACACCGACCACTAGGGACGGTGCTCAAGAGTAGACCATGCCTCTGAGCGAGGCCACGGTGACGGTTGTTGTTTCCACGCGCTCTTTCCCCCAGGGCGTTCGCGTTGACCGCGGAGAAGGTCCAGAGGGGCATCCGGGTGTTCAACAAGCTGTTCACGGAGCGCGCCGAGAGCCTGTGGCAGCACGTCCTGGACCTCAACGCCATCGCCGACAACCTGGACCGCTTCAACAAGAAGACCAAGATCGCCCAGATCACCGGCGGCTCCACCAGCGCCCTGGGCGGCGTGGCCACCATCGCCGGCCTGGCCCTGGCGCCGGTCACCTTCGGGACCTCCCTGATCGTCACGGCGGTGGGCCTGGGCGTGGCCACGGCGGGCGGGCTCACCTCGGCCGGCGCCGGCATCTCCAACCAGGTCAACAACTCCCTGGACCGTAAGAAGGTGGAGAAGATCGTGGAGGACTACCAGGAGAAGATGGCGGACATCAACAAGTGCATGACCTTCATCAAGCAGGGTATCGAGAACCTGCGCAAGTTCGACCTGCTCAAGATGCGCAAGCACGCCTACAACCGGGACTTCCCGGCGCTCAACAACATCTACGAGGACGGCGCCATGCTGGGCAAGGCCATCCTCATCAACGCCAACGAGATCATGCGCGTGGTGCAGATCGCCAATGTGGCGGGCAGCACGGCGGCCCGGGCGGTGCAGATTGCCAGCATGGCCACGGGGGTCCTCACGGGGCTCTTCGTGGGCATGGACATCTACTTTGTGGCCAAAGACTCGAAGGAACTCAAGAAGGGCGCCAAGTCGGAGTTTGCCGCCAAGATCCGGGAGGTGGCCGTCCAGCTCCACGAAGGTCTGGTGGAGCTCAACGGGATCCGGGACGAGCTGCAGGCCACCAACAGCCCCGAGGAGGGGGAGGCCATCTTGGATCTGAACAAACCCAAGGAGTCGGAGGAGGAGCAGAAGAAACCGGACGAGGATTCGGAAGAAGATGAAATCGACCGGATCAAAAAGGCGATCAAAAAGGACTACGAGAGCCGGGAGTATGTTTGACTTCCACAACTTCCAGATTATTATTATATTAATGTATTTAAGTTCTTTATAGTCAGGGATTTTCATTAGGACACTTTCAACATTTTTTTATGACCATCGTTTTGAAGTGGGTTTTGCTTTAGGCGGTTTAACACTCAAACCTGCTTGCGCCTTGTGAAGATATGCCAATAATACTGTCAGCATAGCTGAGGCCGGATATGCAATAAGAAGATGAGTAACTAGCTCTGGAGTCTTGCCTATTGGGACTTCATTCAAGCCTTAATGGTTTTCATGATTGTTTATGAAAATGGTAAAATCATTTTTTATATTAATTTTAGATCAAATATGTTATATATTTTGTAACGTAAGGTTTCGACTTTGACCGTGTATGCTGCTAACTACTTTGCAAAGAAATTCGTTTTAATGGGTCTATGGGTATTGAGTTTTTATTTTATTTTCAAACCTCTAGTGGTTGGAGTATTTGTACTGGGTGTAGCGCCTTCATTATTTATGTCTTTAATATATTTATAATAAAACGTGAACCTTTTAATAATTGTAGATCTTTTGTTGGTGTCAAAACTGCTATGCAAGACAATCATTCATGCTTGATATGAAGGACAAAAATGAGTCTCAGTATCCATGATGGCTACTCCCTGTATTCACTCCACAACATACTTCAACACTGCACCTTTTCCACCAACACTGTACAGAACATAAACGATACAAGACAATGAAAAGACAAAAACTTCCAGTAGGCCTAGTTCCGTCATTGATGTCGCTGATATCCCTTCATGAACTCCTACCCCTTTTCTATCATGTGATACAATTTGGAAAAGAGACCAGCCTGTTAAAAAACATGTTATATTTTGCTTGAGCAGTACCTTTTAATGAAGTACTACTTATGATTAATAACAATAACAATCTAAATATCCATTATCTATATCATTGTCATTGAGGACTGCATTCAACTATTTTGTCGTTTAACGTAAAACTCGAGAAAGGTCATTGTCTGTAATGTATGAATTGTTGCTAATACATTTCAAGCAATAAAAAACGTTTATGGTAAGTCTACGGTGTTCAATGTGTAAAATGAGGCCATACTGGTTTGAACGCTGCACAGTCCACCAAACAATAAATGTCCTTCCTACTGTTATTTACACATGCTTCATGTTGACTTAGCATCTTTATTTGCATAGCCTACTGCATTGGACCGATACAGACGTTCTAATTATGTCCTTCAACCACAGGTTTAGCTTGACAGGCGTAGCCGAGGCTGGCTTGAAGTTCCAGCTTTGTGTAGCAGCTGTAACTATGTGGAGACAAGTCTGGATTTGCCTTTAAATACCTTTGTGTGGATGCGTTTTTTTTTTTTTTTTGCTTTAGGTCTGTTGAAGTGAAAACTGAAATAAACTTGCGAGACATAAATTCAGAATTCAGAATTATTTATTGAACATTGTAAAGCTTATGTCACTTTCCACAGATTCATGTTGATGATTAAAGTTCATTTTGGTATACAAGCAGCAGGGTATCCCCATCCATTTGATGATCCACCACTGGCCTAGTTCTTGTCCACTTCTTGAAGCAATATCTCTGGTGCATTACAGTCATCGAAACAGGTACGTTAAGTCATTGTTTGTGACGCCTGTGCAGCGAAACCGGCTTGCATGAGTCAGAGAGACATGCAGGATAAGCTGTTGTTCGACTGCTCTGCGGGCCCCAGGACCACACCCCGTCCCCAGGTGGAGGCTACCTGGAGGTTGACAGTCATAAAGAGATCGCATGTGCTTCATGTTCTCCTACTGCGGAAACTAGGTAAAAAAAACAAACACATTTTACAATAGTAGCTATTTATTTGGAGCCAGCCGTATTTTTCGAGATTGTCTATGGATATATGTTGATTTATATTGAGCGGTTGTACAGTTTTGTGTAAGCGCAGAGAATAATGTTTTGGTGAATCTTTGGGATGATGAGCGTTCGATTAGTTAGGAGATACACGGATGCGCGCGCAGCAGCGTGTTGTGTTTTATATAGGGAAGAGAATGGCTTACCGACGGTGCTGTTTTTATTAATGATAATATAACAAAATATAGAACAAGACTAGTGAGGACATTTGTCTGATTTAATCAGAGAGGTAAAATATCACCCGTTTCGTAGAATGTCGGTAAAGTTGCTGTTAGTTTCCCTTGCACAAAGTTTCAATCCTGTAGGCTACTTTTGTTGCCATTCAATTTAGAGTTGTTGTTTTAAAACGATGAGTGTAATTTTAAATAATGTAAATTCTTACTTGGCAAAACCTTTGTTCACGTGGCCATGCTACCGTTCTCATGGGCAAACCATTCTACTTCCCTTTGTGTTTTCTGATTACTTCTTACTTTTGACTTGATAAACAGGTATTTTGTGAAGGTGTGGATATGGAGCAGTGTTTGAGGAAGCCAGACGTCAGAAAAACTGCCAAACCACTGCCAGTGAGTGGACTCACACTATTTTCTGTTCTCGGACAGTTTGATTTAAAAAGCGGACCTGATTATGCATTTCAAGATATCTTGTAGGATAATTAAAATCGCCCATGGCCATGGGGAAGTGCTCTTGCAAACACAAATGTTGTGCGATTGTTATCATTTCTGACGTGTTCTCTTATCCTCTCCATTAGCCAAAACCTCCCCTAAAGCCCAAGGTACAGTAACAATAACACATCAATAATTTGGAGTAATGTGGTGTCTGTCAGAATCCCATCCAACATCATAAAACAATCCGCAACGCTCCCATCTTTTATTCATCTAAATATCTTTCACAAGGAAAACATTTGGCCAGTCATGTCTCTAGTGCTGCATGATGGATGTGGGGATGTAAACGCTTCCTAATGTGTTGGTTCACTCCCCACCCAGCAGGATGTTCCCCCTGCCCCTCCACAGGAGCTGGGCAGGACCCAGCAGCTCATCAGGAGGATAGAGATGGCCAAGGACCAGGTGTGTGTGTGTGTGTGTGTGTGTGTGTGTGTGTGTGTGTGTGTGTGTGTGTGTGTGTGTGTGTGTGTGTGT
>JAOPUD010000154.1:1244051-1271833 GCA_027122715.1 Trisopterus minutus | reverse complement strand
GTGGGGGGGGGGGGGGGGGGGGGGGGGGGGGGTTGTGTGCGTGAGGGTGTTTGTGAAGCTAAAGGCTATTTGTTGTTGTTTAGGAGGACCCGAATGGGGGGGCGAGCGGGCTGACGGACGGAGACACAGAGACATACTGGGAGAGTGATGGCATGCAGGGCCAACACTGGATCCGCCTCCACATGAAGAGAGGCACCGTGGTGAAGTATGCGCCACATGCTCTTACTGTGGGATGGGGAGGCCCCATGGGGCCACTTAGTTTGTATTCTTGCCCATTCCATATCTGTCAGTGCCCACTGTGAATTCTCAAGAAACCATCAATGCTAAGTGGCAATAATTACAGATACAAATACAGAGGACTCTAAATTGTATGTTACAGTTGCCCAGCTCAAGCAAGGAAACGTCAACGTGAATAGCATAAACACAACAACACATAAACACTAGCAATATAAACCGAAAATACAGCATCCATGGAATATGGTAATTATAGATACAAATATCCATCTTACCAACAGCAGAATGTCAATAAAACATGCTTGTATTTCAAATAAAAGAATAAATGTAACTGCGCTTAAGTGAAGTGAAGCACAGTGTTAGTAATGCATGTATGCAGTACCTCCACCACCCCTCATTAACCTGCGCCATTGTGCTCAAGCGTTGGCTGAATACGTGGGATCGTAGCATTGCTGAGTCTTTTGCCATGATTCATATTCCCCGCCCGCCACCACCCATGTGGCCTTCAGCAAGCTGATCCTGACGGTGGACGCCACGGACGACAACTACATGCCCAAGAGAGTGACCGTGTACGGGGGCGAAGGGGACAATCTGAAGAAGCTGAGTGATGTCACCATAGACGAGTGAGTGTTCTTAATGGAAAGGGTCATTGCGGGTGGTTTTGGTTAGAAAGTAGTGTTGTCTATAGATGTTCAGGAATGCATTATATATGCCTTATATATATATATATTTAAAGGACATCCAATTACTAACTGAGAAACCATCCAAACTAGAACTTGAAAGAATTTGCACGTGAGCAACCATTCAATCCCTTTGGTTTGAATTGATCTGTTGTTGTTTGTTGTTTTGAACCCGGCGCTGCTGTGTCTTGTTTCCGTAGCAACCTGATCGGAGAGGTCTGCGTTCTGGAAGACATGACATCACACCTGCCGGTCATCGAGGTCCGGATAGAGGAATGCAGGGGTAAGCCTATGAGCCGTCCGCCTCCATATTCCACCTCGCAGATTATTCCGGAACCTGCTGTTAATGTAATTCTAACGGATGAACACCCAGACGAGGGCATTGACGTGCGGATCCGAGGCCTGAAGATCAAGTCTTCGTGCGAGCGCGACCTGGGCCTGAACGCCGACGTCTTCCAGTCCTCCAACCTGGTGCGCTACCCCAGACTGGAGGGGACCCCCCCTGAAATCCTCTACCGCAGAGCCCTGGTCATACAAAGGTCAGCCGGGGGGCGGGGGGGGGGGGGGAGGGGGGGGGAGGAGGAGGGAGAGCAGGAGGTGGAGGGAGGAGGAGGAGGGAGGGCAGGAGGTGGAGGGGGGAGGGGGAGGGGGGGCAGGAGGGGGAGGGGGGGGGGGGGGGGGGGGCGGGGATGTTCAAATGGGTTTCTAAAAGTATCTGTTAAAGTTTTGAAGGGGCCTATCTATTTGCAATGAGCCATGGATCACTCATCAATTAAAGAACCTAATTTAAAGCAACACTGGGCATTATTCAGTAGGCATTGACTAAACATCACCAATGTGATGCCGTTCCCAAGTTGAATTTGGACAACAAATGAATAAAAATGACGAACAATGTCTTCACTTTTCAGCAACTTGATGATGTTGGCGCACAATCGTATTGATTCCTTGTGTGTTGGGGCGTTGCGTTCCTGTGCACCCCACAGGTTCATCTCTCTCCTGGATGCCCTGCTGCCTCACTTGGTGCCGGCCTGGGACTACAGCCTGGGCACCTTCAACCACATCAAGGTGAGTCCGCCCCCGTTCCCACCCCAACAGATCTGACCCAGTTAATGATCACCTGGTTCGTTAATCTAAACCCCATCCGCCACACAGAACATCAAACAGTTCCTGCTGCTGTCCAAGCGACGCTCCGCCCTCATCACGCAATGCCTGAAGGACTCTGAGACCAGCAAGCCCAACTTCATGCCCCGCCTCTACATCAACCGCCGGCTGGCCATGGAGCACAGGGACAACCCCTCGCTGGAGCCCAGCTGCAAGAACGCCTTGTTCACCCAGGTAGGGGCCCATGGTAACTGGTTACGGAACAACGAGTGCCGGTGACCCCAATTATGTATATGTTGTTAGTATGTCGTCCATGATCTTGAACATCGTAGTCTTTGCTTTCTTCTCACTGTAATTAAAATAATAGCATATTTTGGAAAGAGAGATTGTAATCCTATGTGTGGATGAGTGGTTAATATTCTTGCTGGTATGTCTTAAAATCTGTGTTTGTTAGCTGAAAGAGGTGGTTCTCTTTTACTATAACCTAGATTAATAGATTGTCATTTAAGGGCAATGTCTGTGTGAAATGCCCCGGGGAATGTAAAAGAGAAATGAAAATGCCTTCAAATAAATAAATAAATAAATAATACTTAATAATAATAATTTCTTTACCCAGGTCTACGAGGGTTTAAAGCCATCAGATAAATTCGAAAAGACTTTGGATTACAGGTATAACTCTCCTTGTTCGTCACCTCCCAACACCCCTCACAATCTAACACATGACACAACCCCCTCTGGAGTCACCCGCAGCATCACCTCTTCCCCTCTTGCGTGCGGTTCGTCAGGTGGCCCGCTAGGTACGATCAGTGGTGGGAGTGCAAGTTCATCGCAGAAGGCATCATCGACCAAGGGGGCGGCTTCAGGGACAGCCTGGCGGACATGTCTGAGGAGCTGTGCCCCAGCTCGGGCGAGTGCCCCATGCCTCTGCCTTTCTTCACACGCACGTCCAACCAGGTGCGCCGCATTCAGGCCTTGTGCCTTTCCTTTCTATTCCTTTTTTATTTTATTTTTTTATGCAGGTTGTTGTCAAAAGGAAAACAACTCAAACAACTTATTTTAAAGGAACATGATGTATTGGGTTGTACAGTGTCAGTTTGGATTTGGCCGGGCTCAATTCTGAACTTAGAAGCACGTTGTTTCGAGGACTATGTGATATGGACCCAAACTGCCCTCTATAGCTTAATGGGAAATCCTAGTTCCTTTGGCAGATTTGTGGTGCAGCTCTTGGGATGGGGGGGGGGGGGGTTGGTAAAAGCCTGGACAACAACCGTATAGCCCGCTCCTAAATACAAAAGTGTTTGCACCAGAAGGGCTTTTTGAAAAATGTGATTGTTGGATAGGGAAAACTACCCACCAGCTACCAAGAGGAACTAACACGAGCCACTTCCTTAATGCTTTGCTCCAGGGCAGCGGTGAGGCCCGGGACTACTACGTACCCAACCCGTCCTGCAAGGAGTTCCACAAGTTTGAGTGGATCGGCCAGCTCATGGGCGGGGCCCTCCGAGGAAAAGACTTCCTGGTGAGCACGCCACAGTGAATGAATGCAGTGTGAATTAAAATAGGAATCATGATGTCATGAACTAGATCTATATTTCAAGTAAAGGCACTAAGTGCTATACTGATGAGGGGAATTAAAAATACATTACAACACATGTATTGGAGAGGATGAAATAATACAATTGAAGATGGGGGGATCTTATCCAGAGACCAGGTTTCATGATGTTTGTGCTGGGCTCTTGCAGGTGCTGGCTCTCCCTGGGCTGGTGTGGAAACAGCTGAGCGGAGAGGAAGTGAGCTGGAGTAAAGACTTCCCTGCGGTGGACTCTGTTCTGGTCAGCATTTCTCCCACAACATCTTAGTACGGCGCATTTAAGATGCCATGTATTCGATTTGAGGATGGGATGAAGAGAGAAAGATATATACAAAATAACATTCCCTCCCTGTTCGTCTCTCTGCCATTGAGAAGTGTTGCCTTCACACACCTGTGATGGAGCTTTAATAACGCAATATCCTTAAAGAGCATTTCACCCACGAATATCTCGAATCGTACCTTCAACGCCCTTAGCCCCGCTGTCTGGTATGCGCCCACTCACAGGGGAAGCGATGTCCCATTGTAACCAGTGTTGTTGCCGTCTCTGGCCCCAGGTCAAGCTGCTGGAGGCCATGGAGAGCATGGACCAGGCCACCTTTGAGTTCAAGTTCGGCGAGGAGCTGGTTTACACCACGCTGCTGAGCGACGGCCAGATGGTGGAGCTCATCCCCGGCGGCAGCAACGTGGCCGTCCGCTACGAGGACCGCTCCGCTTTCATCCGGCTGGTGCAGAAAGCCCGCCTGGACGAAAGCAAGCCGCAGGTGAGTTTCGCGAGGCTATGCGGAGGCAGTGATACCGTTCACTTGCACATTACACCGTTTTTTGGACATTTGTGTTCAACGGTGACAGTCCCAGTGGTTTGTTTACCATGAGGCCCATGTCCGCTGTATGTTGAGGATTTATCAGAGCCTTGCCTGCGTGTGCGTTGCCTTCCAGATTGCAGCCATGCAGGCAGGGCTTTTGAAGGTGGTGCCCCAGGCGGTGCTGGACCTGCTCACCTGGCAGGAGGTGGAGAAGAAGGTGTGTGGAGACCCAGAGATCAGCGTGGAGGCCATCAAACGACTCAGTAAGTGTCATCTTACCAACGCATCCAACCATGGCATGCATCTAACAGCAGATTTACCTTAGTGTCAGGTGTAGTATTGGATAACAAAGCCAAATATGGAAATTGCCTTTACAGACTTAAAACGGGTCAAAGATACTACGTCTATCTTTTAAAGGGTTTATGGTCTGAGCTTGATAATGCGGAAATTATTTGGAAATGTTTTTTAAGCAAAACTTCTATGTCAATGAATTTGAGTGCTGGACAGATTACAGGATTAATCTATCAATACAAAAAGAACTTAACATTTTAGATAATTTATTGACGCTTTTGTCGCTTTTGTCTCTGGTGACTAGACATTTCAAAATAGTTTTATAGACCAAAGGATTTATTAGAACGATTGAATTAGAAATGAGTGAATGAATTTCTAGCAGCAGCCCTGATGGTTTCTCCATCCACCTTTCACAGCACACTATGAGGACCTGGAGCAGTCAGACGTCAGGGTGCAGTACTTATGGGAGGCCCTGCAGAACTTCACCAATGGTATGTTCACCCATTGCTTTTTGTTTTACTTGTCGCTAGATGGAAACATTTAGCCAAAACTTGGCTATCTCTTCAGATTTTACAGTATTGCATGTGAGCAATGAATACACAATGTGACTTGTCCTTTTGACCTGTGTGTTCCAGAGGATCGCAGCAGGTTCCTGAGGTTTGTGACTGGGAGAAGCCGGCTCCCCGCCCCCATCTACATCTTTCCTGACAAACTAGGGTACTCCAGTTCATAGGATCGTCTCAACTATTATCTCCTCATATGCTTTTGTACTAGGTGTTTTGACATGGTTCCCCTTTGCCCTCTCCAGGTCTGAAACGACAGACGCCCTTCCACAGTCTTCCACATGCTCCAGCACCCTCTATTTACCCAACTACCCAAGGCAAGGACCACACAAGCCGAACAAGAGCTCCTTTAGAGACTGGATTAACTATGATATCAAAGAGGACATTTTTCATTCAGTACCTTTTCATTCATTTTAATGGAGAAAGAAAATAAGTTTGTCACTACATTGACGCATACATTAAGTTCAGGTGTCAAGAAATCAATGGTTGATATGTATGCTGAAGTGTATGGAACTAATAAGGCAAATTTTGATATCAGGAATAACACTGACACTGCATGCAAACTGATATTTTTAAAGAAACATTGGCATTCCCTGCTACTAAAGTGAGCTGCTAAATATAAAGTACTACTTTTGATTCAAGACTTGGAGAGACGGATGGTGATTCTCTTGTGTTTTTAACCCATGTTCTCTCCTCCCACAGTGCAAAGGTTTGCGAGGAGAAACTGCGCTATGCTGCTTACAACTGTGTTGCTATCGACACGGACATGAGCCCCTGGGAAGAGTGATCTCCCATCCTCATGGCTATATAGGGGAACCCATATTCACACACACACACACACACACACACACACACACACACACACACACACACACACACAGAATCACTTGCCAAAATTACCACCATATCTACATTTTTGCCAATTATTCATGACTGTGTATATAATAAAGGATTGTATGGCTTAAAATTATGTATGTTATGTTTTTTTGTTTTGTAATAACGAAGGCTTATGCATCTGATTAATGTATAGGTGAGCCAGAGCACCTGTATACACAAGTCTAGTAGCTTAATGTCAGTTTTTAAATCAATATTGTTTGCCCCAGAATCAGTATTTAGCGTGCTATGACACCAATATGAAGGCATACGAGCAATGAACAGGTCTCATGTGTCTTTTCTACATCATAATTCATAATAAAAAAGTAATATGTTTACTTTTCAAAAGTGGGATGCTACTCTGAAAGGATCTGAAGATTACTCTATCTGGAGTGCTGGACTTGTTACAAAGATAAAATAAAGGCTGAGCTGAGTTAAGTAAACTTGACCTGGGCTTGGGAAGAAAAATCAAATCCAGGAAGCATCACGAGCAGGTGAACTTTACGTGCAGATAAGAAAAATAACTGGCTTCACTGGCTTGCAGCATATACCCAAGATGCAGGTTGATAATAACTTAGATAATACTCAAGTGCTTCGATAAATCTGCCATTATCTTACCTTAACAATAAAGCACATATGTTCATAATAAATTGAGGATGGAATTTGGGCTTGGTGGCCTTAAATGAAATTCATACTCTTATGTATAGGACATGAAACTAAATATTGGTGTTGGATAATGACTATCACTTTTGCGTATGCAAAAGCACAAAATGCACTTTTACGTATGCAATGTTGAGAAAATAAGACAAAATAATTTGACACGTGGATGGGAAATGATTAGGACATTGTGAAATAATAACCCGGCTAAATTATTCAGTGCGTGGATGAAGTGCCGCCGGGTGGCGCTATGAACGAGGTTTACCTGCAAAAAAACAGGAAGTACTGGGTTTTCTCGCGAGAAGAAATGGCTTCAAACTTCCCCATGAGCCCTTGCGAGTTCTCTTTCTAGCCGGCGCCTGAGAATGGGTACGTGTTTTCATGCTCGGGTTGGAGAGAGAATCCTTGTCCATCACGTTTTATACAGCATTATTATGGCATTAACAGTCTGGAATATACCTGCTTAATATTATCTGATCATAGAGGAGGTCAAATTGATAAACATATTTTGATGTGTTTGGTTAAATGGAGATATGTGGAAACTGATAGCTGACTTGTACCAAGATGGCTACTCTCATGGGCTGTATAGCTGATCGATACGGAACGATGTTTTTAAAAACACGGTAGAATTATTATTTAACTTGCATAAGTTTCTTCCTTGGTGCATATGTTTTCTTTCTGTTCTCTGGGACGTATCTTAAACTTTGAACTGTTTGTATTTTCAATGTGAATTGTAGTATTGTATTCATGCTAACACTAGGCTAACTAGCAGGCTAACCTACAGCGTTGTGAGATTGTAAAATCCAGATATTGTAAATTGACAAAGAACGTAATTGCCTGTACACATTCATCTAAAACATTTGAGAGTTGGCGGGTAATGCTTGTTCAAGTAGTTGGTCTTTCCCTATTCAGTCTAGGGTACGTGGTAGGTGTTTTTGCCATGTGCATGCTGTCTGACAATGAGCAATATGATGATACTTTCTTGCGGAATCCGAGCTCGCAATGAGGATAACTACCTTGGAGAACTGATTTGCTCAAGCGTTTCATACTTGAATTTAAAAATTTTGAAACTACTCATCCAATTAACCACTGGTGTCCACCTCTCCACCAGGTATCTCGAGGGACAACTGGCATAAACGCCGCAAGACCGGCGGTAAACGCAAGCCTTATCATAAGAAAAGGAAGTATGAGCTCGGTCGCCCACCAGCAAACACAAAGGTATGTTGGTCTATGAATGTTATTACTGTTAAATGCTGTGGGTGATGAAAACCTGACCTAAGGCTTGTATTTGTTTGGCCGTTTTGGTTCAAATCGTACTTGCCGATGCTAGGACTCTGTCATAGTTACTCTGACACGTGCATTGCACGTTAGTCCTGCTGGTTATTGGAAATTGCAATTAGTTAATCACACCTTTTTCTTTTAACAGATTGGACCTCGTCGTATCCACACGGTGAGGGTCCGTGGTGGGAACAAGAAATACAGGGCTCTCAGGCTTGACGTTGGCAACTTTGCTTGGGGCTCAGAATGTAAGATTTGTTTATATATTGTCTTAATTGCATTTTCTGCTGGCTGCACATTGCTCTTGGTTTATGACCTTGGTAAATTACCATCTCAGAATTGCAAAATGATCCATTAATTATAATATTTACAGCATGCATGCCTACATTTTTTCAATGACGATAACATGTCGTTCTGCTACTGAATGCAAGTGACGATAATGTGACTCTGAGAAAGAATGTGTACTTTAAGTCCCCAGCAATCACATCTACATCCAGTTAAACGTTTTGGTGTTTGCTGTTTTCAGGCTGCACACGCAAGACCAGGATTATAGATGTGGTCTACAACGCCTCCAACAACGAGCTGTTGGGAACCAAGACCCTGGTGAAGAACTGCATCGTCCTTGTTGACAGTCTTCCCTTCAGGCAGTGGTATGAGGCTCACTATGCCACTCCAATGGAACGCAAGAAGGCAGCAAAGCTGGTAAGGATAACATACTTACTTGTCTAAAAATAATTGGCTTGTAGCCCACAGTAAGAAGTAACCTTTCAGTGATAACTTGTCCAATTCTGCTACTGAATGATTGAGTAGATATTTGTTTCTGATAGGCCATATGTTTAAGTTAAAGCTGTTAAAAGAGCACTGGAACATGCTGAAAGTGGTACTGGTGTTTTTCGTCACATCTAAATTGTTCTTGTGCATCTCCTATAGACCGCTGAGGAGGAAGAGATTCTGAACAAGAAGAGGTCCAAAAAGATTCAGAAGAAGATTGATGAGCGCAGAAAGACCAGCAAAGTCAATCCCCTCTTGGAGGAACAGTTCCAGCAGGGCAAACTTCTTGGTAAGTCAAATATCTACAAAGACCAAGTTCTAGTAACTCATGGGGCTTTTTAGTCCCATTGCTTGTTATTAGCAATTACAATGTTTGCACACATTAACTACAACCTTTAAATTAGTTTCCTTGGATGCATAATTAATCTTATCAGCATGTAAGTTAAGGTTGGTGTTTCTAAAGCTTTTTGCCTTCTCTCCTCCCACAGCTTGCATTGCTTCCAGACCCGGCCAGTGTGGCAGGGCTGATGGCTACGTACTGGAAGGCAAGGAGCTTGAGTTCTACCTGAGGAAGATCAAGGCCGAGAAAGGCAAATGGATGTACAGCCGTTCGATAAGTCAAATAAAATCCAAACGTCCCAAAAACGGTGTCCTGTCGTCACTTTCTTTCGGGTTGTGAGATGTGGGGATTGATTTATTTCTAATGCACTGTCCAATTAATCTGGTATGCCACATTCACTGGCTGTCCAAACATTCATAGTGCTAGACCAACCTTGGTTTGCAGAAGGACTGGGTCACAAAATGACTTCTTCCTTTCGAAGGCCAAGAACAAATTGATGCTTAAAAAATAAATAAAACAAGTAATTCCAAAACTTAATGTCTCTGTGCATATAAACGCTTGACTCCCTATTGTAGTGCAGACTATAGTCAGCAGCCCGTTGAGTATTGGTGCGTGCGCAATTTCAGTGTATACTGAAACTTTTTTTTTTTTTTTCTTTTGATGGTACGGCAATGACTTATTCATGTGGGAATGGTATCTTATTTAAGGGGAAAATGCCATGATGAATGCAAAGCCAATGGTCCCTTCTCATGGGCTTCTAGTATCAACGGTTACCTATTGTGGCATCTAGAACTTTAATTTAAAAACTGCAACTTCCCGTTCAGATATGTATCAGCCAATTGAAGGCGACCACCCGCCGTTGACAGTTCTGCCGCGGACATATTTAGGCTTTTGTTTACATGTATTTACATTGAGAATGAAAACCGTTTTCAATAGACCTTGTGAGCCGCGTTTAATTGAGTTAATAAAGAAAAAAAAAAAGCATGGTCTTAGCCAGCTTTGAGGTAAATATTGATATAATTTTTATATATACGGGATTGGGGAAAGAAGAGAATATTTTCTCAGGTCCTCTAGGCAAGTAAAAAGTAAGACTGAAATAAAATGAAACGTCTACCTTCTTTTCAGGGCCTCTGTCGATAAATGATAATGCGTCTGAAAATATGACCTCAAAGTGGTGTGGCTCAACTTGAACCACAAACCTTTAACAAGCAAAATTAAATATAGAAAAAGGCAGGGGGTGGGTTTACTAACAGACTGGCTGACCTTGTCCGACTCAAAAAAATCGCCCTATGTAACTTATCAGCAGTTGAATACGTAACATTACACAAAGTACAATAATTTTTTAATTAAAGTAATTTTTCTCCCTCTGAATCTGTTTGATTATTGATGAGTTTGTGTGTAGTGTATAGCATGGGTTGTGTTTGAAGGTGTCATTTTGGTATGGATTTTGCTCATCCAGGAATGCAGTAAATAAGCTCCCTGGACCTCACTAATTTATATTTCGGCCATGAGAACAAGTACACACATAACCTTAGTCTGCTTGATCAATGTGTTAAATTAAATTCGTGTTTCCTTTGAAAATAAATTTTCATATTGATAATTGCTCTGATTTATTGGAATGGAATAAACATATTTGTCAACAACCCCCTTAATGTGCATATCTATATATACTGAGTATATATGATTCAGTATGTGTATCTATGCGCGAATGAGGGCGGGACATCCAGTTACACTAGAGGGAGGGACTATAGAGGGAAATCCCTTTCCTTTACAGGTTTCGGACATGTACTTATTCTTCTGGCTCCGGGAAATTATAACTACTATAAATAATTATACATTGTGCCATACACCGCTCATATTAAGTAAGATACCGGAAATTGCTTTGAAGTAAACCAGGAAATCGCTACAATTCATAACCCTCTCGCCCACGTTTTCATGCGGTGGCAAGCCCGAATCACATCCTCATGGCAGTGGCCCGCTCTAAGCCAATCACATGCAAAGAGCTGGAACAACCAATGAGCGCTGACACCCACCGCAAACATGGAAGTATAAATAACCATAGAACCTCCTTCTCGGTCACTTCTTCAATGGCTCCATAGTTAGCACACCCAAAGTTATATTGCTAATAACGGCTTCCAGGCCAGAACAACCAGAAAGTGAAGATCTGAGCCAATTCCTCCTAAAAACTAAGGTAAGCTGTATGGGGATGTTATTGTATACCGTATGACATTCGTTACCATATTAGCAGTGTTCTCTTGCAGTTTAGGGAGATGTTTCACTCGGTTGTATTAGCGCTACTAGGCCACTACCTATGCTGTTTTAAGTTAATTGATGTAATTTTGGAAAATATTGTATGCCCGGCACAGATATTGATGCTCCGTAATGAGGCCTATTGTCAGTTGCAGCACATTAGATAAAGTCTGACATTTAGTTGCTGGTCGGTATCCACCACTCCCTGGAAATGATGACAAACCCAGCTCATTGAAATACAATGAAAATTCATGTTCCTTATATTCTGATCCAGGGTCCATCCATCTGCGGTTTTGCATGTAGTGCTAACGAAAAAAACTAAATTAGGTGCATAAGGCCCATATCTGGCCATGCTGCTAACCGGGTTACTGCCACGTGTTGGTACATTAGCATGCTAGCTTAATAGCCGTCCACGTGTGACTAATAGTCTGCGTGCTTACGGGGCCTGAGTGCAACCGCGTGTATTCTTTCAGAAAATACACACTAGTGCATTTATTTATTTTGCACACTGTTAACCTTTCTGTAATGCCTTTATGCAACAATCCTTAGGTTGAATGGCGTTTTCCAAATCCGTGAACTTCCTGATGACTGAGGGCTGGCCTATGGCTGCATTGGAGTCCAGACCCCCCTAGAGGAACACTCCCTGGGTGTAAGTACCGTTCCTTTATCTTTTTTTATTAAACTAAAACGACTGCGAGGATTTACACGTGGTAACCTGCAGCACTTTATCTATGGGTGAGAGGGGCAAGATGTTGGTAAAATATAGTAATGGGCTTGCTATCTGCATGCTGTCGTCAATGTTTGTGCAATATGATGATACTCTCTTGCGGAATCCGAGCTCGCAATGAGGATAACTACCTTGGAGAACTGATTTGCTCAAGCGTGTCTTTCATACTTAAATTTTACGGTAATTTACTCTCCTTTAACCACGGGTACTTTTCTTATCCCCACCAGGTATCTTGGACAATTGGCACTGACCCAGCCAGAATGAAAGCCCTACCCTAAGGAGTGAGCTGAGTCTCCAGCTAGACATGGGTATGCAGCACTCAGAATAAGGCTTAATTTGTAATGGTGCGGGCTATTAATCTCTGCCATAGCTACGATTTTTCCTTGACTTAATTTGGCGAACAATGGTAAATGTACAGCTGTACTAATGCCAACATTTAATGTCCATTGTTATCAGTGTTATTGCATAGATTTGATTTAAGTCTGCTGCACTGTCAAATTATACTGGTATGCCAAATTCATTGGCTGTCCAAACATTCTCAGTGCTAGACCAACCTTGGTTTGCAGAAGGTCTGGGTCACAAAATGGCTTATCCCTTTCGAAGGCCAAGAACAAATGGATGCTGAAAATGAAGCAGAAAAATCAAAAATGTGTGATTTTTACTCTAACTATTGCAAATCTTCATGTCTCTGTGTAGGCTCTATGGAGAACTGTCATAACCCACCAATATTGGTGGTGAAGGCATAGCCGTACTACAGTTTAAGAAAAGGATGGGTGTGCTCTACCAAAGGTATGTAAAACGTAGAGACTGCGTTTGTCTATGGCGTGGCTGATGAAACCCTAACCTTAGGTAGGTTTTTATTTGGCCGTTTTGGTTCAAATCTCTTAACTTGCCAATGCCAGGACACTGTCATAGTTACTCTGACACGCTGCAGTACATATTGGTGCTGCAAGTGGAATGCCAATTGCATGTGCTAGTCAATTAATCTGACTTTACCTTAACAGATGGGACCTTGTCATAGCTATACAGTGAGGGTCCAATGTGGGAACAAGAAATGCAGACATGAGCCTGGATAGTGGCAATGTTCCTCAGGTAAGATTTAATGTTTAAATTTAACATTTATTTTCCTCCATATTTTTAGTATTTGCATCACTTTCCATGAAGATAACCTTGTCCAGTTCTGCTACTGACTGCAAGTGACGATAATGTGACTCTGAGAAGGATTATGTACTAGCATTTTCCTGACAATTGCGTGTACATCTGCCTAAAAATTGCGGTTATGCTGGTTTACAGGCTCAACATGCAGGACACACCCCATGGTCTGAGAATCAAGATCCTGGTGAAGAGTTGCAGCTGCATAAATGGCTTGGTTTGCCAGCCATACTGGATGCAAGAAGGGGAGCAAATCTGGTAAGGGTTTCAAAGCAATGTAAGATTTTCATTTTGTAGTGTTTGTGGTCTGAGCCCATATCTAAACTTGGCCTTTCAGTGACGATAACCTTGTCCAGTTCTGCTACTGAATGCGAGTGATGATAATGTGACTCTGAGAAAGGCCATATGATGTTAAAACTGTTTTAGAACTTGCATGAAGTGTTTGGCTCCAGCATCTCACTTTATTTTTGTCCCATCTCCTGCAGACTCCTCATAAAGAGCTCCTGAACACCATCTTGCAAGATCCTGAAAATTGATAAGAATTCAAGTTCAGCAGAGTACAGTGAAGAGATATCATACCTGAGGAAATTGATGCAGAGAACACAAAGTCAAAAAATAAATAAACTTTCCACAACATTGTTTTTGTCTTTTGTATTGAATGATGCATGGTTGACTCTGCTGCTGTGCTTTGACATAGTATTATGCTACATGGAAAGCCTAAATTGTTCATGCTCATTTTTGGTTTGAAGAATTAAGTCTTGATTTGAGACTAGCATTCACATAACGGTGCTTAAACCTCCTTTGTTATTGAGCACCGAAGACTTAACAATTGCAAATCGAGGGCTTCATTTGTATGTAAACATGGGTTTGGAACATGGCAATGACGGTTATTGCTTGACGACTTAAATAAGATCTTGCAGGATAAAATGGTGATGAATGAATTGGCACCTGAATCTTGACTAAACATTAAGCACAGGTCTCCCTGTAGGTCAAACTTGCTATTGCTTATATTGGCTCATATTTGGGTAGTAGCTCCTGCTTATGACACTGGTATGCGATGTGATCCGAAATCACTGAACAAGCACGGTTCTCAAAAATTTTTACCTCGATTTAAATGAATGAGCACTCTTAATCAGACATTTGAACACGGGGTGCTTAGTATTGTATACTTGTTTTGTATACTATGGTATCTAACTTTTATACAGGGCTAAAAACTAATTCTAATCGGAACTGACGCAAATATATGGACTCCTTGGCTGGACTTTGCACACGTGGATGTGAGGGTGCAAGCCTTCCAAACGCCGTGTTACCAGGAATGATTGTATCATATCCAATCCTATCCTGTAAATCGAAAAAGCACCAATTTGACAGCCTTCACTCTCAATGTTTTGTCACCCTCATTTCGATCATTAATGCCATATTAAAGTTAATTCTGGAATTTCCTTTCCATAAAACTAAGACTTTGCAAGTAAATCAATCAATCCCCCCTGATCATTTGTAAATGTCACTTTAAAGAATAAGAATTAGAACTCTTTTCCATGACAGAAAATGTCGTTAGGTAAGAAAGTAGAGCAAAGGTCTTCTTCCAGCAGTACTGGAACCAACGAGCGGGATGCGTAGTTCTGATTGGCTGGTGTGAAGTGAGGGTTGTTTAGTAGGTCAGAGGTTTTAAAGGCAGTAGTCTTATCGGAACGTCAACTCTTTCTGGATCAATCAAAATCATGTTCTTGAACAAGGTAAATGCAACCCTTGTTGCAAGAAACAATCCCACACTTATGACTCGGACATTTGACTGAGTTTTATTAGGGCGGACATCCTCTTGTGCTGCTAGCTTGTGCTATCGAGGCTAATGTTATGTTATCAAGGGTAATGTCATGGTGTTGTTGTACAACATGCACTTTGTTGTATACAGCGGAAATCGATTTTTTTTTATGATAAATCACATGCCTACCTATCGTATAACGTTACTGTGTTCAATTGTGTTTGGACGAGGAAAACGGGGTTAATTTCGTTCTAAGTAGCTGATTACATGACCCGGTTTGTAACAATTGAAATATCCTTAATACGTTTCTCCACTGAAGGGTTTTGTCTTGTACCGAACCTCGTTGTATATATAATATATACACCAGCCAGCTAATGCTAACATGTCTTTTTAGTTCTAAATACCTTGTGTGAAACTACTGATTTGTGTCAATGTGTCATATACACATGTCATAGTTATCATATACTGTATATGAGGAATACAAAAGGCTGAGAATGAACTTATTACCGGTTTTACAATTATTATGGCATACATTGCAATGTTACATGGTTTTGTTGAGATCAGTTATTGCAATGCAATGCTAGTTTGTTGCATTGTTGTACTTTGAACACCTTTCCTGGCCACACCTGAGAGGGGCCTTGGGGGTAAGATGGTAACATTGCATTCCGTTTCCAGCAAATTAAGCTTTTGCTAGCTGGAAAAACAAACTTGTACAAATGGGTCTAACATAATGGCACTATGTCCTCTTCATGACTCTTTAAAGACAATGCTATACTAATGATAACCCATTTGTCTGATTGAACTCCAGGCCCTTCGAGCTGGTGTGAAGACTGGACTCCGGCTCCAGTCCACTCATGCTGCCGCAAGCGTGAATGCCACCCTAAAAGCATCCCTTGGTTTTTCCTTTGGTATGTCCCAGTCGGGGTTGTACATCATTTCACCTTGAGATGAGGTTTATATGAGGACACACACCAATTGTGCAACACATTCCCTATACCAACAGAGCTGACGGAGCAGCAGAAGGAATTCCAGGAGCTTGCCAGGAGGTTTACCCGTGAGGAAATTGTTCCAGTTGCAGCAGCTTATGACAGAAGTGGTGAAGTGAGTCTTATTTTTTTAATCCTAAAGTCACATTGGTGTGAGTGTAGAGCTTTCATCAATTGTTTGCCTCTAATTGCTTTATTTGGTTCGCTTTTCTTCTCGCTCTCTAGTATCCCGTCCCCATTATCAAGAGAGCATGGGAACTCGGTCTGATGAACTCTCACATTGG
This sequence comes from Trisopterus minutus, assembly GCA_027122715.1. Taxonomy (NCBI): domain Eukaryota; kingdom Metazoa; phylum Chordata; class Actinopteri; order Gadiformes; family Gadidae; genus Trisopterus; species Trisopterus minutus. The sequence continues at coordinate 1,255,490 of JAOPUD010000154.1, read as the reverse complement.
AGAAGAATACGGTATGCAGTCCTGCTGTGTTTTATTTTTATTTATTTATTTTTATTTTTATTTTATTTACAGCTCACTTATGTGTAGGAACGCGTTTTGCCTTGCCTTGTGTTTAGGTGGAATGGGCTTGTCCATTTTTGATGCCTGCCTGATCGATGAGGAGATGGCCTATGGCTGCACAGGGGTTCAGACCGCCATCGAGGCTAACTCCCTGGGTGTGAGTACTATTGGTTTAAGGTCGTCAGTGTGAACGCTTGTGTGTGCTTGTCCATATCATCTGGCTTGACATTGATTGCATTACTTTTATTATGTACATTTAGATATTCTAGTTTATAGGCATTTTACCTTTTCAACCCAAACTGTATGGCATGATATTTTATGTTGTGTGTTGTTTTTTTTGTACAGCAAATGCCAGTTATAATTGCTGGCAATGAAGCCCAAAAGAAGAAATACTTGGGGAGAATGACTGAGGAGCCACTCATGTGTGTAAGTATGGCATTGACTATGTAATCAAATACGTCCCCAACCCTTTTTTTTAATGGTCTTTTGTTTTCGCCTGACTTCCAAAAGATAAACGAGGTCAGGTACACAAAAGCTGAATGACTACAATCAGTCAGTGCTACATTCAGCGTTTATATAATATCAGGATAATTAAGTCCAATGCACATTTGTGATCTGAACATCTCCTTTTACTGGGATTCATGCATCAAATATGGGATAAAGATTTCTGTTAAAAGGTGTACTTTAAAAAGGTGTACTAGTGAAAATGTACTTGACCTTGAATGCCCTGTGTGTTTTCAGGCCTACTGTGTAACCGAGCCAGGGGCTGGCTCTGATGTCGCAGGTCTCAAGACCCGCGCAGTGAAGACTGGGGACGAGTATGTTGTCAACGGCCAGAAAATGTGGATTACCAACGGAGGGAAAGCCAACTGGTGCGCAGCTGCTGAGACCAGATTCAGTTCAGATGTGGGAAGTGGCAATTCGTTGCGGCCTCTGAAATGCGTTGTCCCATCTCAGGTACTTCCTCCTGGCGCGGACCAATGCGGACCCCAAATGTCCGACCAGCAAGGCGTTCACTGGCTTCATCGTCGACGCAGACACCCCAGGAATCCAAATCGGCAGGAAGGTGAGAACCGCACCTGGCCTCCATTGAGGTGTCTTCGGCCTTGTTAACCTTCACCCCAACCTGTTCACCATTTAGAAGGGTCCACTAGTTTCACACTTTGTCCCGAAAGTAGGCCAGGTTAATATTTATAGCAATACTGTGTAAAGTACTTTCCATGGCTCCTATCTCCTATGTTGGTGCAAAATGTTTAAACATGGATACATTTTACAATTTACCTGGCTTTTGAGTAGACTTGAGTCTTATCATTTTTAAAGAGTCTAGTTGAACTGGTAAGAGTTTGTCATGAAATATGTCTGTTAAAATCTGGTTCGGCAGGTTAAGGGTTCACCAAACACGGGAATTGGAGTTTTCATACCAGAAACATCCACATCCTATTAATGATGAATTGTCAACATTGAAAATCCAGATGAAAAAAAAAAAAGAATCAAAGTCGCTAACGAAAGCGGCGCTTAGTTGATTAAGCCCGGTTAGAACTAGCACCAACTTCCACTTGAGGCTAAAGCCGTTCTATCAACGCAGTTCATTCGCTGTTTGTACTTCATATATGTGCGACATTTATGACAAAATCGTGAGGACTAGGCTTGGCAGAACCTTCTGATGGTACACTTGTTGACGACAGATGGACTTCTCTGCAACACCGCTCAAGTTGCAGTTAACCTGCTCCCGACCAGGTTAGTTTGGTCAGATGAATTGCCATTGTTACTTAGCGGAGATTCCCTTAAGTCACGTTCATGGAACACAACTCTAGCTGAAAGAACCCCGGCTAAGCGAAATAAGCCCGGCTTTGAGCTTGTTTGATGAAACACCCCTCTGGTTCCTGAGGCCACTGCAAAGTTAAACCTTTACCTTTTTTGAAAGTGTTTCAATGCCAACCCACCCTACTTCCCCGGATGTCAACCTCTGTGTCTGTGCAGGAGTTGAACATGGGCCAGAGGTGCTCCGACACCAGGGGCATCACCTTTGAAGATGTGCGGATACCCAAGGAGAACGTCCTCCTTGGAGAGGGAGCCGGCTTCAAGATAGCCATGGGTGCTTTCGACAAGACCCGACCACCCGTAAGTCTCAACTAGCATGGAGGGAAGAACCCCAATAGTGATCCTTGTACGATCCGTTGTAGCACCAGAGGATCCTTTTTGATGCTTTGGATCCATTGTCAAACAGAAGCCCCCTGTTTTTTATATTGTGATGTTCAACAGTGATAAACAGCAGATATAGCACATGCATTTTAGTAGCAATCATCCTACTTGACTTACATCCATTTTGTGATTCAAAAATGTCCATGGTTATATAATTTACAAAATATTGAAAGTGCTAGCACATGCAGACTCTGTATGAAGCAATTTAGCAAACGTACTAAAAACAACCTATACAACCTAGCACGTTACGGTATCTTAAATAGTGGTACTAGGTTGGTAGCCGTCTTCATTGGCAGCCATTCAGGGTTCATCGCTGTGCTGCAGGTAGCCGCAGGAGCCACAGGCTTGGCACAAAGAGCCCTGGACGAGGCCACCAACTACGCACTGGAGAGGAAAGCGTTTGGGGTAGTCATTGCTGAGGTCAGTAACAAAATCTCACAGTATTATTAATGATAACAACAGCACCACTGTAATTCTTAGACACAATCCTCACCGTCTTCTTAGACACAATCTGTTATGAATATCAAAAAACCTGAATCGATCCTTCATCTGCCCTCCTCTTCCTCCACCCGGTTGTCCCCCCCCAGCACCAGGCGGTGTCCTTCCTCCTGGCCGAGATGGCCCTGAAGGTGGAGCTGGCCCGCATGGCCTACCAGCGCTCGGCCTGGGAGGTGGACATGGGTAATAGGAACACGTACTATGCCTCCATCGCCAAGGCCTACGCCGGGGACATCGCCAACCAGGTGGCGAGCGACGCCGTCCAGATCTTCGGCGGCAACGGTTTCAACAGCGACTACCCCGTGGAGAAACTGATGAGGGATGCCAAGATCTACCAGGTGTGTGTCTGTGTGTGTCATAAAGTCGGGGGGAAAAACAGCTGGAACACCACTGGCTGAGATTATTAAAGTGGATGAGAAACCTCATTCAATTCTAACTATTATTTCCTCTTTTTTTAGATCTATGAAGGCACGGCTCAAATCCAAAGACTCATCATCTCCCGTGAACACCTGGGGAAGTACAAGAAGTGAACGCATCATTGGAATGCCCTTCTTGCTTGTATTATATTTTTTGATATATTTAATAGAAATCACTCTTAGATAATACTGCTTGGATACAAAGCCAAACATTTGTTGCCTTACATCAGCCAAATTGTAATGTCATATGTACTTATCATCATCTTGGACTTTATAAAGGATGGCCTTTCATTGTACTTTCATACAGATCACAGCGAAAATAAATGTTGAGTGGGTCTAGGGTGAAAGCTGAGTGTGTACACACCTGTGGTACTACAGAATGTTAACCTGTTGAATCCAATGATGTACATTAGATTCAGCATACATACAACATTATAACTTTGACATCTCTTTCCATGTCATTTTGTTTTCAATAACTTTGTTCTGTTGTCCATGAGGTCTGTTGGGATTGTAATAAAAGTAAAATGTGACAACTATAGTTTTAATTCTTGTTTACATCGAATACCACATTGGATTGCCGATCAATTTGATCACGCATTGAAATGGGCAGTTAAGCATACATTTTAGATACCTAAAATGTAGGGATCTCTTACAGGCCCGATGGACGTAATCTTAAACTCAAAAAAGCAAATACTGCATTTAATTAAATGCACGGTGACGATTAGTTTTGAATTCGGAAAAAAAAAATCGCTGACAGCACAGCTGATCTGGTGGCGTGACGTCGTAAAGGTGCGACGCATGATCATGCGATAAATCCAGAATGGTAACTAGCTTGCTCTTTTAAAGCCGATACATTCCTGCTATTACTCATTGTAGATATGTATAGTACGTATATTCCGTAAATTCTGTGTTTATACTTTCTATAATGTCAACAGCTGAAGCGATTTCAGTTCATTGTACAGGACTGCTAACTATGTATTAGCCGCCTAGCTTCGTGTAACAGTATAGTTATAAGTTATAACTATAAATTGCAAACAGGGCAACACCAGATTCTACTCTTATCACTGAAATTGATTTAACATAATTTGTTATCTCGACACCCTAAACTGTAACTCATAACGTCACGAAACATCGTTCAGGGTGTAACATGTTCGGCTTTTAATTCCAGGGTACCCAAGTGAAAGATGTGGTCATCAAGCCTGATGCCCCCAATGCTCTTATATTGGACAAACATGCCGACTATATAGCAGCATATGGTTCTAAAAAAGATGACTACGTAAGTTTGGATTTTTTTCAATTATAATTTATGAATAATTCGTTTATTTATGTATCCGTTTATAATTTGGTTCGTGTTGGGTGTTGTTTCCCCAGGAGTACACGTTATCAGAATACCTGCGGATGAGTGGCATCTACTGGGGTCTGACCGTGATGGACCTCATGAGCCAGCTGCCCAGGATGAACTGCGAGGAGATCACAGAGTTCATCAAGTCCTGCCAGCACGAGTGTGGAGGCATCAGTGCGAGCATCGGGCACGATCCTCATCTACTGTACACCCTCAGCGCAGTGCAGGTGAGGTTGCTGCCATTGTGTCAAAGGCCATCTTAAAAAGTATATTTGGCCAATTTCATAGCTAATAAAGTCATTTTGGTTTCCTATATCAATACTATGTTCAGTGGGAATGAAAGGACTTCTATGTTTCAATTTTGTTTTTAGACTAGCGTTACTGAACCCATGGCCATGGCTTAAGCATGTGCCTCCAAACATGGCCGGACTCTGTATGTATTGGTTAAAACCGAAATTAGTGATATTATTTTTTTTGTTGTTGTGCACCGTATCAACAAACTATCGGTCTGTTATTCAAAAAGACAAATGCTATAGAACATTGGGTACTAAACTACCAGTGTAGTTTCATCGCCAACCATCTATGGCGATAAGAGTGTGACTCAGTAGTGACGTATATATTTATTCCTTACTTTCAGAGGTTTCGACATGGTTAGGACATGGTCTATACTGAGTGCAGCAGCATGTATCAGTCTATGTTTACTTTTGATGCAAAGATAAAGAGTATATAAAAAATACCGAAGACATTACTTGTGTTGTTGGTTTCAAATAATAAAAAAAAAACATGTTTCATTCCTCTTCCTCAGATCCTTTCTTTGTATGACAACGTTCAGGCTCTTGATGTGGATAAGGTGGTGGAGTACATTAAAGCCCTGCAGCAGGAGGATGGCTCATTCGCTGGGGACAAATGGGGTGAGTAAGGATTCTTCTTCTTCTGGATTTTTGTTGAATCCCCATATAGGAACAACTACTTAGGGTTCCGGTCTTATAATAACTGCAAATCAACATTTTTGCAATAGTCATTTAACAGGAGGGTATGTTTATACTAACCAGGCTGTCAGTCATTGACTTCCAGAAGAAACAAATGCCGTCTCCGTGGTGACGTCTTGGTGTTCTGTATCCAAGGCTTTGAAGACATTCCCTTTCTCCTGTCTCCACAGGAGAAATCGATACAAGGTTTTCCTTCTGCGCTGTCGCCACACTCGCCCTACTGGTATGTATAGTTCTAAACTCATCAAAGCAATTATTTAAAAAATACTTTGTTTTCTTAAAAATTACCTAATGACCTATTTGGTATATTCTTGGGTAATAGCTTGTGTCTAGTCACAGTTGACCTTTTAGAGAGATGTGTTGGTTCTGGTGTCACAGGGGAAGCTGGATGCCATCGACGTGGACAAGGCTGTCGAGTTCGTCTTGTCCTGCATGAACTTTGATGGTGGGTTTGGCTGCCGACCCGGCTCAGAGTCTCATGCCGGCCAGGTATGTCCGTCAGGTTCAGAAAACTTAAAACATCAAAACATCTTGGTTTTCCTGCTTCCAAACGGGATAAGGGCTATATATGCCCATATAATTAACAGTGAATTGCGCCCTCTTGTGGGGGACACATATTTCAAGTGAGAGCTTGAGAAAAAAATTATGGAAAATCGACATTGTCGATTGTTGATATATTCTTGGTCAACCAAAAGCTTTCATAAAACGTGGGGGTCATCTTTAACTATAATTAACTGTTGCTTTTAGCAACACTTCCATCCCTTCCGTGTTGTTTCATGTTGTATTACTTTGTATCATGTGACCCTTATTATGGTAACATAATATATTGACACAGTTTACATTTAAGAGAGATGCCACCTTTTCCCTAATTCTTCATATTCAAATCTAATGTGGCCTACCAATGTGTCCCTTCCTTCCCGTCTCCTTCCATCTCCGTCAGATCTACTGTTGCACGGGCTTCCTGTCGCTGACGGGTCAGCTACACCGGCTCAACGCTGACCTCCTGGGCTGGTGGCTTTGTGAGAGACAGCTGCCCTCCGGGGGCCTTAACGGTCGGCCAGAGAAGGTGGGTTTCATCAGAGCTGTTGCAGCAATGGAGTAGAGATCCTCTATCCCCACGTCTGCTCGCAGGACTCTTGACGACATGCATTTTTACACATTTAACACGTTCTTCATTCATTTGCACAAATGAAGAAAACGGCTAGGTTAGTGTCAAAACATAAAGGCAAACCAAAAAAATTATTTGGAAAGCCTGTGACGAACACTGAATGGGAACTGTGGAAAAAAACTCAGACCTTGTCTTTGTCTTTGGTTCCTCTGGACGGGCAGCTTCCAGACGTGTGTTACTCCTGGTGGGTGCTGGCCTCTCTAAAGATCATCGGCAGGATCCACTGGATAGACAAGGCCAAGCTGCGGGCCTTCATCCTGGCCTGCCAGGACGAGGAGACCGGGGGCTTTGCTGACAGACCCGGGGACATGGTGAGTCTGTATGCTACAGCAAGACGTACTAACCGTATATTGATCTATCGGCCCCTGAAATCTCATCGTTTGTTGGATCTTTTTTTTGGTTTTTACCTCTCCACTGCCAAGTTCCTAGCAAAACAGGCCCGAAATGTATCGGTATCTGAAATGTAGTTTCTTTAATTATATACATCTAATTGTGTTTGCTTTTCCCAGCGCAATCCCCAAGCTTCCCAATTTTAAATGATCCAAACACTCCTCTTTACAGTTAATTGGATTGTTTATCCCTCGGCTAATTTTCCTGGGTTTATTTTTATGGATTGTGTTTGAAATGTATTTTTTGATTTTCAAGAGCATAGTACAAATATACACGTCTCATTTTGTCTCTCTTTGTCTCTCTCTGTCTGCTTCTGTCTCCACCTCCTGCCTCCACCCTCCCAACTGCTGCGTGCTTCAGGTGGACCCCTTCCACACCCTGTTCGGCGTGGCCGGCCTCTCCCTGCTGGGGGAGGAGCAGGTGAAGCCTGTCAACCCCGTGCTGTGCATGCCTGAGGATGTCCTGCGCAGGATAGGCCTGGACCCCGACCTGCTCAGCTGAGAGCTGAGCTGCCTCCCCCCCTCCCCCCAAGACCCACTGCTTAATACCGACCACCACCACCTAAGTCCCAGCACAACCACTTACACCAACCGCTCACTTGCACCCTCCCGAACACCCGAGAGAGTAAGTGAGAAAGAGTGAGAGAGAGAGTGAGAGTGAGTGACAGAGAGAGCGAGCGAGAGAGAGTGAGAGTGACAGAGAGAGAGTGAGAGGTTGAGTGAGTGAGAGATAGCGTGAGAGTGACAGAGAGATAGCGTGAGAATAACGGAGAGCAAGTGAGTAACAGAGTGAGAGGTTGAGTGAGTGGTAGCAAGTTATGGTGGCTTTGGGGAGTGGGTGAAAGGAGTCTTGTTTTAGCTAGCTTGCTCTGCAGACAACACAAGGACAAACTGCTCGAAGCGGATATGCAAGCATAGGCCATAACCACGGCAGTGATTTCCTCCCCGGGGTGTACTGTGTGTTTACGGTCAAATCGGTTTTCTTTCTCTGGTTTGAATTGATTTTGTTTTATATCAAAAGATTGGCACGGAAGATTTGTACAAGTGGAATAGATAATGTAAAACTTTTACAAATACACTTACCATTCCATCTACTGTTGACTCGCTCTTCAACCGCAGTTGAAGGTGTAGCTCCAGTCGCTACCGAGCTGTTCTGTGTTGGGGTATGACGCGCCGCAGCGCTATTACATACGTGTTCAGCACTGTGTCCGGAGAGCTAGCCGTAAGCTTCTGTGTCACCGGATCACCTTAGTCGCCAAGGACAAAACACCTTGTGCTCCTATGTGTGCTAAAGGTCGAAGGTCAAGTGTTGCACTGACCTATAATCAGCAATATGATTGTTATGCTTCTAACAAACCAACTTTCAACAAAACCTTGTGTAGCTGATTGGGTCTCTTCTGAGCGAGAGCGTCACCAAAAAAGACGGCAGAGGATCTGCAAATGAGAACTAAATGTCTGTGAGAAATGTCTGTGGGATAGGCATCATTTGGTTGTATTGATATGTGGGGGTCTCATCTATATACTGTTACACCTTACAACTGGAAAGGTGTAAAGTGGAGTTTGCCTCATTTCATGACTGGAACAACACACAGGCTCACACACTATATTAATGCCGAGAACACACAGTAGCAGTGACGTCAGCTTTTTAGCTCCAGAGGATTTCCTAATTTATGCACAGTCACAACTACACTTATTTATTTTTGATGTTCGTGTCATTATCACATTGTCAACCGTCTGTTCATCGCAAGATGGCCAAGCTTTGCGGGTCGTTGTTCAGCCAGGGGTCACATCTCATCTGTCAATATCTCCACTTTCGCCATGCCTCACTTTGATATTGAGAGTGGTCCATTGTAAAGAACCAATTGATTTCTTGTCGTTTTTTCTCTGTTTACCACATTGATCGCATTCAGGGTCTTAACTGTCCACCTGTCTTCTTTAACGTCAATTTGGTCTGTGTTGCTGTTTGCTCATGTCTGTTTTCTAATAAGGATGGGTTAAATAAATGTGTAAATTAACATTTCAGATATCAATTTCAGTCTTAATCCTTATTATCCCCTTGGACTATTTTCTGGTAATGGTCCGTGAAATGCTGTGAAGTACATCAGTCCACTAGATGGCAATCGTGCCACTTATGACTGGGTCGTCTGACGGTCCGATACCGACAAACGACGAACAACGCCACACTATGATTTGGCAACAGATCATTTTCTATAATCACATTCAGTCAAAAGGATAAAAATAAAAGGGCTCTAAATAGCCTATAGGCCTATCATAAAATACCAACAAAAAAAATAATCAATTTTGACCATGAACTAAACTAACATCTCTGGTACTCATACGCTTTTTGCTTATTACTGTGTAATATTTTCAACCATGATGGTCTTTATTTTATTTCCAAATGTGTCCCTATGAGCTGGGAAATGCAGTAGGAGTCATGTATTTAACAGACAAAGCAGTCATTTGAAGCTTCCAGGTGTGTACAGGGACAACATTGTGATTGTGGCTCAAAGAGAGCGAAAGATAAATAAAGATAGACAGGGAGACAAACAGCGACAGAGAGCTGGTTGAATTTCAAGCAGCAATGTATAACCTACCAATCATATCAACACGTTCAAAATACATATTTCCTATGATTGCATAGCCAACCACAATTTGAGAAAACATTCTGAATGCAAACAAACTTTGTTATCTTGTGTAATACTGTGAACTATACAGTACAGCATGCAAGACGTGTGCCCCGTTTTGCTGAGAAAAGAATATGAATATTGTCAATATTGTGTGGGTGTGTGTTATCCTGCTGTGGAATATGTATTAAGGCTAATAAACCTTTTCTTATTGTGTTTATGACACATAGTTAGAGAATGTGATTTCAATATGAAACAATCTTTATCATTAAAGAAAGCTATTCATCAGATACTCTTCAAAACATTGCATGCGCTACGGCCCAACAAATGTCATTCAGAGAAATCACTCATGGCTGCTTCCCTCGGGAATCGAACCCGGGCACAATAAATGCAACGCTCTAGCGGATGAGCTTCACAGGACCACAAACGCGCTATTGTTCTTGTCGCAGCGGAATCAGTCAGCGGCCCGCGGAACCAGCGCAATCTGATTCTCATAACTGAATTCCATAACTCACACGTGTGAAGCGAAGAACAAGGCAAGCCGTTGAGGCACCGCAGATTGAGGAATTCTACATTTATTTCTTCCTCTTTCATTCAGAGCGGCACAGTACAGCGGTATTTACGGATGACAGGAGTGCAGAGTCAATGAGTGAGGTTCAGCGGGCCTATAGGCCCCTCTATATATGTCTCCTCTACCGCGGCGACTGCCGTGCGTTGCAACCAGGCGTCCTCGGGGAAGTCCCGCTCGGTCCGACGTGGGGTTGGTGTTGGGGGGTACACACTGTCTTATAAATCACTGCTACCAGACATCGCTGCTGATGGGTTCACCCATAAATGACTATATATAATTGAACGTGTAATTCGGTTCAAATCCGAGAGTGTGTAATTGCTCAGTGTGACTATTGACTTAGTCCCTCATCATGGTAGCCTGCCATAGCCTCGCGTCTTGTGGGTACGAGCCCCCGTTTAATGAGGGGGCATGCTCGCTGGGAAGCACAAACGCCTCGGCCGCTGTTCATTAACGTCCGATGCTGGCCCATCATCTTTTCCATTAGATTGCTGGCCACTTTATTAAGTCTTCAAGTCCCGTTGAAGTTCCTTAATCGCCTGCCTTCCGTGGATGAAGGGGTCGTGGAGGAGTGCCGTCTGTCCATAATTGATCTTCTGCTGCCCACGAGTGATGATGATGCCGAAACAATGCACTCGTGCCTATTTTTTCACATGGTTTGTGGCCTACATTTGGTGGTGGGGGGGACCTTGGGTGCCGGTCAGGCTGTAGACCGTGGTAAAACACCTGTTTAGAAGAAACACTCTGCACTCGCCGAAAGAGTGTATTTGCAAACGTCGGCTAATTTCCACTGCTGACACAGTCCAGGGCCAAAGCTTATCGTGCTCATTTGTTATCTTCTACTGTGTTGTTGGGAGAAGCTCCAACTAAAGCAAGGGATGAATGGTCATCAGTCTGTTTGAACGTCTCGTGGTGGACATCTTTTCAGCAGGGTTTCTCACAGTTACAGTAGGCCTACTTCAACATCTAGTGGAGAATAGTGTTGCTGTACACATTGATGAACCATTGCATTGCCATTCTGGCGTGCAGTGATTTGGCCAAAATGTATTGAGTCAGATTGGTTGTAATCAAACACCTTCTTAAGGTGAGTAACTTCTACAGACACGCCCGCACACACACACACACACACACACACACACACACACACACACACACACACACACACACACACACACACACACAC
>JAOPUD010000154.1:1057267-1082518 GCA_027122715.1 Trisopterus minutus | reverse complement strand
ACACACACACACACACACACACACACACACACACACACACACACACACACACACACACACACACACACACAAAATCAGACCATATGTGTGACACTGGACAACTTTCAAATGAGAGGACGGATTAGTTTTTGTTCTCCCATCGGCTGTTTAAAATAAACACCAGGATTATCCAGGATCACTCTGTTAACCCTCGGATAAAACCCGTTCTGAACTGGTGTTATCTGGACCAATTTAATTACCAAGTCACAGATTGTCCCATATTGTGCACGGCACTGTCCCTGGGAGGAGGGATCCCTGCTCTGTGTTCCCTGTCAGTGTTATGAGGTCTCAAGGTTTCTTAGGGATAGGGAGGCGCTGTGAAACGTGGCCTGGGAAGCCCGCTGAGACTGTATCTGTGATTAAGGGCTATTCAAATTAAATGGACTTTGCTAGACCGGATTAGCAACCATCTATACGGCGCACTATGGCCCTTTAAGAGACTCAACGCCGAGGGACATCAGTGACACAAGAGGCAAGACGTGACCGTTGCCCGCGGCAACGACGCCCTTAAAGACTTCCCCTCCCCCCCCCTGCGGCTGTGTTGGAGGTTCTCTGTTGGCGTGTTAGCGTAGCCGGCAGCTTGTGTTCCCAGCGTGGCATGACGACCTAGCTCTGCCTAAAAGGTTACTGCCATCAGAGAGAGGGAGAGAGAGAAACAGAGAGCCTGAGAGAGAGCAAGGGCGAGAGAAAATGTCAGCGCTGAGATTGTGGACGGCACTGCGATCGCAGGTACAAACTGCACAGAAAGGTCCCAGCCGGTTTGGTCTGGACGGTGTACAGTCTATCCCTAGTTCCTCGTTTTAGCAGAGTTGCCTTTATTGGGGATCTATCAATCCTCCAATAAGGTGCATGTGTTGTGTGTTTAAAGCAATCAGGGGGTTTTATCCCGAGGTGTTTTATGCCGCTGAGCGGACAGAAGGGACACGGCAGGACTCTCTGCTGGTGTGACAGCACGCAGTTGCTCACCACCTTCGCTCTGAAACCAATTAAAATAGACAAGACATTTTCACAGCACCCGGATGACTTCTCAGTTCCGAAGGATCAGAGAAGGAAGGTGGGAGCTTGTGAAAGCAAAACACGCAAAACATTAGTGGGGTCAAAGTCATTGCACACTGGTGAGCCACGAAATTGCGTCCCGGAAATGCAGATGTAACTGCGATCAAATGTCCTGCAGTTGAACGATACATACTGTCCATCCCAATTCGATGTTTTGCACTGCAAAACAGGGTTAGGGTTAGGGAGGAATGCCAAAAGCAAATAAAAAAATGTATCCTATACCATGCCCAGTGGCTAACCTTGAACAAATAATCGAATTGGTCAGGTGGCACTTGTTCTGCAGCGTCAGAACACTTAAACCGACAAGTGTACCGCAGACAGAAATCTTTGTTTTGCTGCACTTCTGTCCCGAAATGGTGTGCATGGGTTAGACGGCTGTGTGAATGCAATACTTTCACGATGGTTGAGAAAACAGAGGAAGGGAGGGAGCAGAGAGGGCTTTTTGGGGGGTTTATTTGCCATGTGCTCTCTCTTGTCTACAGCAGCTTTAAGATGTACTTAAGAGACTTCACACCAGAGACAGATTTATTTTTTTTAAATCAAGCTCTCTTGTGCCCTCCCTTTACTACAGCAGCTTGAAGATTGACTCATGTCCCTGTGCTCTGGCACGATACAACATTATTTTTCAGCTGATTCAGTTTCACACCGCGTGTGCATGGAGGCGGCAATTCATTCCACCTCATTAACAAGAAGAAACGCAAGAGCTCCTCTTCAAAACCCCGTCATGCAAAACTCGGCAGAGAGACGTTGAGAGAGAGCGAGAGAGAGAAGTTGAGTGAGAGAGAGACAAATATGGAGATACAGAGTGATTGACAGTGAGGAAGAAGCACACAGAAGGAGATTAATCAAATGAGACAGAAGGGAGAAAGGGAGGGAGCATGACAGGCATCCAAACCAATAAGACACGCCGACAAACACAGAGAGCGAGAGAGAGCGAAAGAGCGCGAGAACCAGAGAGAGAGAGAGTGCGTGCGAGAGCGAGGGAGGGAGCGACGCCCAGAGTGATCAACAGAGCAGAGTAACGTACAGAGTCGTCCGCCGAGGGGTCCTGCAGGCTGCCGTAGAAGGCGGCCCGTTCGTCCTCGTCCTCCATGAAGACGGGGGGCTCGTAGGACGCCAGGAAGGTGGAGGGCCGGTACAGGTGCTTGTTGAGGTGGTGCTGCCGCTTGTTGGACACCTGAGGAGGGAGGAGGGAGAGGGGGGGGGGAGGCGTCAATGCTCTGGTTCTGAACTACATAATGCTCTAATGAGGTCGTTGTATGCAAAACATGGGACTGGTTAGGTTAGGTTTGGAAGTTCTTGAGATAATATTTGTCTAGTAGTCGCCTTGATTCAGTCAAAGAGAGCCAACAGGTTTAACAGGACTTAGAAGTCATGGACATAGCAGTATCAACACTACCGTAATCAACTTTATAAATAACCTCATAAGTATAAATATATTTATGAATTATTATTTTCAAAAATCGTAAACAACTACACCTCTATCTACCTAGCAATCTCAAAATCTTTCTCTAGATCTATCAATCTATAAAGCTATTTTGTCATTTGGAATCAAAATGTGTCATCAGTACATCAGTAAAGTCTTCTCACAGAAACCAACATGCTATATTCCTATTGTTTACATTCGAAGCAGGGTAGTTCACTTGAAACGCTCTCAAATCCACAACATGCTTCAGTGTGGTTGGTCGGAATCTTTTGCCATGCAACAGTGTTTCAAACGGTTTTCAATTTCTATACCCGTGCTCTATACCGACATACACTATGTGTCATTACACCACATGTACACAAGGGGGTGATTTGACAAACAACTACACCAACCAATGTGCACCACATCAATGGATACATAAATGTTTTATTTTTATTTTTTTTCAAACAGTAACTGGTGAACACACCTCCTATGTTTTATATACAATTTTGTGTCAAAACCTTTGAAGATTAGCAAAAGGAAGATGTCAATGTTTATTAGAAACTAAATATAGGTGAACGTTCCTGTCTGAAACCCTAATGCTAGTTGGTGTTGATGTTCTGGGAGGCACGTTGTGTTGCCAACATGCCGCATTCATGCATGTCTACGCCTTTAGGCAGTATCGACACACCAAAATGATGTGGCCAAATTAAATTGGCAGCAACTGATGTTTTCTGTGAGGCCAGGAGAGAGACGGTTATGATGGCTTGATTATTATCCAGACCGGTATTGTCCCTCAACGGGAAGTACTTTCTTATTTGTACGGCTCCAGCCGGGGTGGCCATGGTTACCTTCTTGGTGTACATGCACAGGTTGGGCGTCCGGCCTGGCACCGGGATCCCAGCCTTGGTCAGCTTGATGAAGTACTTCTGGACCCTGCTGGCGACCTGCCGTGGTTTGAGCACAAAGGAGGAGCCCCTTCTGGTTAATCATTTCCAGGGAGACCTTGTGGCCTTCAAGCACAACAACACCTGCATGCTGTTCAAGTCCAACATGCATCGTTTCAAACCAAACGCCCCCAAAAAGATGACCCACAAACAGCGTTACATGATTTAGTCTCTCCCAAACCAAACAAATTCCCCTTATTTTCATGTACATCTTTTAAAATCAATTGAAATGCTTTCATATTGTCACAACAACGATTTCCCTACAGGATGGTAGGGGGAGTCAGTCACCTGTTTGGTCGTCCGGTTTCCCAACGCGTCGGCGATCTTCTGCCACCTTTTAGACTCCACTTCCTCAGGGGGGAACTTGAGGAGAAGTTGTTCCAGCTTTTTCTGTATGACAATAACAACAACAGATAGAAGAAGCGCCGGGTGAGGACCCTGCTCACTGCAGCAGCAAGCACCACCTCCAGTGTAGGGAAACACACTATGTAAATTAATAAGCCCCTCCATGTTGCATAAAGGTCAGGTTTTCCATGTTGCGCGATTCCTCTAACCAAAACTCGCTGGAAATGCATCATTAAGAGCCAATTAAAAAAAACACGTGGGCCGGGCCACATAGGAAGAGTGTGCATTCTGAACTCTATGTGTATACCTTTTTTGTGGTGCCCTGTCTTTGCAGGTCCAAAACATTCTAAATAACACACAAAATGGGACGACTATGGTAGCCTGGCAACGGTTGTGGTCTCCTTGACAGCACAGACATGATGTTTGCTGTACCTTTGCTGCGCTTAGCGATGAGCTCCGCACACACCTCCCCCTTCCCGTGTGGACAGAGGACCATTAGGTGCGGCAGCTGTGGCTCAGCATCACATTCCCAACGCAGTTCTCCCCCCTTCCCCCTCCCTGTACGATCCCAGACATGAAGACATCCGTGTACCTGCTCCTCCACAGTCCACAGCTGATTAAATGTGTCCGGCTTGTTGGAGTTGCATATCCTTCCTCTGATGAGCTGTGAAAACACCAGAGGAACCACATGTTGGGAGACAGCAGCCACAGCGATATGCCCTTGGGCATTTGAAAAGGGACGTGGCAGGCACATAATGCAATTTCCGATTTTGTTCCAGCAGCTGCTCAGCAAACCGTAGTGCATATAGTCAGGAAATAAATGATGCATGTTAAAAATGGAAAAATACTTTGACTAACAAACGATCTGAAACCGAAAGTCCCCAGTCGACCGTCTTGGGAGGGTAGGCATGCAAATGTGCTCTCGCAATTCAAGTGGGAAAAAAAAAGGAAGAATCAACATTGACATCAAAGGGAGGAATCGTCACGTTGATTTGCTCTGCGCTTGCACCACAGAGGTGTCCATTATCCCCGTTTAAAATATGCACAACTACCGAGCAAGGAGGGACCTCGCACACGAACAAGCAAGCCCAAATCAGGCGGAGGCTGATTGCTCACATCTGGACAGATACCATCTTTAGTGCACGAGTTACGTGCCTGCATGAACTGTTGTAGACACCAATGTATTGTTGACACCGGAGGCTAGACGTCAACACATGAGGGTTTTACACTGGTCTGGCTGAAAGATGCCCATGGTGCTGATCCGTATGGTAAATGAAAAGCGTTTGACAGACCAACCTCCTTTCATTACCACCGGTGGGTGGAAATGAAAGGAGACGAATGGGAAGGGAAAAGATGCTTATCGCAGGCCAGCGCTCGCTGTTTGGTCGTGCTGTAGGCATTTTCACTGGTCCATATTTGTTCATCTGTCCCTTATTAACCAAATGCACAGATGTCTACGCCTATTCTGCTACGTCGTGATTCAACAAAGATGCGGTAACCATTCAATGTGAAAAGACCAACCGCCACACGCTAGTGTGGGTCACCGTGGGGAGGGAGGTGGGAGGGCAGGGGAGGTGTACCTGGGATTGGCTGCCGTTCTCGAGGGCGTCACTAGTGGGCAGCAGTGAGTACATGGTGGAGGGCTCGCCTTCCTTCTTCGGCTCCACCGGACTTGTCGGCCTGGTGGGCAACCCTAGTTGGCAGAGACCCATGGTTAATTATTTAATCTTCAGGTTCAGTCCACCACGCACCACCCACACCCACACACACACACCCACACCCACACCCACACGCACAAACCCTGGTCAAAGATGAGCTTCAGCTGCCGAGTTTTGCGCTTCTTGTCGCAGAACTCCCGCTCAAAGTCGCCCAGCCCTGAGGTGTACTTGTCCCACGCGATGTCCGGGAGCTGGACCACCCGCTGGGGGCAGGGCATGCCCATGTTCTCCTGGCGGGTGAGGGGGCACGGTTAAAATGGACAACATAACAACATAGACTTTTTCTTCATAAACGTTATGGACAGCGCAAAGGAGAATGTCCAAGGGATGGGAGTTATAAAGGTACCAGGTGGGTGGAGAAAAAAAAAAAAAAAAGACATTATTATTATTACATTAAAATCTAATTTCACTCATCACCAATCGTTGCCGTGGATGTGGAACAGATCAAAAGAGACTTTTTACGCGCTTGGCGTCGTTACCCTTTTCTGCAGCTGCTCCACAAAGCTGACGGGCTCGGCGAGAGCCTGTCTCTGGTGCCGGGTCAGGGTCTCCAGGTCCAGCACGGCCTGCGTACGCTGGGCCTCCAGCACCCCGATGGTCTGCAGCAGTCGCTGGTAGCTGGGGGAGAGCGAGAGCCACCGGGTTAGGCGGAGGCACCGGGACAGAGGGGACCCACATAAATGATTTAGAGTGACACATGCCACGACAGACCCCCGAGCGGTGCATCAAACCTTAAGGAGAGCACGCCTGGCGTTCACACACACCCGCGCGGAGCCACGCTCACCTCCATGCATAATTCAACGCCGGGAGTCTCCTCCTCTGAACACATTTTTTAGAGAGACACAGACAATCTGCTGGCAGGAATGTCTTTCCACCGTCTCTGTCTGGGGAAGGGATTCCAAGGGGCAGGAGATTCTCCAGCTAGTGTGCGAAGGGCACCCACCTCCAGGCTAGTGTTAAATAGTAGTAGACTTAAGGTTCCCCGAGTGGATTTCCCTTTTGGGTCATTTGTAATGTACTACTCAATAGGTGCATTTTGTCAAATTAACAAAACCATGCTACATGCATCCACCACTGCACCTTTCACACAGCAAGTATCCACACCCTCTGTGTGACAGAAAAGAAAGAATGAAGAAAGAAAACTACCAATTGGGCAACCCAGTGCCTTATGAAAATAAAAGGTGATAAAGGACTCCCAACACTTGAATGGTGTGACATTTTTACGTAAGCATTCGGGGGTCTTCGGAGGGGCAGAGGGAATGAATGACACAGGGGGGTATTGACCCCGTGGTTTACATCAGGAAGTGAGTCAGCGGCTAAAATAAAAGCAACGTTTCAGCCTTTTCCTCTATCTCCTAATCTATAACCTCATTTACGCACAGGTGCTTCCGGAAGTGGATCGATCCCGTTGCCGATAGACATGAATGAAAATCAATGGGATGCAAACCGCTCATTTAGAGCTGGTTTTGTTTTTTTGGTGAGCCCCAATCTTAGACCGGGATTGGGATTAAGTGGGTACCATTTAACCACAGATGCCTTGGTTATACACATTTGCTTCCCGTCATCTGGCACAACATGCCGTGAAATAAAAAGCAGGTTCATCTGAAGGTCCCTAGAGGACGCCACTAACGTGATCTAAACAGGAGCGTGGTTAAACAAACAATGCTTATACAAATGCAATCCACAGAGGGTGTTTACAGTTATTCAAACTAAATGATGTTGCTTTTAAACAGCGGAGAGGGAATGATCAGCGATGCCATCGAGGAGCCTCGGCAAACATCTGCTCGTAGGAATGAATTTAACAATATCAATTCAGCAGGACTAAACAGAAACGTGAAAAAATGTTAATCACATCCTTAATATCATAACCACCCAGTCACAAACAAATGAAGAGCCTCATTTCAATTACTTGAGCTTCTCGCACAGCATAGGCATTAGACAAAACCTTGAGTAAATCTAGCCCTGCCACTCTCTGAAATCCTTTTGCAAGGTCACTCTCCCAAATCGGCACAATGTCATATCCCTCCTCCTGAAAAGGAATGACAGAGGAAATGGGGGACTAACATGAGTCTCCATGCATAATCCCATGTGACACACGGAGCACCTGAGGAGGGGCCCATCCATTATTTAACATATTTAATAATTCTTGCATCAGGGTGCTGCCTTGATCAAAGCGCTGCTTTAACCAGGGCGTGGAAACAAATCAACGGAGCCAGTTTATGCATTTCACGCTCGTGGGGATTCTTGGAAAACCTAAATTTAGCGGCTTGTTCTCACCAGGCGGATAATCAAAAACTCAAACCCACCAAGTGAAACATTGTCTGCTGGAAGAGAAACCACTCAGCATTATAGTGTTCCTCTAACGACAATAACACATAATGTTCACAAAACATGGCGTGCATCCAGGCATTAAGTGTGACCAGTAAACCCAAGCCATAGAATGCTGTACAATAGATATAATTACTATTAGTTCCCTGGCACAGCTTCACCTGTAGAGATATTCGAGGTATAATCAATCTTCTGATCCGCTTAAAGGACTACGTGTAAGAATCAGAGATTCCTTGTCATTACAAGTCCCTATGGCCGGGAAGTGAACTGCAGCGAGCTAAAGCTCAAAGATTGAGAGCACTGGAGTGTGAGTTCCGGGGTGGTTGAGGCAATAGGTCATAAACTTACGTTAGTTAATCAAATCATTTTCCATGCTGTTCTAGGAGCTTCGGCATGGTCTATTGTTTTTTTTTTTTCAATTACAACCTTTTCATATATTGACAATTTAATGACTACTTCCATTTCTTCGCCCTTTTACTTCACTGTACTAAAGTCTTGGCTTCAGACCATTGTAATGGTCCAGCAGACGATGTGTTTTGATCCAGGCTAAATAAAATCTATCAAAATCAATTATTCAGTACAAGACAGTAGCTAGGCCACAATAAGTTCAAAAAGGATTAACGTTACAGAACTTTTCCACATGAATCCCAATGACTTGCTCATTGTTCTGTTGCACTGGCGATATTAAAGGGTCTAACTGGTTGAACCGGCAAACCAGACTAGCAAAGTCAGACACTCACATTCAAATAGCTTGGGCTTGTACTTAAAACCACTGTTCCAAGTCCCCACATCAATCATCACTAATGTTGTACATACACATACACAAGATACAGAAGAACGCATACAGCACGATGCAGTATGTGGGTTGGAGTTACCCCATTTAAAAGTTCCATTGCAAATTAAGTTACTCTGAATCCCTAAGCCTTTTGTTCCCAGCATTGCAGTCAAAATGCTGACATTAACAGAGATACTGGGCTACAAATTTGGTCTCTTGTGAGAGGCATCTAATTAAGACCGCTATTCGGCATTCAGCTACTATTAAAATGTCTTTATGTTACCCGCTAAAAGGATAGGCCAGCATACTTATGATACAGAGAAAGGCAGATACCTCCGGCCATTTGTAACAGCTTCCTTTCGGTATTATGTTTGGTCCAGTGAATGCAGCACCATTAATACTATCTGCTCAAAAACCGCTGATGCAATGATGGCACATCTCCCCCAGTTTTAGAAAAACACCCAGCAGCAATATTGGAGTAGGAATCAGTGCATTACTAGCACAACTCTATTGATATCCAACATTGTCAAAAAGGAATAACATTGCGTACCTAGTGGGAAAAAGAAGCCAGTGGTGAATTGAGCTTCTTGAGCATCTATTGACATCTACCATTTCCAACAGGAATACCCACAGCTTTCTGATGTATGACAGAGAAAAGAAAAAAAATTGATTGAAGTCTTCAAAGAGCACAGAGTAACATGGACAGAGGAAAAGTGACAGAAAGAAAAGAGAAACCTCCCAGTTTCCCCAACATACTCTTTGTTGTGTTTCAGTGCCAGGTGGTCCGACTCAAAGTAATATACATCCGGCTCTTCCTCCTCCTCCTCTTCCTCCTCCACGCCCTGCCTCGCTGTGGCCGTTGCCACCGCTTTACTGCCCTCGGCCTCGTTGTCCTTCAGGGGCCGAATGTCCTCCTGGCCTCCCAGCGACACTCCCGCTCCACCCCCGTCTCCGGCCTCGACCGAGGCCGGCACCTCGCTGAGGAGGGGCCCCACGAGGTCCGAGAGGGAGGGCTCCTCGGGAGTCGCCGGACAGGAGGCCTCCATCACCACCTCCTCCACGGCCTCCTCCTCTACCACCACCACCTGCTCCTCCTCCACCTCGACCATGTCCTCCTGCTCCACCACCACCTCGCCCTCCCCCAGAAAACCGTTGTCCCTGGGGGGAGAAAAGTTGGCCTTGGGGGAGGAGGCCCTGCCGGTGGTGGGGGCCCTCCTGGGGGAAGTCCGCAGGGTGTATCTGTGTTCGTGGGGCTCCGTGAAAGATGGGGGCGAGGGGTTGCATCCAAGGTCCGTGGGGGAGCAGGCCGGGTGTGTGTGGGGGGAGGATGCAGGTTCTGTAGGGGGGGAGGAGGCGGGTTCTGTGGGTGAGGGCGTGGGTGCTAGCGGGGGTTCTAGCGGGGATGGGGTTTCTCCTGAGTGGCTGTTGTTTTGGGGGTGGTGGTTCACCGGGCTATTGTTTATGTCACGAGCAGAGGAGAAGGAGGAAGCAACAGCAACTACCTCTACCACCGGCGACGGTGGGCACCCGTTGGTGCCACCCTCTGCCTCAGTCACAACCAATTCCTCCTGGGCCGAGCATGCCTCGCCCGCCATGTCCACCTCCACCTCCTGCTCCTCGGCCACCACCAATTCAGGGACAGGGTCCTCTGCTAAAGACTCTGGCGTGGGGGCCAACGGTGCTGGCGGGCCGGGGGCCTCCGACGGCATGGGGGTAGAGTTTCTACAAGGCACGATGAGGTCAGGGGACATGGGGGCCCCCGTCTCACTGCCGTTGAGCAGCGGGGGGCTGTTGGCGGGCTTTGCATCGACGATTGGCGCACTAGGTCCGTCGGGCTCCGCCTTAACCTCTACCAGGCCGTTGGAGGCCTTGTGAATGTTGGGGGGCCCGGCCATGCCGTCGCTCGCCTTGCGGTGCGCGTCCCCGACGGTGACCTCGACCTCGTCCACCTCACATTTGATTTCTTCGGTGAGGACGGGCGAGGCATGGCCCTCTCTATTAGAATGCAGGCCGTGTAGGGCTTCGCTGCCATTGTCCTTAATATCGTCGAATACCGACCCGAGGCTCTCTGCGTCGATGGACTGCGTGTCATTGTCGTCGTCGTCGTCGTCGTCGTCTTCTTCGTCTTCGTCCTCCGCCTCCTCGCCATCCTCCTCCTCAGCGCCTCGAGAAGACTCCTCAGAAGGGGGGCCCCGCTTGGCCTTCTTGGGCTGAGGGGATGGCTCCGGCACCCCCTTCCCCCGCATGCAGGTCTCAGACCTCTCTGGACAGCCCTCCTTCTCCGGGCAGGGGGTGCTGCGCTTCCTGGAGCCGGTCCATGGCTCGCCCTCCACAGGAGACGACTTGGGGTCCGCTACCTTGCCCTGCGACGGGGACTGCTGCGACTGGCCGTCCTGCCGCGTCTCCTGCTTCTTCTTGGGCGAGCGGGCCCTGGGCACGGGCGACGCCGCCGTCTCCTCCGGCGGGGCGATGCTACGGTTCCTGAGGGTTCGGCCACAAAAGTTCTCGTCCAGTCCATTGTGCCCCACTGATGACCGTGTGACGCGCGAGGAACGGGACGCGGCCATAATACGGTGGGGGCCTACAGTGTCCTCATCCTGGTGCTCTCTCCTCGGCAGCAGAACGTGGGCACCTGCATGACAACACACAGACACTGCATGAAGACACGGTCGTAGGGTTTCACTAGGAGTCTGACACACAAAAAGGCCCACCACCACCATAAAGGCTCTTTTGATAACTTTAGGTTAGGTTGGGTGCTACATAGCAGATTATTTTAGGCAATAGCCCATAAACTATTTGCTCATGTAACAAAACGATGAATTACAGTGTGTATATTTTGTTTTGAGGGGTATGTTTGATCAAGGACCACAGTGTAGATAGGGGTATATATCAGGTGAACAGCTGAGACAGGCTTTATGGAATGAGGTCATACACCAGGGATAACAATGGGTCATGTCTTCACCTAATAAATGGGACCAAAGTGGACAATAAAAATCAAGTAGGAATCTAAGTGGCATTCAATACCAAGAATTATTACTGCTGTGCCGGCCCGGCAGAACATGAGTGTCTGTCTGAAGCAAACATCCATGAGCATATAGTGCTCTACATGAAATCTCTTTGACGTGATTGAAGGACCTACATCTGTCACAACTCATTTAAAAAGCTTCCAGTCACATTGCATCCCCCCCCCGCAATAGCAACGCTGTGGTACCACAGCCCCATGAAGACCGGAAGGCTACTGTAGCTATGAATGCATTTTCCAACCGGGAGGTGAGCTGGCATGAAGGAAGCCAGGGTGCAGATATTACACACACTCGACTAAAAATACTCTAGATGAGAGAGCTAATATGATTTGGCGATGCGAACCACGGGTGGAAAGAACAACAGTCGGGGTATGTTATTCAGATAAATCACTGGTCCTTAATTGAAACATAACCAATCGAATTTGATCCACCCAAGCCTAGAAAACCAATTATGACTTACTTTTCACCCGAAAGAACAATACAAACGGAAAGGATTGCTAGGGTGATCGGAACTCTTCTATGGCTGGTCGACACTTCCTATTCCTATACAATCCTACCAATAGTCAGCACATTGGAGGCGTAGTATGCAGTAACTTGTATCCAAATGATGCGTATACGGCAGCGATACGTGTTATTTTTTCGTAGCTTATTGCATAACGTTAGTTCCGATTTCTCGACGTAAGCCTTAACTCGTGCTTGCATGGGACACGTGCATGTGGAACATCACAAAGTTAAGCATAAACATAGCATTGCGTTTTGTTTATATTAGTGAACATGGCTGAGGTGATTGACTGATAGCAAGGTTCAATCTAGCGACTTCCTGTTTGTAAACGCGCGGACAGTTGTGGACATAGATTGACACGTGCAACGCGGGGATAACCATAGCCTAAACCAGGGCTTTACATCATCTACATCGACTCTGCCCGAATCAAACATAATGTCCCATATCCAAACAGAAGCACCATTTCTAATTATAAGAACACTGCACATGTTAAAGTCTCCGAACCATTGTTTAGACCTGCGAGAGCAGCATGTGCTATCTGGCGTATAACGTTTAACATACATTCCCCGACCAGGTTGTACAATAACTACTAACACCATTGTGTTTTCACTTGTTGTATAGTTCTTCGTCCTATGACGGTGACAAAAATAACCCACGAAGTGCCATTGGCAAACATACCCATGAGAAAAACGTTCATATCCGTCGCTCACAGCTTCCCAGCCGTCGCCATCCCCATATAACGTTACAAAGTTATGAAGCACACAGGTGTAATCCAAAAAACTAAACCCACTCCTACGTCTGCCATACGACAGCCCCGTTACGCTCGTCTGTACTTTTTTAAAATAGGCACAGAGCTGAAGTATAGAGCTCGACAGTCGAGGCAAACACGCCTTGGCGTACACACACACACACACACAGGCTGGCGAGCGAGCTAACGGTTAGCACGACCAACTTCAGTGCACAACACGACTAGATGTGGCATGCTAGTTAGCAGGCTAACTAGCACCACTGAACCGAGGAGCTAAATATAGGCTTGCGGCTGAGGAAAAACACTGCCCATCAATTGAAATACAACGCAGGTTATCATTTGTACCACGACCACTTTATTGAATGAGTTCGATAATCACGCCCTCTCGTATAACACTTAAGCTATGATAAGTTTGCTCGCTTAGCTCGTTGGTATGTTCGCTGCATCGCGTAAAAAAAAATCACAACACTGCGATTAAATGTAACGTTAGGTACTTGAAACACTATGGTTGAGAATGAACACAATCACTGTCCTAAATCTTTTGTTTACGTAAGACTAAAATATGGGAGCTGCACCCAATACAGCGTCCTCGTCGAATTAATTTGCAGTATGCGTGCAGCCACCATTAGCATAGATAGCAGCCCAGCAGTAACGGGGATGGAACAACTAGCCGTGAATGGCTAATGCTGGCTGGCTAGCTAGCTGATTGTTTCGCGTACAACTTCTGCGATCCATTTGCCCAATACAATGAGTCAGGACTGACCAATGGTGCAGCCCAATATACTCATGTTTTGATGATAAGAGTAATGGATAGCGTGCACTGGAGGTTCACCCTTAAAATTACTTTATAACCTCAAGAAACAGACGTACCTCACTTCCGTAAATCTGCTACACGTTCGGTAGCAGCCATGTTTTCAATCCAGTCAACCAGTCGGGTGTGTGTGAGCCGATTGAACCGGGCTCATCAGACTGCAATACTGTACATTTTGGCCCCTGACAATAGTACAATGTTGAGAACCATTAGCTTTTTGTAGTTTACACGATTGCTCAA
This sequence comes from Trisopterus minutus, assembly GCA_027122715.1. Lineage (NCBI taxonomy): Eukaryota > Metazoa > Chordata > Actinopteri > Gadiformes > Gadidae > Trisopterus > Trisopterus minutus. Next base: position 1,068,581 of record JAOPUD010000154.1, on the reverse strand, counting down.
AGTCAGCAAAAATGTTTTCTGCACTCTTTGGTTATTTGCACCCATTATTGAGATAACGTTTAAATAAATGGCTAACACAATGTATGAACACACACTTTAACATTTTAATAGTAGCCTATCAGCGAGCAAAATGAGAATCTATTTCTTGTCCTAAATGCAATATGGAATAGTGCAACATTCTTTGTTTACCCCTCAGTCAAACATAGCAACACCATGCTCATATACAATGCCTTCAGATTTGTCATGAAAACATACATTTGATTATGTATTTTGGAGCATGTAAAATTTAAGTGTTACGATTATGTACACATTTAATGGAAAGCTTAGCATCTCATTGTAGCTTATGGGAAGTACAGCTCGGGGTCTTGCTTGTGAATAAGTGTTGCCAAAACATGCATTCATCACATTTTCTATAAAGGTAAATTCCACATCATAGTAAATTATACCCTAGTGGGATAAATAAGTAAGTGCTTGGACACATTACCCATGTACTCTAAGTACTGGTACATTCAAATACAACCAGACATTACCCATGTACTACAAGTACTGGTACATTCAAATACAACCACACATTTGTGTTAGCATGCCACTTTGCCCATCTATAGAACATTGCAAAACACAACAATTTCCCAAGACCACTTAGTATTTAGTCCCTTAATAACCTCAAGATTATCGTCAAGTATCAGTGCTAGTCTGTCATTGTTCATTGGACAGTATTCTTATGCAATAGGAACTTTTGGTTCAATCTACAGCAAGATGCAATGTGAATAATCATTATAAACAAAACAGGACAAATACACAGTTGCCCATTTGGTCAAGAATAAACTATGTTGGGCTTTCAATGGAATCATTAGCTGCACATTTATCTATGCGAAAGTTAAATGTTTGCGGTGTGGTAATCTCATACCCAGTAGTACTACTATGTTATAGCAGAACTTCTGGGGGGAGAGGAAATGAAACGGCCCGTTCACCCAGATGTGAGCTAGTCTGCCATCCCACTTAAGACGTTCATCTCAAGTCGGATTTGGCAGACTGTCTGGAAACATTCTAACACGTGGATACTACAGCCCTAATAAAAATTTAAGAGCGCTATTAACAGATATATACAATGTGACGTGAACCAATCGACAGGCTCAAACGCTGTGTCGGGAGTTCAACGTCTGCCTTAAAGTGGTGGAGGTGAGGTCCTTCGCTCCAATGCTTTTCAAATTAAATTCAAGTGCAAAACAAAAAGGTGGTTTAATTGTTAATTCGTAAGTGTTGGTTTTGTTTGAGTGTGGAGGTTTTTTTTCCTGGGTGGATGGTTACACAGAGCGCGTCTCCCACTCTATCTTCTCCTCGGACTGGGACGATTCTACTTCCTGGTGGCTGATATTGGGCCGGACGGTCACCAGTGGACCTCCACCGTGGATGGAGTGGAGGAAGTTCCACGTTTCCTCCGAGATCTGCCCCGAGTCCGCTCCTGAAAGGGTGAGTAGGATTAAAACACATGCTTATACAACCCCCTAGACACCTGCCACGCTTTGATTATCCCATAACAAAAAAGGTACTTTCACGAACAAAGAAAAGCATTCATCAAAGAAGAATCACAATTATTTTTCAAACATACTGTAGTAGGAGTTCAGATTGAGTCCACATTATGAGTTATTATGAGACCAAATTGCACAGTACCTTGTTTAAGCGTCAGATGGCCATTCTTGTTCATTGCAATCTTGGAGTTGTCGATTTGCCCTGGTGGATCTTCAAAAGAATAAAGAAGACATCATCAGTGTCAGGGATTCCTGCTCCACTATCTTGTTCAATAGTAAACCATTGAAGGATCAAAAGAGAATACTCAATATAAGCTCTCCAAGATAAATATTCATGGCGAGAGAGTAAGCAAATGTGGGCATATGAGAGCATTTTTACACTTAATTTAGCAGAAGCAGCATGCAAACCTGACATAGGAGAATTAGGCATGCTCTTTGAAGATACATTTACATGAGCATGTTGGATTTTCTTTCGTGGGACTGGGTAGAATTTGGTAACTACTTAGATTATCAATGTAACATGAAAAATTCACCAATTGCACCTCATGGAAGGAATATAGATACAGTTTATATATATATCATATAGAGTATATATATTTACAAAGGATAAAAAAATTCTATATCCAAAGAAGGAGGGCCTGTCAAGGGGGTAATACATTGCCATTCTGCACAACCAATCAGGGTGAAGAATGGGCGGAGCTTGCCACAACCCCTGTCCACTTACCATTGTCCTTTCCTTTAACAAAGCCCTCCCACTCCCGGAACCACTGCATGCTGATGCAGTATATGACCACTGGAGACTCCTCCTCCTGGAACGCCTTGTTCAGCTGTAGAGAGCGACAGCAGGAGGGCAGAGAGGAGAAAGGGGTGGGGGAGGAGTGTGTGGAACGGAAAAAAAAAAAAAGGGGGGGAGGGGGGGAGGAAGTGAATGAGAAACAAGGGCGGGACATTAAGTGTGAGGGTAAAAAGGATTGAGAGGAGGACAGCATATGGGGGCTCTTATTGATTATATGCACTTTGAGTTACAATTACAGGCCCTCCTTTTCAAACGATCATGCCTCCCTCTCCTCCCTCTCCTCCCTCCCCCCCCCCTCTCCTTCCCTCATAGGAGGGCATCAGGCTGACCGAGTCTGTCGCCATGCATTAATGATGAACCTTTCATCGAGCGCACACTTCTCATCTCTGCCCTCCTGATGGGTCGAGGAGCACCGGCACATGCCTCCCGCCTCCCGCCTCCCCCCTCCCCCGCCTGGTTAAATAGAGTGGAGTAAGAAAGTTCCAACTTGCAAACAAATAACCCACCGGCCACCCTTGACCACACACGCACACACACGCACACGCACACGCACATCAACCTTTCATAGCGTGAGGTGGACCACTGGACGTACCCGGACGAACATGTCCAGCTCCGTCTTGCGCCGCTTCTCCAGCCTCTCGATCTCCGTCTGGCACGTGTGGCAGACGTAGAGGTGGTTGACGGCAGGCCCTCCTCCATACCTAGGGGGAGCAGCGGTTGCATTACACACTCGGACCCAGGCTGCTCTCAGCCACTATACGCGTGTACTTAGGGAGTGGAATCGGTCGGCTCGGCTGGCTACCTGCTGTACAGGTGATCCCACACATTTTGCGGCAGCATCACCACGAGGTCGTCGATACACGTGGCCTTGTTGGGGGGCACCCCTGGAGAAAAGTGATTGATTAATCCTCAAGCCAGGACTACGCATGCAAACACACGAAATGTGAACCGATGGGAGCCTGCTCTGAATGCCATTAGGAGCTCATGTTGTGTGCGTTTGCGTCAGCCTCGTTGGGATTCACTGAAAGCCAAGCTCAGACATCCAATTGGAGCCAGTATGAAAACCTAGACATTGAGTAGTCTCCCAGACCCTGTTAAGACCTGCCAAACACTGTTGGAGCAGCCAAAGCGATGGATACCATTGAAATTAGCTTTCACATGCCAAGTTCCGTGAAAAAAAGAAGAAAAAAAAAGAAATACACACACATATATATAAAATAATACAAATAAATAGTAAAAAGAATAGCATCATGGCATCTCATCTCTTCCCGCCATCTAGCAGTTAAAAGAGTCATTCAGTAGAAAGGAAATTTAAAAAAGCCTTTGAAGCCTGCCCAGTTCTACTGGGAATAGGGCACAGCCTTCCTTGAACTTTCAAATCCTTTGCAAGGATCAAAGACAAAGCAGGGTGGGGTGGGGTGGGGGGCGGTATGGGGTTGCTTGGCAGCACTGGCATTTTGGGGGGAGGACATGATTGTTGGTGAAGAGGGGTAGAGATAGTGGAGATCGCTGGGGGGGAGGGGGGGGGGGATTACAACAAGGATGGCAAATTGCTTCTTGGGAAGGGAATCTTGATGTTTGCAGTAATTACCCCCGTGTGAGCAGAGGAAGTCTGTGTTGGAGATGGGCCCGGGCTCTGCAAAGGTCCGGAACTTGTTGAGCCACTGGCGTGACACGTAGAACTGCATCAGGCTGGGCTCCATCATGTTCATCAGCCCCGTCACCCTGCGCCGCTCCTTCAGCGCCTCCTCGCTGCTCTTCCTGCGATGGGAAGGGGGAAGCACCACACACATACAATGAGGAGTCGGCAGCATGTGAAAATGGTTCAGGGAGGGTAGCAGGGCAAAAGCGCTGCCGGATACAATCCAATTTACCAAGTTTGGTTGTGAACAGCGGTGCCTGCTAATGCTAAACAATCACTCTTTTGTCTACGGTAGAGCTAACAGATCAGGTCTGCTGAAAACAATGCTCACTTGTAGAAGAGCACGTAGGCCTCGGCGTTCTGGACGCAGGACTCGGAGACCTCGGTCACGCTCTGGTCGTCAAACTCGTACCACAGGTTGTTGAGGTCGTTTCGGCAGTACGCGATGTAGTGGCCGCCTGGGGGTGTGGCGACAAGGAGAAAAAGGAGTTCAGAAACCGCCCCTGCACTGATGTGGGTCAAATGAACAACCGCCCCCCCATTACGGGGAGCCGTGCCGCCTGACCGCATCCCAATCATGTGCTCGCGTCGCCGTGCAAACTCACTGCTGGCGGTGCCGTGGTGACAGATGACGGACAGCAGGTCGTACGTCGTGGTCTGCGCGGCGCTGTCCTTGCCCAGGAAGGGCTGCAGGTCCAGGCCGTCCAGGGGGAAGGACACGTGGGTGCCGATCTTGGTGGAGAACATCAGCTCGTGTCGGAAGCGCTTCAGGTGGATGCACAAGATCTGTGGTAGGTGTAGATTGCAAGAGGAAGAAGGTTTTTAGGTTTTAGGCAAACGATAAAATGATGTGAAACAGTGTAATGACCCAGTGTGGGGTTTTTGTTTGCAGCAACAAAACAAAACAAAAAAAAGCTTGACTCTAGAGGTTTTGCATACCTCGGGCAAATTCTGTACTTTGCAGAATTTGACTCCGTTTCGTAACCTGAATAAGGACAAGAAAAAAGGAAACGGTACAGTGAAATGTTAAGAGTGGATGTCAGAGATTCAGTTTCATTGTTTCAACCATGATTGTTTCATTTGTGCTGGAAAAACACTCACTTCTTGCATTTCTCACAGCTGTACATGTTGTCTCCTAAAATACACAGAAACAACGAGTCAAGTGTTTAATACAAGATGACACTTTATTAATCCCCAGAGGAAGGAAAACAAAGCTGCTACGACCGGCCGCCTGACGGGCAGCACCAGCCATATGGCTCCCCCTGTCACACACACAATTAAAACCCATAATCTACGACGGTATTCATTAAAACAAACCCCTGTTTTCTTACCTTTTAGTTCATCCCTGGCAAAGAAAGCTGCGAGACAATCCTGTAGCGTGACTACTGGACCCCAGAACCAGCTAGAACAAAACCAAAAGCCACTAAGTACTGAGAACTCAACCCTCCAGAGCTGAATCATTGGTAATTAGTTCCAATAAGAAAACGCGGAAGTTTCCTGGTCAAGACACAGTGGAATACTAAGTGCTTTCTTTGGGAGTTAATAAGCAGGCTAGCCCGGGCTGTCATTTCACTACTCTGACATTATGTTTAATCTCTTTAAGCTCCATTCAGGAAGACGAATGGCAGGTAATGGACTCTATTTGCAAGTGGTGTCAAAGTTGGGTAAGAAAGTAACTCATGGGTGGGAGCACGCATTATGATAGGACAGGCATTTACTTACAGACAAGTGGAATTATACGCAGACTTTCTGAAGCGCAAGCTTAATTAAACACTTCACCCATTCAAACAAAATGTACCAATAATATATTTAATTTTAAAGAAATGTCAAATTGCTCCCATGCGATGACCCATGGTTTACTTGGATACTACGTGGCTCTGAGTCATTTCGCATCATTTTAAAGTGTACCATAACCTCAGTATATCCATTGAGTACTTAATAATTAACGAGCCCCTAATGACCATGATGAGCTGCAACCGTGTTCAGCAGCTGGCAATGATGGGTGAACACGTGTGCCTTGATTGGTGCAAATACGAAACACACTGAGGCAGCACAACAACAACAACAACAACAACAACAACAACGATAAGGGCACCGGGGGATGAAGGTACCTCTTGATGTATTCCATGACGAAGGAGATCCAGCCCTGAGGTGCATAGGCCTCCCCACAGGAGCCCGCCTTGACCAGGGACGTCTGGTGGGTGGAGGAGTGGAGCTTGGCCAGGTCCTCCTTTCCTGGGATGGGCAAGGAGATGTCCTGAAAGTTCTCCAAAGTCACAGACACCTGCCATATGTACAGAGGGACAAGACGTTAGGATTGTAGTTCATTTTAAAGCACATTTGGACAGATTTGAAAGATTAGCAATGATTTTCTTGTCCCCATTACAATAGAGCCATTTTCCATTAGTATATAATACTATATAATTAACAATACTATACTACAATATATACATTTTAGTATTTTCATGTAGTCCTTTAAATTACCATGGAACATAAACTCACTAAAATTACTCTTATCCAATATATTTATTCTAATACGCATCGGTTCTGGGCAGAATTCCCTACAATTACCATGGTTAATAATACATGCACATTGCCTGGACCCATTATGGCTACAAGTCGAGGTAATGATTAATTCTGCGAGTTCCCTTGCTCACCAACGCATGTAGATGTCTATTTATTATGAATGGAGCCTATGCACAAGGCATGACCAAACCCGTCCTTTTTGGGATCATGTTGCAATGCCAGTGCTTACCCGATCGCAGGTGAGGCACTGCACCGCACTGACAATGGTGCCGTCAAAGATGTCCGTCACCACACTACGGTACTTCTTCTGACGCTTGTTCTTTGGTGGGTTGAATGCAGTCACTGCTGTTCGGAAGGAAACAACAACAGACATTCAGGGACAGTTGTTGGAATGGGTCCGTAGCTAGGATCTGGATTTCTTTCAACATAAAAATTGAGTGCAATTGTTATGTTGTTGACCTTCCCGGGGGAATACACATGTCATTTAGCCGCTTGGCTAAGGACACATTTAAATTGAAGTGCAAACTGAAATGGTAATGGCTGTATACTGTATAATCTTAAATACACTAGTGCAGTGCCCATGCAAAAAAACAACAACTTTGAAATTGGCCCATTGCTTGACCTCTGGTATTACAGCTTTCTGAAGGGCGGCTCATCCACACAACTACACACTCAACACTGCACTTCCTTCGGTCCTCTGCAAAACACCCACTAAGTATGAAGCCTACCGGCTGAACGGTTGTCGAGAAATTCAAAGGACGGACATTCAGATAGTCCTCCCATTTCAGTTGGATAGCATATAAAAACTATAAAGTGAACCATATCTTTGAAGTGCGCAACCAAACATGACTTCCAACCTGAGGAACACTACAAAACCTAGGTTATGAAATAATTGCAGCATTGGTTGATATGACTGCCAAGTCAAGTAAATGGTAAATGACAACTTATTGGCCGCTATCAGAAATTGAATGCAATATTCCATGGTTCACCAGAGATGGCGCTATCCCCTTTGTTCGATTTTAGAACATGGTTACTCTTTAACTTCTTCAGGAAATGATTCTGAAGCTCTCACGCCACACTTTGCAAAAATGGAACTGGCGCGATCGTACCTTTTTTGTGTGCAGAGTTGAGGTTTGGCCAAACGGAGGAAGCTTTCGGCGGGCTGCTGGATAGTTTGGGATGGTGTCCTTCCATGGGGACGGGACTCTGTGATCGTGTAGTGCTGGACACCTGGATGTCCTGGAATGAATCTGCCACAGGGAGGAGTGACCGGTTGAGCTTCAAGATCAAGATCACAACGCGGATGAAGACCTCTAAAAACGGCACAGTCAACGGTAAACACACGACCGTCGGACCACTAGCTCACCTGTGTTGTTGCCTTGGACCTTGAGCACACCCTGGCTGCCGATGAAGGACACGTTCTCATTGGTCGTGGCGGCGGTGTCGATGTCCTTGTCCAGGTCGGCCCCCATGTCCCCGCCGCCGTTGACCCCCGAGCGGTACAAGTCGTTGATCATGTTCTTCTCCTTCTGCCACGAGCGGTTCGCCTGGACCTCGTCGCGATCGGGCACCAGCATCTCAGCCTCGTTGGCGTCGTCCGCCGGCCGGCCGTCCCCGCCCACGACCACAGCCACGGACACGCCCACGCCCACACCCACGCCGCCCTGCGCCTCGTTGTCGGCGCGCTCGCTGCTGCCGCAGGACTCGCACGACTGGAAGTCGTTGTCCGATTGGCTGCGGTTGTCGTCCTCGGGGCAGTCGTCCCCGGCGATGCCGTTGGATTGGTCGTCGGGCTCCGCCTGGCTCTCCTTGAGTTCCTCGTGGAGCTGGTCCATCAGGCAGCGCAGGAACTCCTGTGAGTCCTGGATGCATGCAAGTGAGACAATTCCATGGCTGTTTAACAACAAATTTGTATTTTCAAATTGCTTTTCACATTCAGAGAAGTAAAAAAGAAATGAGGCTTATCTTTCCAAAAGCAATCATCTCCAAAAGCAAAAGATTTGCCACAAAGGCAGGAAATGCAAAATCAGGATGATCTTACTTAATGTAACCTAGTCTTCCAAGCCTGCGAAAGTAAATTCTCTTCCAGAACCATGAGAATTTCTTCTTTCAAATAAACACCATCTCTGCAGCAGTTCAAACTGACAAGGCATGACGAGTTAACAGACCGTGCATAGCGAAATGGAATTGGGCTCAACCAGGAGTACTACCACAGCTCTCATAAAACAGCTTTTGAATTGTTTTGCTTTTGTGTGTGTATGTGCATTCGTGCATGCATGCTTGCGTCTCTGGCTTCGCAGTGGCACAATTAATTATCTTTCAGAGGAATCCTCTTATCGGGACTGAGATACTCAATCTTAAAGTATAGTTAAATACATGGATAAAAGATACAATCATGTGCATACCGGTTGGCTTCCCCTTCTAATACTGGTAATAAACATTGTATATTCACAAAGCACAGCGGCAAAAATACAAACAGAGCAGGCAGAAGTATTGAAAGTGCCAATGCCCAACATCACCAGCAGCTCCAGTTACTGGAGCGAAACCTGGTAAAACCTTTGCATACCACACAGACCCCACGTTACGAGCCACACAAGTGATGGCCACCTTGCCCTTTCCTTTGTGCCTGTACTGCACCCACCTGCTGGGAGTACCCTCTGAACATGGGGTTGATGGACTTGATCCCTTGGAACAGATTGGTCGGGACCACATAGGAAGGCCTGCAACACAGCAACGGCAATACTCTGAGCACAGATGGCGCAGTCAAGCGTTTCACACGGAGCGTCTCTGTGCCAAAAGTGAAGACTACAGACGGTCGAGATTACCAGACACTGATAAAGGCCACGTCATGTCAGCGATGCACAAGCCCTTTGTTTATCCACTTGTCAAGAGTGTACCCTTGAAAAATCTGGACACAATATGAGAGAGCAAGAGTGAGAGAGAGAGAGAGAGAGAGAGATAGAGACTGACCTGTTCTTGTGCCAGAGGTCTGACACTAGTTTCTGGTAGCTTTTGCACAGCGCAGGCTTCTTGTCAGTCCTCACAAGGCCACCGCATTCAAGGAAGAACTGTGTCAAAGGCGGACTGTGCCAAACAGAAGATAAACATAAAGGTTTCAAATGTGCCTACGAAGCATTCGTAATTTTTTGTCACTGCATCCTTAGCACAAAAGTTACAAGATTCTAATTTTAGAAAATGATGCAGTATTTATGTACGTGATGAAGGAGGAATATCATCTTAATCCAGCGAACATTAATTTATTTTTTATTATATTTTTACGAAAAAGCAAAATCGCCATCACATTGCATGAATGAGAGGACACTGAGCTTCAGATTGTATTTCACTGATTGAGTCGTCGCTAACGGAAAGGAAAAATAAGGATCTAAATGGAATACAAATCGCAGTGTGGACTTTCTCAGAGCCTTACAAGCTGTCGAATAGGACGAAACTGTGCGTACACACACACACACACACACACACACACACACACACACACACACACACACACACACACACACACACACTATGCAGAAGTTCCGGGAAAAATTGTCTCTTGTGACTTTGTTTCCACGGTATCCTATTTTTAGACTGCTTTGAATATCATAAGAGCCAATTCTGGCAGAGATCCCGCTACCATTTTAATCTTCTATTCAGGCTGTGCAAAACACACCTGCCTTTACAAACCCATTACCAATACTCAAAAGGTCCTCCTTGCACACATGTTCAAGGGGAGGCCCTGGGTCACTCCAGGTAAGAACAAATAAAAAGAAATGTATGATCAAAAACGTGCTGCCTGGGAGAGGCCCGGCAGGCCGAGAAGGAGATGAAACAGCCCAGGAAGAAAGAGTTGGCTGATTCATTGGTAACTGAAGATCCTACAGGGAAATACATTTAAAAAGACAAACACAGCCCAGCTCCAACGCTGCACTGCAGTAACTCCCAGTTGGGCAACATTTGAAATGAACCCGACAGCGGACATTTTTTCCCAGTAGTAAAGCACAAAGCGTTACAACGCAGTCTGTAGGAACTAATACAAATTCAAAAGGGAATGTGAAGAGACATAAGCCAGAATCCATGATTGAAATAGTGTGGTGGTCAATTAAAGTGCTGAAGAGAGGCAAGAGCTCTATGGAGGGAAAATCCACATCAATAATAAGACAACTTATAACATGGGTCTCACCAGTTGGACAGGGCTTGTAGCGCAGCGTTCATGTAGCAGGTGTTGCCAATGTTCTTCAACCCGGTCAAGCCTAAGAAAAGTAAAGAGGAAGAAACACCGCCAGTCAAACCTCTTAAATCCAACCGCTAGTTGGATACACACAAGGGCTGCATGGTCTTTCTTCACGACTCAACACACTCCACCAAATGAAAGCACACTGAAAAACCATCAAGTGCAATATGGAAACCAATCATCATTATTGTAGCTATAGGACCGTGGTCCACCATCATGCCTGAAGCCTTGGCTTTTCTTTCTTGTAAATCATTAATGCTACGGCTGAAACACAGCTGACGTATTAGTCAAACTGTAATCGTATTTTGGAGACCCTATCGGTATGTGCCGACCCTCCAGTCTATGGGGTCGAGGGGGTAACAAAGAACTAATCAGTGTGGAGGTCCGCTGCCGTCCTGACCTCTGGTCCGCAGATCGTCTTCCTCCTCCGTCTCCATGTCCAGGTCTTCACAGGCGCCGTTAGGGGGCACCCGCAGGGATGTGGGGCTCCCAGGGGCCCGGCCACCATTCTCCTACACGCACGCACACGCACACACACACACACACACACACACACACACACACACACACACACACACACACACACACAC
>JAOPUD010000154.1:1037451-1053458 GCA_027122715.1 Trisopterus minutus | reverse complement strand
TGTGTGTGTGTGTGTGTGTGTGTGTGTGTGTGTGTGTGTGTGTGTGTGTGTGTGTGTGTGTGTGTGTGTGTGTTAAAATGATGAATGCATTGCTGGAGGCTAATAGTCCCTCTAGTGAACTCACAAGAATTGTATTATTCCCTTCTTGTTTCTTTAAATCGTAGGTGGAACTTCTCATGCTCCATAAACAACACTACCACGACAAAGTTGAGTTCTTCTGCTGAGAGCAAATAAGTGGACATCACAACAAGATGGCTGAAGTCCGAGATGTCTTACCTGCGAGTGGACGGTGCTGTGGTCGGCGTGCGACTCCCCACAGCCGACATACACACAGCCGTTCTGCAGAGGAAAAAACACGGCAGACAGACAAAGAGAGGGGTTGTTATAGAACACTTCACCCCACTGTTAGCCCACGAAACCAACAACAACACTGTGGTGTGATGTACCACACTGATGCCTTTCAGCTCCAAAAACTAAAGTAAAAAATAAAAAAATAAAAAAATGTGATTTACCTCCAGACACGCCCAGAGATTTGGTCCACCAACTTTGCAGTCTTGACACTGGCCCTAAAAAGAAAAAACATTAGGATAAGGATCACATCCGACAGTTCCGTATTCTTTTAAGTACAACAAGCTCCAATGAGCAGAATGGACAACAAGTAGCAGCAAACAGAGAGAGCGTGTGCGTGCGTGTGCGCGTGTGTGTGGACTACAGAAGCAGAACCACAAGGTTTAGCCACTGAATGGGAACTCACATGGGACTTTTGAATGAGTTCCTCTTTCGTGATCTCCCCAACGCACTCCAGATGGGGGCAGTCGCCCTGTGCAGGTGGCATGGCTCACCGGCAGCCCTGGAGCAGAAACACAACCAGGGCATCCGTTAGGAGGACAAAGAGGTACCGAGTGAGGCAGAAGAAAAATGGTTAAAGTGTTTCTGGGAGTAACGTTTGAGATGTACCGACCATGTTATAATCTTCATTGAATTGAAATCCAAATGAAAATGTAGAAAGATGATAAAAGAACCAAGTAAAGAATATATGGTGAAGTGTAGAAACTTCAATGAAAAAGGTTGCAGCAATACAAATCCCCTTTGCGACTCTTAATGTACAATTACACAGTACACCCACACACAGGCATGCATATTTGAAAACCATGGCTTTCACTTGACTTCACTAGAATAGATAGTCCATTTGTATTAGCAAACAACCCTAACCCTAACCCTTTTGCATTTGGTGTCAACAACAGGAAACACATCCTGTACTCAATTCTGACAGAACACCAACTTATATAGACGGACAGGCTGAAGCCTGAGATGGCAGATAGACTTCAAAACAACTGTGTCACTGTGTTGCAGTCACCAGAAGAACATTGCACTATAGTTAGGACATTGTAAAAAAAGAATTCACAATGTCAGCAGGAAGGACTTGCTGAGCCACAATATGCCTTGGGGCTAATATTCCATTCCTCATCGCTGTCAAAGGGGGAAATCTAAAAAGAAATGCTGCCGATGGAAATCTGTCGTTTAAATCAGAGGTTCCCAAGCATTTTGGTTAAACAAATATTCAGCACCCCTTAACCAGGAAATATGTAGACATAAGTACCCACCACAAATACTACAGACTGTACGCACCAGCTGCTGAACACGCTCATGGTTTACTATTTTGACTATTATTTTAAAATCATCCAATGACCCTTAAAAGATGACTTGCATTACAACCTCCCATCGAAGCCCTTCAGGGCTGGAAACCAAAGATCCCCCAGCCTCGCATGCACCAGGTTCCAACAGTGACTGGAGCATAGTGGAGGACTCCCTACAGGGTTATGCATCTAAACTAACCCTCCTGTCAGCGGTAGAAGACCCATCTCATCAAGACAAAGGCTGCGATGCGGAGATGAGAGGAGCCGATGGACGTGTGTGAGGAGGAGTTGTGGGCCGGAAGAGCTATGGCTACCAGCAAGAGACAGCCATCGCTGGGGAGTTGAGTCACGGCACATAATGTGAGCCCTGTTTTCAGTGAGCATCACACCGGGGGGACCAAGGCAGCTGTTCTGCCAAGGAGACTAGGGGCCTGTTGGAGGTGTGTGAGGAGGATTACCGGCGAGGGCAGGGCAACGCAAAGGTAATACACGTGGTCACTATGGATATGTCTCCCAAGGAGTGTTATACACACTCCACCAATGTGCAGTAGTGCCAGGCCACATTAAACAACTATTGTGAACATTCTTCAAAATCTGGCCTACAAAGGCCTTGAGGCTGATCACACGGTTCCTGGAGAGCAAACATCACTGACTTAACTGAAGACGGGTTCAGAGGAATGCTATATGTAAAATATAAATAAAATGTCTAATGCACAGTGCTCTCACTTGTTAACTGGTTTCCTGCTACATTACGTCTTTATCGCACTTCAGAGCAGTACACACACACACACACACACACACACACACACACACACACACACACTAAGGCTTTAGGCTATAGACATTTAGCCAACAACAGTCTGACTCAGATACACTTGTTTGTAACAATTCTGTTTCAACCAAGTATGTCAATCAAATATGCTAGACATATGGCAGAGGCTTTAGCATTAAAACCTCTAACCAAGCCAAGCCATTAACCAAGAGGTCAATGGCTGTAAAGGCATCTTTGCTTGGAAGGAGACCGTCCTTCACTCTATTGAGCTTTGACACGAAACGCCGGGGGATATTTATTCTCGTGTCCCTATGGCATTGTATGACCAGCTTTGGGAAGAACAGCTCAATTTTCCTTTACATACGAAGAATGCTAACATTATCAACAAAGAAGGGTTACGGTACTACTTTGGCACTTGTGCTAGTCCCAGGCTCAACTTGTAAGGACACCTAATGCAGGAGACGACAGCGCATGTTCAGTGTTCACAGTACCTCGTCACCAGGCTAACAGCGGTTGCTAGCGGATGCCATCCAAACACTATGTGTCGTCACGTTTGCACCCAATAACAATTGATTTCGACAGCTGGCACATCAGGCAGCAGTGCTACTGCCTGCGCAACTCACACGAGTGATAAAGATGACCCCACACTGCCTTTTAGCGTTTTAACTGCTCCCTGTCCAGAGCTGTCAGAGAAGCGCTTGACGGCGTCATGGACGTACTAGCCCTGGCCAATGTCGACCTAGCCCACGGCTAGCGGTTTCCAGTGATCGGCCATCTAGCCGTGGTAATATAAACAAGACTACGTATCTGCAGGGAATAACAAAGGGGCAACTTGGTTATCCCACTGCAATTGTCCTACCTCTACAAGCTACTTTCAGCGAGCCATTGCAGGCGTTATTAGTCGTAACGTTAGGTATTAGCTTGATGTAACCGAGCATGCATAGCATGGATTAGTGACTCTGCGATATAACGACCAGCAGTTGTTGCTACAGCATCAGCCAAACTTGGTTATAAGCGCATCCCTTACCTGCAGGTGTGTAGGTGATTGCTGAATTTGATCGGCTTTGATATGATTGTCCAAATGTGCCAAGACAAGCCTATAGATTCATGTTGTAAAGAGCGACCCTTCACGTCTACCGTTCGCCCTGCTGGACTTCCAGGTGACGCTCGAGTTGACTCCGCCCCTTTCCGGTCTGTGACAGAAAATGTCCATGTGCTGCTCGCTGGCAGATTTATTATTTCGCATTTTCTATGTTAAAGACTAAAAGATAATTGTCAGCAGGATATTATTTATTGATAATAAAATTTAATTATTTGTACAAATCCTTACAAATAAAAAATTATGCTTCTATAACATTCTGTAATGTATGCTTTAAAATCAGTAGAGTTTATAAATAAATAAAAATCTTTCATTTGCCGTATTTTAAATATAAGATTTAGCCTTATGTCAAAGAAAAATAATCGAAGGCCGCCTGGCGGTTCAAATGTGTTGCAGGCAGGATATTCCAAACCACTAACAACCTAACCCCAGCGCATCCTAGTGGTCATCATGCTTACCGCAACGATCCACCACAAATAAATGCTGAACTCCAGAATGTTTTATACAGACATCAAATTGGAGTAAATAAAAGATTTTAACCCCCCGCCCCCCCCCCAAATAAAAAGATTGAACAACAAATGCAATTTGTTAACAGTTGCAAGAGCTACAGTAACATGCATTTTAAATAAAAGGTTTCAAGGTGGACCTGCTTGAACCGTTTTTTTTCTCTACCCTCAGGCTCTTTCAGGAGGTTGTTGATGATTCATTCAACCCACTGAGGTTGAAGGTGAGGGGGGACCTGACCATTTTTTCATTCATTTTGAGGTGGGAGATGTTTATGCGTGTGAGCCTCAGTTGCAGTTGTTTGGTGGGCGTTATGGTCTGCATGGGCTTTCTGGTCAGGGTCTGTGTCCCATCCTTTTTGCTAGATCTCTGGTGGGAGATGTTTATGCGTGTGAGCCTCAGCTGCAGTTGTTTGATGGGCGTTCCGGTCTGCAGGGGCTTTCTGGTCAGGTTCTGTGTCCCATCCTTTTTGCCGGATATGTTGTAGGGAATGTTTATACGTGTGAGCCTCACTTGCAGTCGTTTGAGCAGGACAGCTCGCAGGGGCTTTCTGGACAGGGTCTGTGCCCCTTTTGCTTTGCCGGCTCCCTGATTGTAAAATTAAAGAGAATTAAGATTCTAGAGTTTTATTTATCAAATGCACAGTAGAACAGTAGTTCTTGGCAACGTCATTCTTAATATACTCAGTAACTTAAAACAAAAGTACACAAAAAGAGTAAGAACTATTTAATTAGGTACAATATAATGTATAGAATATGGTAGGCTTTTAATAATAATCTTTACCAATATCTGGACTTCGTCCTCGAAGAAGGGCTGGCCCTCCTCATCCTCCCTTATTGGTTTTGTAGACCTGCGTTTCGCTTTGCCTTTACAGTGGACTCCCCCTGGCTTGTCACACGGACAATCTACCCTGAGCTGGTCTGTGGAACACAAGATGAAATACATGAGTTTTGTTGTGGAGACACTTATGTTGTATGTGTGCGTGGCGCATGTGTTGATTCCAGGGTTGCGGGTGATATGCATGGCTGGTTATATTTTGCAATTGTTGTTATGGATTCTTTTTTTATTATCGTCTCCAACTTGGGGAGGGGATATGATTACGGAGCCGTCTCCTGGTTGTTGTTCGGCTGGAGTGCTCCGGTGCCTCCACTGCCACCCTTTTGGGTGGCCTTTCTAGGGAGGTGACTCTGGAACCGGCCCACTTCGCCTTCTTCAAGGTCCTCACATAAAGCTCCCCCTTCCTTGCCAGAGCCTGGTACTTCCGTGAGGCCCTCAGCTTCCCGAGCGAGGCCCTTGTCTGGTCCAGCTCCAAAACAGCCTTAGCCAGGGCCGTGGCCTGCCAGCAGCAGAAGGCCTCTGCACAGGGCTTCTCCGGAGGGTCAACACTGGGGGACTGGGGGTCTTCCAGGGCCCCTTCTAGGTGCCACAGGCAGACGTCCTCCACTGGCACCCTTTTGGGTTGCCCTTTTTGGGAGGCGGTGGCTTTTGAACAGGCCCTCTTCAAGGTCCCAACATTAAGGTCTCTTACAAAAGGGGTGGACTGAGGGGCAATCAGGTCCAGGTCCGACCTGAGCGGGACCCAGGGGTTGGTAGCCCTCAGCTTGCCTAGCAACCTGATGGTCACGTTAAGTTGGAGCTGGGCCATATACTCCTGCATTTTACGCCGGCTAACATCCTTATGGCCTAATAGGTGCCGGTCGAGCCTCGTGGAAGCGTGGCCGCAGCTGGGCACAGGGCAATGCTCCCGTTTGACCTCTACCCGGCCATTGACCAAGTTCAGCAGCATGGCCCTCTCCTCAGGGTTCTGGAGGCAGTGCCAGCGTCTGAGATGCCTTCCCAGCATCACATAGCTCCCGCGGCACAACGGACATGCCTTTTTCCTCTTCCTCTAAATAATATAATTAAATAAGTACTCATAAATAATCAACTAAATTAAATGAAGAGAGAGAGAGAGAGAGAGAGAGAGAGAGAGAGAGCAGAAAAGAGATGAACTGAGCCGGATTCTGAAATTAAACAACCAAAAAGCCCCCTCCCTCCACACGATTCTCCACCACCACCTTGAGAAGTGTTGCTTTTCACACAAGGTCAATCGTGTCAACACGATTGACAGGCAAAATGGAAACTCTGAAGCAATCATGAAAGAGATGCCCAAATTAGAAATAAGATGTAAAATCTGAAGTGGCTCAAACTAAAAGCTGACGGATGGCTAGGCCCTTTCTATCAAAGGACACTCAAGTAACATCACTTACATTTAACCTAGAGTGCAAAATAAATTATTCTGTTTCAGAAAACGTAATTGTCTGTCGTAACAGAAAATCTTCTTTGACATGGCTCAATATACAGTATGTAAAATATAAGGTAATATAAAGTAAGTACAATGATTACAAGATAAAAGCTGTGAATATGTGTGAAGTGACAGTGCGTCAGGGTTAATTTGTCTATTGTTCATTGTTTATTTAAGCTGTTCATGGCAATGGGTATGAATGAGTTTTTGTGTATGTTATTAAATGTTATTGTCCTCAAAAAGGAAATTCATTTTCACAAACAAAGAGGCCCACATTGTAACAACAAATGTAAGAACTTTTACATTCTCCTTATACCTATAGCCCCTTCTCTCCAATCACAAAGTTGTTATGTTAGTTAGTATTTGTATCACTACTGTAGCCAAGAGATTGTATACACTGTGGCCATGTCAATCTCCTGACTTCTTTAATGTTTATATTAATGTGCTGACATCTCCACTATACCCTACTACACACAGTGTAGGCCTATTACTACTAACTAACGGCTCTCCGAATCCATAACAATCTCCACATGGCCACTCCTTCAACTTTATTTTGTTAATACCAGACCTAAAATCATTTTATGTTACTTGAATAATAAATGAATGAATGATGAATGCATGAATGCCTTTTATTGTCACTAAACAGTGTCATATTCCATAATAGTCATGTCCCACCCATTTTTTTCTGTTTGCAACGTTGACTTTTGAATGGCTTTGTTATGCTTAATTTGTATTGCCAATTGTCTGTGTTGTAGCACAAACATGTTTGAGTGACGCACAACAGATGCAACATAAAAATGCAATATGCAACATAAAAATGTAAAAATGTAAATAAAACGATGACATTAACCGTCCATTCAGTATAGTGTTAGACCAAACTGAATGCCCCCTATTCCGTCGACGGCAAAAGAGATGCAGATCCGTATTTGCTATTGCATTACGAGCGCAGTGTTTTTAAAGTGAAGGTGAGGGGAAAAAATAAATATAAAATAAAAATAAATATAAAATAAAAATAAAAAAAACTCAGAAAAAAACATTATTTTCTCCGAGATATGGAGGGAATAATAAATAAAGTTTTTAAATTTAATTTTTAAATACTTACAGTTCTGTTGAAAATCCAGAGTTGAAGAAGTAACTTTATGCTATCACAGCTTCTCTTCGACCATATGTACTGTAGTCTGACATCGGAAGCAAATTGAGCTCGGAGATTTCATTGGCTCCCGTGTGTGTGTGTGTGTGTGTGTGTGTGTGTGTGTGTGTGTGTGTGTGTGTGTGTGTGTGTGTGTGTGTTTGAGCGTGTGTGTGCATACACGCGACAGTAAGCTTATGTCATTTCCCTTGTGTGTCAACAAGTTTTTCTGAGTGCCTCGACAAACACTCTTTCACCACGGTCAACTGCAGCCTTCTCTTCCCCCACTGGTTAAACGTATAGAAATAATATATAAACGATTAAACTTCAGGACAAAGTGAATTCCTTCTCAATGTGTAGTATCACTGCGGGTAACTGTAGTAGTCGTAGACATAGTAGCCGTTTTTGATACATTCATCGACAAAGACCAAATTGTATTGTTCAGTTTTCTCTCCAGCCGTTTTCTTGGAGACCAACGACATGTTGACCTGACATGAGAGAATGGACAGAAGAAATCAACAAAAACGAACAAAACTACCAACAAACTGGATAGTATAGTGTCTTTGCATCCTCCTAAGAGGACCATCATTGATGGCTTCTCTTTCACGTAACCACACTGGGCATGAGAGAGACAAACAGAATATGGATGTAGCTCATTTTTGTTTGTATGTATGAGTGCGTGTGAGTTTATATGCATTATGTGTATTTTTCCCCATGAACGTGCATTACCTATGTACTACTTATAGTTCTCTTTTTTTGGAATGTCACTATTGGTGTGTGTGTGTGTGTGTGTGTGTGTGTGTGTGTGTGTGTGTGTGTGTGTGTGTGTGTGTGTGTGTGTGCACGCCACTTAATGAAGATGTGTACACGCCCTTACTGTTCACCATAGATAGTCCTACGTGTTCTTCGCCAACCAGATACACATTAAAACATTAACCACACGAAAAGCAATGTACAACTCGCTGTTGAAAAAAAAAACTTTTTTTTAAACAAAAAAATATGAAAAAATAAATAACCTAGTTCCAGAAATGCATGTGCTATGTGCATGCCACACCGTGGATTAACAGTCATTTTCAGGACATAAAAGAGAAAGCAGAAATATTGAATTTAAATGGATTAACAATCAACAAAAAAAATATATAGATAGATGTTTTTAAAAAAAAGAAAAAGCAACATGTTTCCCTTTTCCTTCTATTTTTGAAAACTAACAAGTTTAATAAAAAATAAATCACAAAAAAAGTGTTCATACGTACGGGAAAATGTGACGTGTGACTGTGTTGGGGCGTGAAACGAGGATGTTCGGGAAAGACACCACACAAAAAATGAACTGCTGACGATAATGACGATAATAATAAAGAAAAGAACGTCCAGTCCAGATGATGAAAGTGTATTCTTCTCCCTTCAACTTATCTATGTATGATGGCTGTTGTGAAGAGACAGGAGGCTATAGACCAAATCCGAAGATGACGGCTTTATAACCTTTTAATCTTACGCTTCACTTCCTCTCTCTCTATTGACTTTCTCTCTCTCTCTCTCTCTCTCAGTCTCTCTCTCTCTCTCTCTCTCTCTCTCTCTCTCTCTCCCTCCCAACCCTATATCACTGCTTTCTACCAGTGCATTTTGTAATTCCAAACATAATTCTTCCTAAGGAATAAAAAAAAAGAGAAAACAGAATGCACATTTTGCGTCAATGCCTGGTCGTTTTTTTTTTATCTGTGGCTTATAAGGGCCAACTAATAAATTCAATATTTTTATGTGAATGTTCCAAGTCATATCATATTGCCGAAGATGTGCATAAATGCATTTTGATATGTGGGCACAGTATGAGACTAGGGACATCAGTCTTTCTCATTAAGAAATTACAAATGAGACACTTGTGTATGGTGTATGGTCAATGGTGTAGAAACAGAGAGGGAGGGAGCAGGGAGAAAGAGGACATTTCTTTTGTTGTTTTCAGAATCTTGTTCTCTTGCTATTTTTAGCTCTCTATTTACAACTGCTGAATCCAACCTGCAGCCCCTTGAAAAAATATGTTCAATAGGCTTAGCCAATCATACATTTTGATCTGTCATGTCTGTCATGTTGACCACTCTCTTCAATGATGCAAAGTCAGTTCCAAAGTAAATGATCCCAGAACTGCCTGGCTCCCTAGCACATGTGCTGAACCAAAGCAGTCTCAGAAGGATCCACAACATTCACAAGGAGGAGGAGGAGTAGCAGCAGCAGCAGCTGCGTGGATGGACCAGGCCAGGGCCTCCTCAGATGTTCTCCCGCACCTCCTTCATGCCCACCATGGTGTAGCGGATCACCATGATCTCTGCACCGCCACCACCCAGCTCCTCGTCCCAGATGTACTTGGGGAACAGCACCTTGGTGGGCTTGTTTGTTATTAGCTAGCGGTTGACGTGGCTCGTCCTGCCAGCGGACCGTCACCTTGACTGCCAGGTCCGCCTCCAGGTTGGCCCAGGAGGCCTTCACCAGTTCCTGCACCTCTCCCACTGCCACGCCGAAGAAGCCACCGGTGAAGTAGAAGTCCCCATGCCTAATGGGATGTGCGCCATGGTGACAGCGCAAACTGAATTAGCTGAAGTGGTCACATTCGCTCTTGTGTAGCCAAAGGTTCAGCACGGCTACCTGGAGTATGGGATGAGTATGAACATATGAACGTATGAATGAGAGTGTTCACAAGCTTGGAAGACATTTCTGGGGAGTTGTTTAATGAAAGCATGATCATGGGAAGGGTTACAGAGGGAGATGTTCATATAGCAGGGTGCGCTTTGGGTCTTAACCACAGGTAAATGGAGTGAGGTGTGTAAATCAAGGATCAAACTATAGAGCAGAGGAAGAATATTCCTCTGCCAAGGCTACTTGGCTACTGCCAAGGCTACTTACTACGGCAGTCCTCGCAGATAAGTATCCGCTTTTTAGATTATCCTCTCGCTGACTACAGATCTCCCTAGATAGCTTCACTGCTGCCCTATCTGCAGCCATCAACTCTTATTGTGGACCACAAGAAGACCATGGTTCAGGCTAGGATAAGAAGCTGCACAATGTTTACATTGTACTAAGTACTATTTTTAAGTGCCAGGACGTATAACATAAAATAAGTGCTTAAGAGGGGTGTTTTTAGGAGAGTATGGGAGGAGAAGAGGCAATGGGGGGTAAGGGAGGAGGCTATGCCAGGTAAACTCTGAACAAGTGAGCAATGAGTCTCTTCTGGAAGCTGGTGAGCGACTCTGTTGTCCTGACATCGGCATGGAGCTTGTTCCACCATTGCAGTGCCAAAACAGAGAAGAGTTTGTTATTTTACCTGTGTGGTACCTGCGGAGTGTGTGGTGACTGACTAACGCTCAGAGGTAGGCTGGTGCCATTGACCGCGGTTACATGGTCGGATCAGATCGACTTAAGATCGTTTAAGCCATATAACGATTGCCACTCGACGGGCTGGGCTGTCACTTGCCTGCGTATACATGCATCGGATCAGATTCGAAAAATGGCCGGAGACCCGGCTGAATCCGTTACGCCAGGTGGCGCTGTAGCCCTTTCAACAAGTGGTACTAGCCTTTCTGTCGTGTTTGGGTCAAATATGACCGATTTCCTACTTTCATCAATCATAAATATAGTTTTGTACATTTTATCGTCTCAAGGCCTTATGATATCCTCCACACTAGGCATTTGAACATATACAATTGCTGATCACCACTTTCATTGCATTTTGAGTGGTTTAGTCAACTTTGTAACACCTGTGGTGTTCCGGTCAAAAATGACCACCATAGGAAATGAATGGGTGACCCTAGATTGTGTTCACCCATCAGATAGTACACGACCACAAATCCACCACCACCGCTGCACGCACACACAATTTCTGTGTCTATTCTTTGTATATTCACTGCAGTTATTCATGTAATCCAGTAGTCTGACACATTGTTTACAGCTTAAAGGGGAGTTAAATAAAATTTGGTGATGATCAATTTTTTTTTTGTGTTAATTTAAGAGCAGTTAAAACGGGCCGGTCAAATTTGACCGGGAACACCAAAGTAAGGGGGGAGAAACGAACACGACACAAAGGTTAAGTAAAGCTATAGACTTTGTGATGTAAGTTAGCTTTTACCTTATTAGCTAACTTTCTATCTGGATTGTACATCGTGCCGTCACAATGCAATGGTTTTTGGTTTTGAGTTAGGGCTTTATTAGGCTAAGGTTTGGAATTTCTTACTCTAACCCCGTACCATAGTGCAGGCATTCATTCATGATTATTTGCTTGAGTGACCCATAAAGACGCCTCCTTACCTTCACCCCGCATCCACATGAAAACCCAAATCGGGAGAAAAACAGAACCACAGTCGTAAATAATCATGAACATGAAGAAACAAATGCAATTTGATCTGTTCAATTTGTAATGTAACTTTTTATTTGCAATTCAGAATAAGGTTCTCGATATATAATTTAAGTGTCATTATAACAAAATAGTATTGTAAATTGAAGAAATGTTATACATGATTTATAAAGTATGGAGACTATTTCTCTATCTCTTGAGTGTTCACCTAAGTGCAAACATAAGATCATATTTTATAGATTCCTCTTTGCTAAATGCCTTCAATGTAAATGTAAATGTTTATCCCGAGGGGAATTGGGGTAACAATTGATCATTGGATGGCTCTATCATCAGGACTCTTTTGTATGGATGGTACGTTGTCATGGAGTCGGCTGATGCACAAAGGCTTGGCTAGTAGACAGTTGTGAACCTTGCACATCTCTTGGCACCTGATGAGAGAGAGAGAGTGAGAGAGAGGGAGTGATTGTTTGGGAGAGAGTGTGTTTGAGAGAGAGAGGGAGAGAGGAAGAGAGGGAGAGCGAGTGAGAAAGAGAGCAACAGGGAGGAAGGGGGGAAAGAGAGGGAGAACATCTAGGGGGTACTTGATCTCCCCCAGTCACTCACTGTCAACACACTTGCATTGACCTAATTTCAAAGATGACATGAACTTCCTTTTTTTCCCCTCACATGCACAACAACACACACGCACACACGGCTCTAAGGATGTGAAGGAGCTGATGTAATTTCCAATTGATCAGTATGATTGTTCACCGGGAAGTCATTGACGGCAATAGCAAGGAGTGGGGGGAAAAAGTTGACTTCATTTTCACTTACTTACTTACTTAGGCTGTTACCTGAGGTCGAAGAAAACTTTGACTTGTAGTCCAACAGAGCAGAGCGCTAGGCGTTCAGCTTCATCTCTCCTTTTGGAGTAAGAAGAAAGTTTTCACAAGCAGCTTGATGCAAGAAGAGCAGCCTGTGTTTGTGGCTAGTGACCTGTCAGGCTGTTCCTCCATGCATGGCTAGCTTCACTAATGAGCACACAGCAGAAGAAATTAGCAGATGGACAAGAAGGAAGGGACTGAGGTTGGACAGAGTGTTGGGATGAGTGTGGAGAAAAGCTTAGGCCAGCAAAAAAATTGCTAACTGTCAAACTGTTATGGCAACCACTACACTTTGATACTCATGGCTTTACTTCAAACTAACAAATAATTGTGATGCTATCTGCTATTAAACTACGATGCTTACAGCTTGAATAAAACACAAACTTTAAGGAAGATGAAGATTTTAGGAAGATTTAATGAAAAGAACAGAAATGTTGACAGTTGCAGGAGAAGTAGTTGGAAGACAATTAGAAGTTGGAGCACTTAGGCTACAGGGTTGATTTCATGGTGGTGTCGCTAAGCTAAGAAGGGCTTGCTAGTGTGACACCAGCTCATTAGTCACCTACAGAAATGACAAAAGTGCTAAGTGCTTTTTTACACACTTGAGAGGGTTAGCAAGCATTTAGGGTTCTGTCCACTCAGCTCTAAACACAAATGCCAAAGCTTTTAGCGATAGCGCCACAGGGATGCACGCACACAGAAACGTCACGCTCCCGCACACACTATGTAGACAGACGCGCACACACACACACACCCACACACACCCACACATTTACTTTACCAACTATCACTTTGCATCAACCAAGTGGGGACCTCTATTTCTGGTCATTTTAAAAATACAAAAACATAATAGAGTTTAGTTTAAAGTTATTTTTCCATAATTTAACTTCAAATCAGTTTTTTATTTTTTTAAAGAAGCTACCAAGAGGGGACTTGAATCCTTAAGCGATATTTACATATCTAAGTGGGGACTCCATTCACTACAGCTGCCTATTGTTGCCAATAGGCACGGCCTATCGTTTCACTCAATGAGTGTTTGCCAACCACAACTGTTGATTCTGTCAGTCTTCACAGTACAAGAGGGGACCTTCATGTGTAATTGAATTGTGCATAAAAAGAAATGCTCTGGAATCTATCCTGAAGAGAAACAATATTCTATTGATATCACAGATCCCACAATTGTCAGAAATGTTTCCTCAACCTTTAGTTTTTCTTTAAAGCAAACATATTGTGCACTCCCATGTTTATAATATAGAAAACTTGAACATAATTTTAATATATAATAATAATATACTAATATCATATATTTACAACAGTTAAAAAATGTCTGATTCATTTGAAAGTTTACTATGGACAATTTATTGATTCGATTAATCGATTAATCACAATTAAATATTTTGATTGATTGACAGCCCTAGTGATTTACAAAAAACTGTCCCTTACATGAATTCACATTCAAAGAACAGACAAACTTTGTGCCCTAAAATATAAAAGATGGTCCCCACTTGGATTGTAAAACATGACAGAAGAAAAGTCCCCTGTTAAAGTATGGGGTGACACTAACACTCCTGCATGGATCTTTTCATAAAGTGTGGAAAAAGACTACATTTCATCCTCATCAATACGTCATGTGACAAAGCTTGACATGAAAAAAATAATTCTGTGTTTTGTCAGATTCAGTGTCAGATGTTTCCTGCTATAACTCTCTGCAGAGGGATATGAACATTTTGTCCCAGACCCTTAAGAGGATATTCAATTGTTTGCAAGTATAAATGCTGCCTGGAAACAAATATAAAAAAATAATCGACAATTAAAGATTCATCAGATTGTCAACAATGCAAGAGTTAAGTAAGCTAGAGGATTGATTTAACCCCAAACTACCATATAGATCTTTAATGACGCCTGTCAATTCCCTACTTTTTCTGTATACATCAACATATATAAAGGCAAACCATTGGCCACTTTACCAGGATCATAGTTGATCTAATAAAGCAGATGAAAAAAAATGTTCTAGACTCTGAGGATGCCCAAAAGGAATGCACACATGCAATGATGCTTCCAAAGACAAAAGCTTCAAAGCGCCTACAATGTCATAAGCAGTGAGGAAGTCCGAGACATTGTGGTTCAAAGGACAGAAATGTTAACGTATACTGCAATACTCTTAGACTTAATTTGTGGTTCTCTTTGATTATCACAATTTAGCAAGTAATGAACACGTACTGGTGAATAAAGAGATGAAACAATTTCAAGGCTGCCAAAAATTGCAGAATCTCAGAATTTAATGTAAGAGTCTGCATAAAATAGAATGCCCACAACGCATGCAGCAATTTCTTTTCCTTGGGAACATTTATATGAAGTGTCTCCTAGAATTGTTTGAGCTGCTCCCCTTCCATCAACGAAAATACTCAACACTTGCACAGAACTTATTTAGAGACTTGATTGCAAATTTGATCATGAGAAGCTGTAGGGATGATATTTTTATTCAAATGGAATTACAAAATATTGTTGCAACTGTTGAAAGAAAGTTGAGGTATAAAATATTCAAGTTAAAATCACCAAGAACTTTAAGCAACACACTTCCCAGCATTTCTCACAAAACCAGCATCACAAACCATGCAGCCATTACAACAGTTCATTCTGGAAGCAAGTGTTGGGACACGGTCAGGCAGACTTGCAACAACGACTTTGTTGTTCCTGCTGTCTAGAGGATGGATACAAAATTCATAGTCAGTACATATTAAACATGTGCACTAGATAAGACATTTTGATAACCAAATGTAAACTAAAATGGCTAGGGCATGGCAACATGGGCCTGCTTGTCGTCATTAATCAAATGTGGCAATACATTGATTATGGTAGACTGACACTTCAACTATTTAAAGACTGATCTTCAGGCCATTTAGCTGCTTATCCAGGAGAAGTTTTTAATCAAAAAGTCCATTATAGCTGTAAACAGGTGACAATACTGAAGGGGTGAAGGTAAATATACATACATTAGTCCAGGCCCGTCTGCATGACTACCGAGTGCCGAACCACCAACTCTAAGATGATTAGATTTCAATAGTGACAATACTTTCAGGGCTATCAAACAGCCAAGAATGCTGTTGACAGGACAATCCTACAGGCAAGGCAGAGAACAAGCAATTATCAATTAATCAATTAGAGCAACTGCAAAAGACAAATTACCAAGTTGCTAAAGGTAGCCAAATGGTGGCTTCCAGGAGCATAGGAGCGACTGCACCCAAAGACAAGCATGTTAAAGCTTGGGTACGCGATTTGCGAAACGCCAGCAGATTTTGAAAATACACACAACTCAAATGGTCCTACCCCCTCTCCTTCAACGCTGACTCTGACTCCACCCATTCCAAGTACCTGAACGCGCA
>JAOPUD010000154.1:1024904-1037351 GCA_027122715.1 Trisopterus minutus | reverse complement strand
GTGTGTGTGTGTGTGTGTGTGTGTGTGTGTGTGTGTGTGTGTGTGTGTGTGTGTGTGTGTGAGAGAGAGAGAGAGCAATACTGGAATATCCTATAGCTTTTTGTACTTTGCAACTCTCGTCAAAACAGCTCGCTAGCCCTATTTATATATTTGTGTGTGTCATATTTTTTTATTTTAAACTTTTTTGCCAAAAAGATGAATAAGACTGAATGCCTTGTCATCTCTGACCTCACGTTTGGGGTTACCAAGTGTACCATTTTTGATGTGTGAAAACTGTAAACTCAAAATTACAACCAAAACAAATGGGAACAGGATGTTTTTCACAGAGAGAACAGCTTCTCTGTATATCACTCTTTGTTTTTGCAAGTAGCGCTTGATAACATATATTGATTGAATAACACTCTTTTACTTTATTTGATCAAATCAACTTCTGTTACTAGGCCCTTTTCCAATCAACAATTAGCATCAGATAAACTGATGCTCGTGACTTGACCACACTGCATAATAATTGGTCGCCATTTGGGGTACTTTTATTTTGAAAGAAGTAATGACAACACATCTGATCCTCTTTCAGGTTGACTCTCTCGCTAGGACTGATTTGACCGCGGCGCTCATACGAGTGGGAATCTGGTGGGTATTCCAGAGTCCGAGTGTGTGTGGTTGTCTTCACCTGTACTGACAATTCATATCTATACAATGTGTGCATTCCTATTGACATAACACACAATCCATTTTTCACCATTATTAAGACAGTGCTTTTGGGCTGCCGTGCCAAATGTCCGTGCTAGCGACTATTGCTTAGCCTGCGGTGAGCTAGCTGCTACATAGGATCATATGGCTTCTGTCCGGTGTGTGCTACTAATCTCCATAACCTTGTCTTCTGTTGTGGCCAATAACAATACTGAATGTTTAAGAAATTCTACAAAAGTGGTTAAAGTTTCAGAACGTTCATCTTTAATTCATTATTGTTAATTGACATTTCTAGTTGTTGCAGTTTGTAACTGAATCATACACTACCCTAATTAGATCATTCGTTCTGATATTCTACGTATTATCACATTCGTTGAGGTGGACTGGTTGGGTTCAAAATGAAAAAAACATACTGTATTCCATAATGTTAATTTATAAGCATTGCATTACTCTTGTTATTTTGATCGATATCATGGGTTTTTGTAATGTCACTGGTTATTGATTAGGTACCATTTATGTTGGTACTTTAAGCAATATTTAATATAAATATATACATATGCAATATAGTCTGTCTTCTTATATGGAGTAAACAAGCGGCCATTGGGCAAGTGACTGCTGTACATGGCAGCTGGCTAGAAATAGGGACATGATATGCGTTAATCATTTCTTGTTCTTCTGTAATAATTATTGATCATTCTTAATGTCGTAAACGTAGCCAAAGGCTTCAGGCTTGCTGACCAAAACAAACTCAAGACAATGGTCTAAACTTTTTAGTCAGTTCTTCTTAAGTCAGTAACAGCTTAAATAGGGCTATCTTTAAGGGCTTTCAGAGTGGATTCCACCATGCTGCTCATATCACAGAGGTACAATTCTCAGTATGCAACCCCTTTTTCTCACTTTTGTTTTCATTTGCAGCTTGAGCGCGTCCCAGAGCAGGATGCTAAGAAGCACTAGGGGATAGTAGTTGACATGGAGGCACAACCCGCACAATGACGCACAACACACTGTCCGATTCCCAGCTTTCAGTCAAGGGGGCGGCCCTTCGCATGGTCGACTTGCCCCTTTCCGTCTACAACTCCCTGGCAGAGGTAAGGTGAAAGAGAAGACAGGCTGAGGCAAAGTGCTGGGAAATTTGCTACAATGTGTCGTAGTTATAGATGAGTGAACAGAGACAGTAGGGTTGGCACAGGCAGCTGTTTGAACTGTGATAGTTACTTTATCATTAAAGTCAACCCAAATACACCCTTGGTATTTGGGTTTAATGAACTTAAACACACAAACACCCTCACCCTTTTCTTCTCGGCTGTAGGTGACCCTGAGCACAGGCACCAAAAAGCTGGTTGCCGCTACAGCCTTAGGAGCTGTCTCCCTCCTCTTCCTCGCCCGCCACTTCCAGCGAAGGAAGCGCCACAAGAAGGCCCAGTCCCAGCAGTGGGAGCAAGCTGGCTTCCAGTTCCCTCCCCCCATCCTGGCCGAGCAAGGTGAGGAGCACAGTCTCTTCAGGCAGTCTCCGCTTTCCACAATACTGCATTCTCCATTCTGATAGCAAAACTGTTGTTTTGGAATGGGCACGGGCAGGAAATTTGAAGATGTTGTGTTTTCTTAAGTTCATCCCACTCTTTCACAATAATTTGGCCGTAGTTCAATATTGTAATACTACTATTACTATTTTGTATTAGTGAGAATTCTCTGCAACTCTCATTGTCATCTCTTTACTCCCACCGATGTAACTCTCTTAGTTAACGTGTGAGTGAGATGTTATCACAGGGCTGGTATATAAGTAGCAGGCTTCAGATAAGTGCTTTAAGGCATCTAATCACATTAAGAGGGGTTTACCCGTGATTAGAGTCCTATGCAAGTATTGAAAGAGTGGGAGGAAAGAAAGATGTTTAACTTAGGTCAGCGAGGTTAGGAAAGTTTGTATTCAGCGTTAGTGCTGAATGTTCTTGTGTGTGCACGTAAACATCTCTCTCTATCTAATACATCTATATATATATATATATATATATATATATAGATGTATATATGCATGCACAAATACAAATGAAAGCAACTCTAAATTAACGACAAATAACTCTCTCCCTCCAGACACCACCAGTCAACAGATCACTCTCTCTCTCAACTCTAAGAAGTGCGGTGGGCTGCTCCACAGAGGACTTCACAGCAGACTGTCTGGCTCGCTGCAGAGCCTTGTTTCGGTGAGCGCATCCTACACCCAAAACCCAAAGTAATTAGCAATACCACTCACAAACATGTTGGCTGCCGTTCCCCAGCCATGTTTCTCTGGCTCACGACTTCAACTGCCTTCTGATAAGAGACCCATGAGGTCTACCACACGTCGACTGAAGGCCACATGATCCTACTCAGGGGGGGCGTTACATTAACCTGTGAACTGCCCGCCCGCATGTCTCATCCCCAGGTAAAAACCCATGACTCTGGCAGTAGCTGCACATGCGGCAATGAGTCCATCTGCTGGGACAGACCGGCCCAGGAGGACGTCTGCAACGTGGTCAACATCCCTGTCACCACGCCGGAGAACCTCTACATCATGGGTAAGGAAGGGCCCTAGTACGGATCCTAACTATTGTGCATGAGAGGAGATTAGTATTTCGGCCACTTGAATGGAGGTTTTCATCAGATGTTGCGCTATTAGTACTATAGGTATAGGTAATGAAAACACAGAGCACTAAAGGGATGCCGGTTGATGAATTGTTGTTCACTCTTAACCAGGAAAAGTGTCAGACCCAGAAGCATCCATGTTGATTGCTGCACTTCACCACAAAATTCTCACCGGCGTTGGTTTTTCGTCTGGAATCAATATTACATAGTATAGCCCTTGTAGTAGCTGTGGACATATACTCTGTTCACTCCTGGGTGTGTAATATTCTGGGAAAACCTGAGCCAGAGGCCTAGTGATGTAGACCTAAATACTAAGACCTAATTACATAACTCACGAAGAAAAATGAATCTTTAAACAAACCTCTGTGTGTTTCTTCCAGGTATGGAGCTGTTTGAGGAGGCTCTGAGGAGTTGGGAGCAGGCGCTCTCCTTCAGGAGCAGGCAAGCCGAGGAGGAGGTCAGCTGCGGCTTCATCAAGATGGCCGCCACAGATGCTGCTGCTGCCACCGCTACAGAGGAGACGGTGGAGGTGAGTTTGTCCCCCACCACATCCACATCCGACACACAGGAACAGTACCCACACATTGCTGTTTGGTTTTCTGGTTAGTAGAATATTGTGTGTGTGTGTGTGTGTGTTCAGGAAGCTGTCAGTGCTGAATTCATCCACAAGCTGGAGTCCTTGCTGCAGCGGGCCTACCGTCTGCAGGAGGAGTTTGAGGGGGCCCTGGGAGAGTCTGAGCCCCACTCCAAAACCAGCAGCCAGGGTCAGTGCCAACACACAAGCACACACCTATAACCACCTATAACCACGAGGCCTATTAGAGTGACATGATGTAGTTCAAAAACCTACCACAAACAAACAAACACTTGCTTATTCCGTGTGTAATGTGTCTGCATTGACATTCCCTGTTTGGTTTGAATTGAAAATGAAATGTGGGATCCGATGCGCCCGCTTCTGCCACCACGAGCAGTTCAAAACAGTTTTTAATCGAGGGACATTTGGGAGGTTATATATGCGATCCAAGTGTCCACTGAACGTGTAACGAGGCAGAGTGTGCCTGCTTGTTGTGTTGTGTCCGTCCTTCAGAGAGACTGGAGGACGTCTGTGTCCTGGACCTGGAGGACATGGGCCTGAGGGACAGCATGAGCATCGCCTCCAACGACTCCTTTGTGTCAGCGGCAGAGGTGAGGTATTAGTCAGTGTGCGGGCTGTCACACCTCTTAAACCCGTCTGACTGGCTGGAGCGCAGTAGCCCCTGGGCGTTCTGTCCCGGTACGTCTGCGGTGGTTGCTTGCTGTGCTGCCGATCGACTTCTTTCTTCCAGTCTTTATTTAAGATATCGTTAACCCTCATGACTTTAAAGTCCTTGAGTTATGACTTGCTTCCGTTGAGCACGTCATAGTGGGTCAGCCAGCTGAGATCTAGTCGGTGTCATGTTTCTGGGCAGCAACACGCATCTGGTACGGGTTGTGCCCGGGTCGCAGGGGAGGGGGTTTAAGAAGCCCAGGTCTTCCTGCTCCTGTACTCACCGCAGGGGGTCCACCTTTTTGTTAACCTGGTTGACGATATACAGCTCAATTGTCATTACATTATTCTATAATATGTGTGTGTGTGTGTGCGGTGCGCAAGCTGAGCTATGTGTGCTACGTGTATTTATTTGCCTTTTAGTTCAGTTGTTACCTTTTGTATAAAACTAAATCTGGGTGTCTTAGCTTGGTTGGTCACCATGGAAAGAGGAATGACAACACTGGAGAATAACTGGGTCATGGTTGATGCAGAGAGAGGAGTCACTATTAATAGAGCGATAAGTCACCGTGAATAATTCCCCCTGCAGCACCCCACAAAAGCTGAGCAATTTCCGTGTTGGATACTGACATTGCTTAATCCACCCAGTGCATCCTTCACACACTGAAACCCCTCTATAGTTCAATATTGATGAGCGATCGATTGGCCAAATGACTGTATATTAAGGACAACCTGAGCTTCATTTGTTGTCATCTTTTGATTGTGGGACGCGGCATGCATTTCTCTGGCACTCTTTTCACAGTTGCCATGGTTAGACAACATTTCAAACAATAAAACAGTATTCCAAAACAATAATATTTAGCCTCAAAATATATAGAGGCAAATCATCTGAATTTCTAGCCAGCCCCCGCTAGTCCACTTGGTCAAACTGTTGTTATGCAGCCAATTGTATGAAGTCCCTAGCGGGGATCCGTGTGGGCCACTATTGGAATTCGTTCCAGGCCTGACCATAACCAGGAGCCTCTGTTGTTTGTCCCAGCTGGCGGAGCAGAGGAGCGCCTCCTCCCTCTGCCATCAGCTGTTTTACAAGGAGGCCCTACAGCTGGCCGAGGACGGCAGTATCTCCTGCAGGGTGCTACGGTGAGAGATCCCAACCACCACATGTAACTGCACCTTGCTATGTAGTACAGGCTCACTCCTGTTTGGTTAAAAGCCCCAGCTTTTACATTCCACTATGGCTGGGTTATCTCCCATCTTATGAGAATGAACTGTCCAATGTCCAAAGCACTGCTCGGTTACATACTAAAGCTATTCCCTGGCTGTCGTTCCCCAGGACTGAGCTTCTGGAGTGTCTAGGAGACACAGACTTCTTGGCCAAACTCCACTGTGTGCGTCAGGCATGCCAGGTACATCATGCTCACTGAGCTTTGCTTTGACATCAGACCATGAATCCATCGGAACCAGAGTGTCCTGATGTGTTTTTTTCCATCCCCAGCTTATTTTGAGTGACAGGACAACGAGGACATTTCTGGTGGACACCGGCAAGAAAATACTGTCTTCGATCATTGTCAAAGCGCAGAAGGTAGGACATGAACTAACTAAGGCTAGTGGCTATGCACTAGAGTCCTGAATCCAGGAGTCTAGCATTGGCACTATGTCGTATCTAAATGGCCGCGTTTTTTTATTGGTCTTTCAGAGCCCAAAGAGATTTGAGGAAGTGTTTGAGGAGATGATTTCCTTCTTGGAGCACACAGAGCATTGGGAGAACACAGAAGTAGAGCTGGCCACTCGTGGGGTAAGAGCCTTTTCATACAACAGTACAGTATCGAATTACACAAAAACTGTTCCATCATCAATTCATTCGTTTTAATTTCTTCGCCAGATCAAGCACTTGAATTTCTATGACATAGTCCTGGACTTTATCCTCATGGACTCCTTTGAGGACCTTGAAAACCCTCCCGTGTCCATTCAGAATGTGGTCAACAACCGTTGGCTGAACAGCTCCTTCAAAGAGACAGTGAGTCCCCCGTTCTGCCACCCTCGATGGCCCTCCACAGGGTTTAACTGCTCATCCTGTATGTCCATTTAGCCTCTTGCCAACTTGGACTGAATCACTGATTTGTTTTCCATAGGCTGTGGCGTCTAGCTGTTGGTCTGTGCTGAAGCAGAAGAGACAGCATATGAAGGTAGAATGAGTTCAGTTAAGGGATCTTACCAGGCTACCTTTTACTACTGTTCAGATTAGTTTGATTGATCAATGAATAGCTGTTTAGTAGCTGTGTAATGGTTACATAGTTTAGTCGGTGTATGCATATGCTTATTAGTCTAGAACCTCTCAGGTCATTTCCACTTTTCAAGGTACGCAAACCAATAACACTGGACAACCAGATAGACCTACAACCAATGAGAGCAAAAACAGAATGTGTCAAATCACAGCAGCCATCTTGGTTGTTTATGAACTGGTCTCAACCACACAACGGAGATCATTGTCGTATCAAACCCACCCAATTCAAGTTAACCATTGTGATTAGCCTGACCCGGTCCAGAGTCTGCTTGTAATCTGAACGGTAGAGGGGCCAGACTCAAATGGCAGAGTAAATAAAACATGAGCTTGAAGCTTTAGGGCTAAACATTTATTTGCCATGCACTGTTCATAGCCACCATGGGTCTATATTTATTTTCCCCCTATGTAGACAGATCTATAACAGTCATTAAAGATTTATTCAGCTTGGAAGTATTCTGTTCAGCAAATAAGAGATTGTTTCATATCTTCATTGGTACAAGTGTACATTGTGGTCCATAAGCCCATTAAAACCAAATGGTTTGATGCAATATTCAATAACTTAACCTCAAAACTGCTTAAGAATAGTAACAGTAATAGTTGGACATAAACAAAACAATGTGTTCCTTATTCCAGGTCCCTGATGGATTTATTGCCCACTTCTATGCTGTATGTGAGCAGATCAGCCCAGCTCTGGCTTGGGGCTTCCTAGGACCCAAGAGCTCCCTGCATGACTTCTGTCGCTTTTTCAAGGTAAGGATGGATATGAGAGTCCATGAAATTACTTGACTAATTAATTCTACTTCAGGGTTGTTTTAGTACAAGCACGGATGTTAACCGGTGCATCTCGACCCTTCCACAGGACCAGGTGCTCTCCTTCCTCAAGGACATCTTTGACCTGGAAAAGGTGCGCTACTCCACGGTGGAGAGCCTGGCCGAGGACATGCTGCACCTGCTCCACCGCCGCTCCGCCCTGCTGCTGTCCTACCTGGGTGCAGACTGCCCCCGCACCGCCCGCACCGTCCATCCACAGCCGGTGGTGCCCAACGCACTCATGGAGAGCAGAGACCAGTGATGTGAAGAGCGGCGGTGTCACCTGCCTACTGTACCCGGGGGGGGGGTGTCACATGCCATTAGGGAAAGCGTATATGGTGTCTACCCTGTACATGTATTCATGCCTCCATAGATTTGGTTCTCAAACACTACAATGTGAAAATTATTTTAGTACTATTGAGCTTGTAGGTCAGATATTTAGACGCCGTCCTCAAGTTATAAAGCATCGTGCAATTACTGTTTGAGAAGATGGATCTGCCTTCATCATACACCAGCCTCAACCTTCCAGTGCCAACGCAATGCAAAAAAGCTGGCTCGCTTTTGGCCTTTCTAGGCTTGTCATTAGTGGGGTATTAGGGCCAAGTTTTATGCATTGAAAACTGACCAGTGGGAACATTCAGTTTATTGTGGAGCTATGTTACCAGTATACATGTCTGAGAACTGTTAAATAGAAAAGCTGAAATTTGTTAACTCACCAAC
This sequence comes from Trisopterus minutus, assembly GCA_027122715.1. Taxonomy (NCBI): domain Eukaryota; kingdom Metazoa; phylum Chordata; class Actinopteri; order Gadiformes; family Gadidae; genus Trisopterus; species Trisopterus minutus. Next base: position 1,028,982 of record JAOPUD010000154.1, on the reverse strand, counting down.
CTTCTATAAATCCACGCAATAAGGCAAGACGGATGCCCTAAAACACTACATGAGATCGCACTAGTATATTTTGTTACAAAGTCATTTTTAACCACATGCGTGAGCCAATTCTAGTCATCAATAGCAAGTCAGCAATTGCTTAAGTGATGTCCAAGATATTTATTACCCAAATAGGGTGTATATATATATGCACAATAAACACTGAGTAGTAAAGCTCAGCAACAGAACTTGTGAGTGTCGTTCCTAGTACAGCCATCTTTGCAATGCATGTGTCCAAATTATTCCACTTAGTAGTCTGCAATTCGAGTTTGGTAGGGTTGGGCAACGTTGTATATAAAAAAATTAATAAGAGGGGATAATTTGAAGTCAAGCTAAAAATAGGATTGAGTTTCTGAATTGTACATTTAAACTACCATCTTAATATAATCAATGCAAACGAGGCAAAATGTAACTAATTCATTACAATTTTATTAGAGGACATGGCAACATCAAGTCAAAGAAAAACAATACATTCCATAATATACAAAGTACATGAAACCTTGTGTTTACCTCTAAGGCATGCTCCTGAATGCTCACTGCCGTTTCTGTCTTCTACAACCCCACGACCTCCTTGTTGAAACTCACATCAGCCCAGATGAAAAAGAGCATCTCTGATAGAAAAGCAGGCAACTTCAAACAATGTGACCCTTCACTACAGATGGTGCAATTTAATAAAATTCCAATATAAAAAATAGCCCTCCCTCTCCCAACACCCCAGAAATATAAATGCAAGTCAAGAAATGTATAACCACGAAGTACATCCGATCCTAGACGGTCTAACTTTAAGCATTAGTTCTGTTCAAGGTGTTACTTAGGGCAAGATGAGAACAAGGCATCCAACAACAATTTAAATAGCCATTAGACAACTCAATGAAATGGTTAAGAAACAATCCGAATTCAAAGAATGCATCGCACAGAACACTGCAATTTTACTGTTTTTGTATTTCATTGCATTGTGTTTACCTTAATCACTGGAGCTCTGGGAACGGTCTACTGTTGCGCAGCAGTAAAGACTCAAAGGATTCCTCGTTTTGGGGGGGGCAAACTACCACGGGCCTGATTCTACGACCTACGCTTGCGGCATCCTCCAACACTGTGAGCAAGAAGTGAAGGCAGCAACAGTTTAAAAAAACGGTAGATTTGACTGCCTTTCGAAACAATTTCACACCATCACACAGTGAGCATCATGTTAAGTGCGGGGATTCGGGCAGAAGACAACTGGTAACCTCCGCAATAATCAAGGCATGCTATAAGTTTCTATCCAAATACAAGAAAGGGAGGGGGGGGGGTGGGCGGTCAAGATGTATCCACTGCCACACTTAATTGAAGAAAAGGCTATTATCATGTACTACAAAGACACCTTTTAGAGAAGTCAACTGGAATACTGGTCAAGTTGTGCTGTTCTTAAAATAAACATTGTAATGGCTCAAGTCAAATCTAACGGAACAGGTCATCAGAACGCATATCATGCAAAGTCAAGAGTGAGAGCACATCAATATCTAAGAAGAGAGCAGTTGATATTCAATTCTCCAGTTGTTTGCAAAGAACCAATTAGATGCATTATAGGCATGTATCACAGCAGGTAAGCATCTTTGTGCATGTATGCAGGTTAAGTCACAGGTCAAAGAAAAACACTGGTTTCCTTAGGTTTCGCTTACCTGTGTTACTGCAGCAGAACCTAAGGTGCAAGGGTCTGGGGTGACACTGCAAAGATCAGATATTGCACTTTGCCATCAGTGAACAATGCAGTCATAAAGGTTTGGATTTAAATCAACAACAGCCCGTCACTGCAGTGCTCATCACAACCATTGCATGGCGCAGTCAAAATCAGACATTGAGCTACTTGAGTACTTCCTCTACCGGCAGTGCTCGTTGTGTGTGTGTGTGGGGGGGGAAATCAGAAACAGCAGATATCTATACATGCTAGACTTCATGTCAACTTTGCTGAACAAGATGGCATTTGAAAACAAGTCAAATCATACCGCGTTCTAAACCACATTGCACTTGGCAGATCACATGTCGACAACATGGAGAAACAACCACATGTACAGTTCCTATTAACCATCAGTTTCCCTAGATAAGAGTCGCTCCCTGCAGCCGTTTGGTAAGTCAGAATTACTGCCTATTAAGACTGATCTAAAACAAGCTACTATGCAAACCGTTTCAATATGACTTCCATACTGTTGCAATGCATTTATGTTGAAGGAAAATTTTAACATTCTCAAACAGTTCAAGTACAAGAGATTGAATCGATTCTAAAGGTATGACAATCCGCTCTATCATACTTACCCCAACAAACGGGAGAATTGCAATAGTTGGACAATACTACATTTGCAATTTGGCAAACAGTGAAATAAGCTCTCAGTTATTGTACTTACATTATAGGAGGGCTCAACTCAAGGATGAAGGACTGCTTAGCCAATCGACCCTACAAACCCATATTCTTATGATCAAACACTAACAGAATTGTCAGAGCAAAAACAATGACTTTTGCAGTTGTTTTTATATCAAAAATCTTTAAAAGTCTATACATGGGGTTCATGGTGAGACAATTTAAAAAGGAGGAAAAGGGCAAAAACTTTTCAATGCAAATATTATAAACGTTACGACAATTTACCTTACTGTCCTGGAAAAGAACAGCACAAAAAATATATACTACGGTGCAACATTTCTTGCGGCCATAATTTCGGAAAATATCTTCAAACAAAAAGAGACACACATACTTGCTTACCGCTTTTCTAAACTCGCCTGTGGGGGAGGAAGTGTCTATGATGGCAGAACAGTGCATACTACCTCAACAAAGATCAACAAACCAGGCAAGATTAAAGAAACACCACAACGCCAGAGTATTGCAGGTAATGCATTAGTCGGACGAGAGTCAATGCAAAAGGTCTCCAACGACAAAAAGATCTGCCCGATTCTAAAGAAGCACCCGCATGGAACAACATGTCTAATGAACTCTGGATAACGGCATGGACGCAACAAGTCTACTAGACAGCCATGAAACTGGTTGCCAAAAGATGAGGGAGAGAGAGATACAGAAGAGTACAACTTAAGCCATTTTAGAGGACTACAAAAATAACCAGGGTCTGAATTTGAAGCTTTTTTGATTGACCCACCCCCCCCCCTCCCCCACAGCAAAACAAGAGCATACACAATATAACATCACGCCCTCCTCTAAGCATCCCAACTTACCAACACAGGAGGTTTCATTTCGTTTTATTGCAAAACACAACAGGGAATAGCATTTAAAACTGAGATGATATACATGGCAATGACTACAATTTAACATGAGTTCTAACCACATTGTGTGTAGATACAGGCCTGGAATGACCATCACTAAAAACAAAGCATTTACAAGATAAGTAAAGGAAAACAAAAAAAAAAGGAGGACATGTTCGCCGGGGCGAGCGGCCGTCTACGTGCACACCTTCAAACCAAGGAAATTTAAGATCTTCATCAAGGCGTCTGCATCCAAACATTTAACAAAGGATTTGTTTCGACAATGAAGCATTTACTTTATGTCCACACGTCACATTACTGGCCCTGCGCAGAAGAAATACATAGAAGATACAATGCATGTTAAGAGCAGAAACACTGGGCGCCGCTTCCCACAAAAGAAAAAATGCCTGTATGGGAGGAAGCGGTGTGGTTAGGTGCGCTGCGCTGCAGCCTCCAGCTGCCTGGCGGACCAACCCTGAGGAGGGGGGGGGGACACTCAGTGGTAATGTGTAGGAGTCGTGCTCTATGGATTTATAGAGGAGGTGAAAGCCTAGACGGACACCCGCCGTTTCACCAAACAACTCCAACACAATCACACAAATACAAACACACACCCTAAAGCCGCAGTAGCGTCAGAGCGGAACGTTGCTCACCTTTTCTGGGCTGCGTCGCCCTTCGCTTCTTCCTCATCCGTCAGCCTCCTCTTCCTCCCCACCTGGGCCTCCTCATCCTCCCTCCCCATCTCTCTCACACACACACACACACACACACACACACACACACACACACACACACACACACACACACACACACACAC
>JAOPUD010000154.1:1009061-1024804 GCA_027122715.1 Trisopterus minutus | reverse complement strand
CCAACCCTGAGGGGGGGGGGGGGAAGGGGGTTAAAGCCAGGGGGAGAAATGGCTTACAGTTTCTTTAGGAGAACACCAGGGTCAGAGATTAGGGGGGGGGGGCGGGTGGGGGAAGGTTAGTAGAAGACACTTTCAAGACATAACACACATCAGAGAGGAGAGGGGATGGGGGGAGGGTGTGAAGACATGTGGGTACAGGTTATCGAAAGAGGCGTACCTGGGGGGCTTGTGGGGCTCCGCCCATTGCCTGTGGGCTGGCGGTGCCATAGTAGGCGGCCTGCTGGCGGTAGTACTCTGCCCAGGCGGCGCTGTAGTCGGGCTGGCCTCCGGGCTGGGCGGCAGCGGCGGCTGCTGTGGCCTGAGGTGCGGCTTGACCTTGGAAGCAAAACAAATTTCCGAACGATTACTACGTGTTTGTCACCCACCACCACCGCCTGGTTCAGCACACCCAGATGCAAACTTTTGGCAGTTGCAAGGCGATAATATATATATATTTTTACTGTCTTTAACTCGCAAGGTTTGTGAGATGGGGAACGAACCCACCACTGGTGCTCAGAGTGGCGGGACAGAAACCCTCAATTGCTCTAGGGCCGCTGCGGGGGCAACAACTCTACTGAAATGAGAGTGCTGCAATAACTCAGCTGCCCATTGGATTGGAGATTTTTTTTTAACAAATGATAGCACTTGTACATCATCCAAAGGTTTTTTGGTCGATACTTAAAGCATTTGCCATTTTCGATAAGACTAGTAATGTTGAATCCCAAATCAAAAAGGTTCATATAACTTAACCTAGGTTTATCAAAACGTTTCGCCATGTCCTGCAAGAGAAAAGCGGTGGCAGTATCATGTCCCCATAGTGACAGATATTGTCACACGCAATTTCTAAACCATGACCAAAACACTATCACTACCAATAACATTCCTGGGCTCCTACACTGATTGCTTGCAATGATTGGAGGCAATCATTGCAATTAGATGTAAAGAAGTAACAACCCAATAGCAGGTGCTGCCCTGAGATTCACAATGATGGAGCCTAAAGTTTAGGCAAACAAGGAACAGGTCCCACCTTGCTTCTTATAGTAATCCTCCCATGCTTTCGTGTAGTCCTGGGGCTGCTGACTCTGTTGGCCTGCAGAAAGGAAAAAAAACACTGTTACACAACTGCATTAGTCAATCTCCATCAAATCCACTAGTTCTCAGGCCCATGGACCAGTGACATTAACTACAAGTTGTTCAAAAAGGGTTGTGTTTGCAACAGTACATTTTGATCCGCTTTATATGGAAACAAGGTTAAGCAAAACACCCTTCCTTCAAAAGGGGGTTGTTTTTGCATTACAACAGTACATTTTGATCAGATTAGATGGAAGCAGGGCGACGCACCACGTCAAGCCCAGTACATGGGAATATACAGCAATATAGGATCATGTCATTGGGCACCAGACAGTTCTCTACCATTGGCTTACAAAAGGGCCGGAATGAGTAATAGGGTTAGTTCTAGGGACAAGCACTACTCTTAAATCAAAGGGAAAGGGTGAGTGAGTCTTCAAATCCCAGCGCTGAAATCAAAAGCAAAACATTGCAACAGTCTAAACAGCGCGGGTTAAGAGATAAAAACCCAAGTGGCAGCGGGCTGCTCCGGTCCCACGCGCCCCGGCTGCCGTTTCTCTGCTGATAAGCAACAGAAGGCGGCCCGGCTAGGGACACCCAGTGGCTGTTTAGACTGCCTCTCAGTAGGACGTGTACACTGGAGCTACGGTGATATACCCGTTTTCTTGTAATATTCCTCCCAGGCCTTGGTGTAATCTGCCTGTCCACTCTGACCTGGCGCCTGCGGGCCACCTGTTAAAAATGGTAGAATGTGATTGGTCACCATTCCCTTATGGAAGGAAAAAAAGGAATTAAATGGTATTATATTCTCCACCTGCTCAGGTCAGGGTCTCAGACCTAGAAAGTGAGGGAAACTAACCTGGATGGGGGGGGGGGGGCAATGGAAAGAGTACAGGCCAAATCATAAAAAAGAGGGAGGTGCTCTGATAGGGGAGGAAGAAATTTAGACAGGTTACCAATTGGACACTGGTCAAAAAAAAGAAGGACCAGGCGACACGGGAGGCAGATAAGGCAGGGCTGCTACACTGCACTAATCTGTCGGAGCCTATGCGGCCCTCCTCTACAGAGACCCAGGAGCCGAGACCCTCTGCGGTTGGATGGGGTTACCTTGGCCGTTGGACTGCGTGGTGCCGGGGGCTCCGCCGGTGGGGGTCATGGGCGCCTGGGGCTGCTGGCCATACTGGGAGTAGTATGCCGCCCACGCCGCAGCGTTTGCATCAGCAGCAGCTTTGTCTGGACATGTATCGTGACCAAGAGCAGAACATAAGAATCGACCCATAAAGGATGCTGCATGACAGGGTTCATAGTTCAAACCTCTGCAGTCAAGGTCATGTTGACATTTATTGTGATGGTTAATTAGCGTATTACAAATACTTTATATGCATTAATGCATCAATAGGCATGCATTCTACATCGATAGGTTAAGAGCCTTAATGGATGTGTACTGTTGTAATCCTACACATCACAGTCATTTTTTAAGAAGCTACAGCGAAAGCAGAGACTCACTGGGGTCAGGCTGGCCTTGCTGCCAGTGTGGGAAGCCGTTTCCCCATCCCTGAGGCTGGTAGGGGGCAGGAGGACCACTGGGGTGGGGAGAGAGAGCGAGGAGAAACGATCAGGATCAAAGCTTCAGCACCTTCCATGGTGGATAAACCAAACGGCTTAGAGTATATGGCAAGCAAAGCATAGCACTCACTGTGGACCCGGGGGCCCCTGGTTGTAGGGTCCGGGGTTGTAGGGCCCCATAGGAGCACCGGGGGGGCCTGGTGGCCCAGGGGGTCCATGGGGACCGGGACCTCCGTGAGGACCAGGTGGCCCATGTGGTCCACCCATTGGAGTGACTGGACACTAAAAAAAAAAGAATCCCGATAGCATTATTTGCTGATACTTTTCTGATTACTCTTCACGTGAAGTGTTCGGGGGAAAATCAGTTTGCGTGGTAAACAGTCACAAATTGTCCATTACCAAGAATCACCAGGTCATGATTCTTGGTAATCTTGCAGTTACTCCAAGCAGCATAGGAAGCACTCTCTTACCCCAATCTTCTCCTCTACTAGCTGCCTGGCGTAGTCGATCTGCTGAGGGGAACCGCGCACGGTGAACATCTTAATGTTGGGGTCTGCGTTGGGTGGAGGGTTCCTCTGGAGTTCGATCCTGGCCCCAGACTGTTGGCTGATGCCCTTTATCGTCTCACCCCCTGGATAACAAAGGACGGCCAGTCAATCCCACAACACAGTAAACCAAAAATTCACGTTTCCCTCTGAACAAACTCATTCCTTCAACAAAACGCCAAGCAAGCAGCGAGGCTCTTACCCTTGCCAATGATGAGGCCGGTCTTCATGGTGGGGACGGTGAAGGTGAACTCCTGCAGGCCTCCAGGGGGGCCCATGTTCCAGTTGCCCTGGCCGCGACCTCGTCCCCTGCCGCCCCCATGCCCAGGTGGCCCGCCGGCCTGGACACTCCTCAAGAGGTCAGAGATAATGTCCGCCGCGTGCTGGGCTTGCTCGGGCGGGCCCATGATCTGGGCTATCCTCTCGGGCGTGGTGCCATCGTCTTGTTTGAATTGGATGCGGACGCCCGTGTCACTCTGGATCTTCTTGATCATCTCGCCGTTCCTACCGATGACGATTCCAACAGCGAACCTGGGCACCGGGACCTGGGGGGAGGGGGGCATTAAGGAGCCACCGTGGTCAGGAGAAACCACTCTTCATCCCGTGCCCGAAGTAAGTAGATGGAGGAATAGAAAACGATTTAACTTACTTCAATGTTACTCACATCTAAGCTGTCACCCCCCAACCTAGAGCCATACTCCCCCCTCTGCTCTCTGAAACCCTGGTCTCTGATCAGCTCCATCACCAACTCTTTGGCTTGCTGAAAGACACATTGATGGTCAGTACAGGTGACCTCCTCAGATGCCACTTGAGGGACGGTCCAGGTTGCATCGAATACCCATTTGGAAGCACCTACCTGAACTTTGAAAAGTTCCCCCGAAATCCGGAGAGGTTTGTCTGCGCCTGTGTTTTGAGGACCCTCCTGGATCATGACCATCTTTACTCCAGCCCTTTCCTGATTATTGTAAAATATACAGAAAGATGAGGCAATGTTGGAGATAAAGACAAATTAATACTTATTGTTTAGCATCCAAGACGCTTGACAACTAACCTGAAGGCTTTTAATAGTTTCCCCTCCCTTGCCAATGACCAAGCCAGCTTTAGAAGCAGGGACCATAATCTCCTGAACAGACATGCCGGGCCCGTCATTGTGGTGGAATGCTGGTGTTGGGCGACCCTTCTCGACAATCTCTGTGAGGAGCCTCTTAGCAGCCCTATCAGGAGTTTGAAAATACATTAGCTTATGCTACCAACCACTGTGAGGACATTCAACTTTATATTAAATAAAACATGATGAGGAGAACTTACTGGATGGCATCTGGTGATCCTGTCAATGTTACCGATCTATCGGGCATGCCACCGCTGTCTATATGACGAAAAAAGAAGGATTAGTGTACATGTTACTACCCATCTCTGGTATGAAGCTAAACATGTAAATGCAGAAGTTTGTTTACCTGGGGCGATCTGTATTTTGCAACCAGATTCCTGCTGCATACGGGATATCTGCTCCCCGCCTCTCCCAATAACTGAAAGCATTAGATAAGGGCGTTACAAAACAAATACACTACCGTTTGCCTGAAGGGGTACATTAAAATCCATTACAAGTGTCTAAATGTATTTTACTCACTGAATCCAACCATGCCATCGGGAACCTTGAAGTCCTCCGATGCGGACCTAAGCAATAAATTAAAGAAGTACGATTAGGGGTTGTGAAACATTAAGGTCAACAATAAAAAAAAATAAGTAGAATACAAAGTGAAGGGAAAAATTTGGCCCCTTATATTTACCTTGGGGGACCCCCCATTCCGCCCATTCCACCAGAGAAGGCTGTAAAACAAAGGAGTAAGTCAGAAGATATGTAGTCAATGCTAGGTCACGGAAGTCAAACTACTATATTTTTGATTAAAAGTTAAGAAAAGATACTTACGGTCACTAGGTGCCACTTTCTTTGTCTCTGGTTGGTCTGTGGAGGAGAAACAGCTAACATGAGTACATGCATACTCCCTCATAATCCCACTACTTACAAACATGGCCAGGCTTCACTGAACCCCCGGAACAGATGCACATTTCAGAAAATTGTATACTGATATCGCCTTGAATACTGAATAGGGTTAGACGTCACAGGGAGATCAACAAAAAAACAAGACTGTGGTTTCTATTCAAGTGTTGTTACACAAATAACACAAATGAGCTGCCTACACACCCAGAGCCAATTGTCTATTCAGGCATCATAAAAAAGGTTGCCTGGTTGTTGTTTTTAAATGTAACAATTGCATTTCCAATTTAGAGTTCAGCCATCATAACTGCAGCTAAACAATTATGCATGCAGCATAAATCAAGATGCTTCCAACAACTATTTCTGTAAGATCGAAACCCGCCCTCTTTGCTACTCCAGCCCCAAGCGGGCATCAATGACCGGAGACCAACAAGAACGCAGCATACAGTGGAGTAGCACACGTTTAAATACACAACTTTGAGCGATTGAAAAAGCATGAGAGTCGCAGCGTTCCGAAATGTACCATGCACGTAGAAAGTCAAAGCGTGTGGATCTCGAAATACACTACCTTTGTCACAATTCATACAGGCAAGCATGTTAAGTGGGGGGAGAACTATCAATGTATCAATTTAGGCCACTGACCTATATTGAGGTTAGGCATGGGAAAATACCCACCAGCATCTTCCAGGGGCCTTTTCTGGCCTCCGTAGCCAAACTCGTTTGTTGTAGGTGCAGCAACGCCGTCGACTCCGATCTTGGCCGCGATCTATACATTAAATAATCAAAACACTTGTATTAACCCGACTGATTATGAACATTGAAAGGCAGAAAGAAGCGTAGGGCGGCCTACATGTTTTCCCGGAAGTCGAAACCAACAAAAGAATGCAGATACTTCCATGTTAGCTAGAAAGCTAACATGTTGCGTCGTTGCAGAGACGGGCTCTAGCCAACACGTATCCGAACGGGATCATTAAAAACCTCACGTGTTCTGTTTGCACCGTGGGCCATTTTTTAAACACCATTTTCCATTAAAGATGGGTGGAAAATAAAAGATAGCTGAACCAATTGAGCCCCTTCCCTCTAGCCTTTGCGTGATACTGCATGACGTTAGCAGGTAAGCTGACGCGGTCCTTTTCATGCTGTAAAAAAACACTTGCAAACTCAACTTCGAAGTCGCAAGTGGTGGAAAAAAAAAAAACGAAGCGTATACCTGTCTCGCTCGTTGGAGCGCGTCTTTGAACGCGTCGTTCATCCCAGCGGGCGCGTTAGAGGACGGGGGAGCCACGTTCGAGTAGTCTGCCATGGCTGGTGCTCTTTCTCCTCTCGTGCCCGGCGACAGAAGATGGCCGTTTTCATTCACGCCCGATCTCGCGCTCGAATTCGACTCATCGCGAGCTCACGGAGAAGCAGTCCCCCGGATACCCCCCGTGGCTGGTCATGACCCGACGATACCTCTCACACACTGTTCATCAATGATCGATACCAACGCTTTTTATACATGAGAATGCGATAGAACTGTCCCTCCATCGAAGTAGTCTGTGGTGTGTGCTTATTGTGTGTCGTATATCAGTGCATCCAAACTGGGTTATAAAGAAAATAAGGAGGAAAACAGACATTAGGCCTATTTGTTAAAATAAAGGAAGAAAACTGTTAAGTTCACCTTACTTTATGCCTTGTTGAAATGTATGTCCCAAAAGTTGGAGATGTTCATACTTAAGTCAGGTTACATTATTTTTTTTCCCCCACAAAGTTAAAATATTGCATCCACGCGTCTGCACTGTTGGTTCAACTCCAAATTATTCACAGGACTTCAAAAGAGAGTATAGCTTGTATTGATAATGGAATGACACACCAGCCTATATCCTTTATGATCCTAAATGTGGATGTTACACAAGCACATCCTCCTGCTGGTCTTTGACACAAACACATTTTCCCTAATCACCATGAATATAATAAATGTAGAACTCAGGACCATGTGGAATCAAACAGAACTTCTAATTTCCTGGTTAACGTGTAGTTCAGCAGAGCACATGGAACTGCCCTGATGAAGCTTGCTCCCATGCCGTTGTAATATCCTCTCAGTCCGTGCCTTGCGTAGATTCCAGTAAATCCTTCTAATACACTTGAGGTGGGATGTGAAACTGCGCAGAAAGCTGGAAGACAGACACACCAAATATGAAACAATGTGTCCTCAGTTTAAACAAAATATACAGCTTGGCTTGAAATCACCATTCATACATAAGCAAGTGTTAAATAATGATTAAATAATGCAAGAGTAAATCCAGTGCAGTGCAGTGCTACATACTGCCGATATAACAGGCATTCACATCTGGGTTTGTATATTAGTCCAAAACTAAATGTGAAAGCTACCCTGGGCCTGTTGCTGTGTTCGTATCACCGCCAGCGGGTAGCTGGTCACTTGTCCAGAGGCAAAGGCCACGAAGCTGAAGAAAAACAGCTGGGAGTCGCTGTTGTAGGACGGATCATTTCTGGCCCAGTTCACAATGGTCTAGAATGAGGAAAAAATACCGTTATCTGTCCTATGGGGCTGGAGCCAGGAAAACTTTATTATTCACAGAGGCACTTCTCTCTCTATGTGTATGTATGATTTTCTTTGCAACGTATATCCTCTTTAAAATAATTCCATTGTGGGCAGACATTCATAATGTCTGCACATTTGATAACTAAACACTTTGACCGACTTCTTAACCAAATATATCTTGACTTTTAAACCGTGTCTTCTAAAAAGCCAAAGCAAAGCCCAAAAAAGCTAGCTTGATCCCTGGCGGTGCACAGTGTTCACGTTATGGGCTCACCTGATGTACGGCGCATTCCACCCCTGCGTACGGGATCATGCAGAGCAGGCTGGGCTTGAACCCCCGGTAGAAGGACGCCAGCGATTCATTACGGTAGACAGAGCGTGCGCACTCCACCATGCCATTGTAGGTGCCGCTGTGCTGCAGGTTCAGCCTCACCTTTAAAACCTGTACAGTGGAGGTGTCAGTTAAATAACTAACCACAACCCAAAGTGTAATCCTGCACTGTGTCCCTTTCCTGCAGCAGCTATTTACTCCATAAAACAAATATCAGAATTAGGCCTTTTCAAGTGTATTATATATATATACAAATATATAATACTGCAGATGATACAACTCATATAATGTATGTATGTATAATGTGTTACTACTAAGCAACCTGTAACATCATATACTTTATATTCAATAGTGAGGAGCAAAACCTTTTAGCCTATTCCTAACCCTTAGCCCCTAACAACATTGTGTAGGTACAGGCTGTTCAATAACATTATTATAACATATTAAGTACATGCTGGTACATTGTTTAGGTGCATAGGAGGACTGGATACCTCTAAAGGGTAGAAGACAGCGTGGGCAAATGCACCAGAGCCGCAGCCCAGGCCAAACCGCTGCTGTACCGACAGGCTTTCCTTGGTCCTATCCTGGGTGTACATCTTCATCTAGGGAATGCAGTGGTGGAGAGAAAGTGCCACACTGTGATGGCGATTCATCTATGGGGTGACTGTATTAATAGACCAAGAGGACAAGGGGTGTGTCGAGAGATGCACAGATGACAGTTGAATATGCAGTTTCCGAAGGAGGAAATGCATTTTATTTTCTGTGACTGTACTTGTGAGCCAGCTACATATCCATAGGTATTCACACCTGAGCGTAAATCATGCACTGTAGAGTGGACTGCGGCGTTCCCTTCAGCACGTTGACAACGTTTCCTTGCCACATTGACCGTAGCCCGCCTGCCCTCTGCTTCGCAAATGCCTGTGCAAACGTCTTGGATCCATGGACCTGCATAAAAACAGAGAGTAGATGCATGAAAACAACTGGTGTTTAGGCAGAGATTCCTGTACTGAAACAATTCTCAGTGACAGACTGAGACATGCAAAAGTATGTCCACAAGTACACAAATATTGATCCTAAATAACTCAAAGAACAGTACATGCAGTGAAAAGACTGAAATAGTGTTCAAAGTTATTATGATGGAACAACTTTTGGGTGTTTACTTTCAGCTTTTGATCTTGCACACTTCACCAGATCGGTGTGACTATTCCAGTGTTTCTGCCAACCTAATGCTGCTATCTAAGGGTTTTCATGCTGACACGGATCAGGGACCTGCAGCTGGGTCTTCAGTCGGTCGATGGGGGCCGTGACCGTTCGGGAGATGGCATCCGCCAGTCCCGCCGCAAGAACGAACCTTCTCCACATCCCGGAGCCCGACATCCCTTCCGGAAACTCCAAGGACAGGGGACGGCTCTCACCCACGTCAAACACCTGCAATGAAGATATATTTCATTTTTTGTTGATATTTTCCCATATTGTGGGTCAATTGTCACAGTTTGTATCTTCCTTATAGCTGTTTGTGTAAGCCATTACAAATAGGTAAAATATTACTTATATTTGTGTGGTAGACCTATTCAAAGTGATTTTGCTCAGGTGGTTCTAGTGCTAATCATGTTACAAACATTAGGCGAATATCAGTCTCACCAAACTGTTTTTCCAAGACGAAACCAGTTCACCAATGTTATCTGCTGGGTTGAGAATGATATGGTGTAGGAATTCCCCCCAGTCCACTGTCATAGAGTTGTCCTTGTCCATCCTAAAAGGAAAGTACCATCTTCATTGGTTCATTTATAAATTCACCAGCCACTCACACGACTATTATTACTGTACTGTTTACTTTGTGAGCCATTTTTCCTATTCCCACTGAATGCTGATGGAAATAGGAAATAGCAATAGAGCTTGCTATTGTGACACCGTTTTAAACAATGGTACATTTATGCAATTCACTTTTTATTTTTATATTGATAATTATTTGAGGGGAAAAAAGTCTTACATTTGTATTATTCTTTTTGCATTCGGCTGTGAAATGCTCACTCCTAACTCCTTAAACAAACATATGATATCGTCCTGGTCAATCAACCCTGATCAGAGAAGAGATGATATGAGTACACAAGTCTATATATATGGATATTTTACAATGTTATTTTCTTCATGTATAATGATCATCAACATGATCGTTCATGTTCTTATCCTGTAGAGCCCACAAATCTCTGTCTGTTACTAAGTTCTGTGGTAGACTATTTGTCAGTACTGCACTCCAACCATTCACCCTGTTCATCCCATGGCCACTTACCACACTTGTTCTTGTCAAGTTCATGGAAGTATATTTTCCATTTTTTCTCCCTGTCCGTCATGTAATGGAGGAATTCATTGTAATCCAATCTACCATCTTTGTCTTGGTCGTAGTCATCAAGGATGTTCTGTTGAATTAGTCTGTGTTAAGGCTAATCCAACAGTAAGCAGTAAAGCATAGCTAGATAGCACAAGCTTGTATTATCAAGGTGATCCTTAGCCTACCTTAACCTTCTTTTCAGTGGGTCTTATTCCAGATTTGTTCATCTCATTGTGAAGCTCATCCACTGATATGAAGCCATTATTATCCTTATCTAGTTTAACAAATAAACCACGAAAATTATCCATGATTTACTTCAAATGGTCTAAGGTAGCTTTAGAATTTTTCCAAAATAGGAACATTTAGAAAATAAATACAAAACGTTCGCTGTTGAATGACCTCCGTATACAGACGCTGAGTCATTGACATGGCTTTGGTCAATGGCAATGCGGTAAAGGCCTATCTGTTCTATCGCACTCCATCCCTGAAGAAGAGCAGACACATTACTCTAGCCAGCCGTAGCGCATAGTCTCCACCAGGTGTCCCTGTTGTTTCAAAGTAGTAAAATGCCCATGCCCGAAGAGAAACCTCTTTGTAGGCTATGATAATTATGTAAGGAGGATAATCATCATTTATTTGTCACAGAGTTCATTTTGTTAGTTTTGAGTTTTTACTTGTAGGCCTACTTGTAATATTGTATCTCTTATTGACAATTCATATTATTGCCCTGCACTTTCCCGTCTCTGATGAATAAAGTAATAATAACATCTTTATTAATAAAATCAGCAGCTTTTCCTCACAGAGATATCCATTTGTAAACAACACAATGTTTCAAATGAAACCCTTCTGTCGACCAATTGCTGCGAGTAGAAACGCATGGGTATAAAACGTCCAGACGTGTTCTCGTCACAATTTGGCGTCCGCTCAAACACACAGACACAGACACACGCACTACAGCTGTTACCAATGTCTGTCACGTCAGTGTCACGTCCACTTATTTTTTTTATTGAACTACAATAACTCGTTGTCGCACCTGGGGGGGCTTTCCAAAGGGTAAATGTGTAAATGACGTGCCTCAGCACTCGCTTTCTAGAAAGAGCGGCTGAATTCCAATGTTCAGCCCGGACGCTGGGGAGTGCGTAATGGCTATTTAGAGAGGGTACCACGTCACGGATAAATAACACAAGGGTACACGGCGTTTATGAACAGCCTCCGGACGATAACAGTCCCAAGTCAGCCTCTTCCTCTCGTGGTTTTATTAGCGAGTAGTAGGCCTACAAAAGCAATAGCGGTACGTCTACTGCTGCCATATCACACGGCTATCTGGATTCATTTTCCTTTGGGACTGACAGCACCCGTCGACCGCGCCGAGCAGCAGCTTTTACCACGCGAGGACGTTTTTGGGGGAAAATGGGGAAAGATTACTATAAAATACTGGGGATTTCTAAAGGTGCAGCGGATGAGGACATCAAAAAAGCATACAGAAAGCAGGCCTTGAAATGGCACCCCGACAAAAACAAGGCAGCCAATGCCGAGGAAAAATTCAAGGAAATCGCCGAGGCGTATGAAGTCCTCAGTGATCCCAAGAAGAGGGAGATTTATGATCAGTATGGAGAGGAAGGTAATGTTGCTATAAACACATCCACGTCGCTGCTGGGGCATGGCATGCTATTTGTGATAGCCTACTAAAAATGAGACATGGCTACCAAACTCGTAACGGAACTAAGTATCTGGCCTATAAATCATCCTTCCTGAATTATCGCTAATCTAAGTCTAAAAGTCTACCTACATGGAAGACCGACCTAGATAGATCATGTTCCTGATGCTCATCTCCGTTATTCCTGTCAGAGGAAACTGTCAGTATACATTCAACAGACGTGGAGCTTCAAAATGAACAAGCTGCCACTGTTCCCATACCTTCTAGTTCCTTTACA
Source organism: Trisopterus minutus (assembly GCA_027122715.1). Classification (NCBI taxonomy): domain Eukaryota; kingdom Metazoa; phylum Chordata; class Actinopteri; order Gadiformes; family Gadidae; genus Trisopterus; species Trisopterus minutus. Next base: position 1,012,454 of record JAOPUD010000154.1, on the reverse strand, counting down.
TTTTGACATTATGTTTTGAATGTCGTTTGGCTGCCATACACCACTTTTTGTTGAATAGCGTACATAGTTCAGTGTCCTGGCATGACTAGTCCGACTGGCATACTGATGGTTCCCACCCATCTACAACCAGACTTGGTTCTGGATACAGAGTGCTCCCTAAAAGGCTACTGGAAGAAGTTCTTACATTCCATTATGTAGAACTATGTAGAATAAAAAAAAAAAACATTGATCATCTTAAACGATAGTGTTTTATGAAGTAGGGCTTATATGCCATCGATAGCCATCTATAACCCTACTGTAAGTAAGAATTACAATAAAATAACTTATATTTAGGTTGAAAGGCATATACTTCCTAATGCATTAATCTCTTAAAGCTGAATTAACCTACACAGTATCATTTAACTACAGCTATATGATTGTTCATTATTCCCCTTTGAAAATGAAAGTGAATATAAGGCATACATTAGTACAAAGACTCCACCAAAACATTCCCAGTTGCACCTGAAATTGCATTTGGGAATCCATGAATTCTAAATGAAGGGAAAATCCATCCAAATAGGAAGAGCTTTTCTAAAAATTAAAAATGATTCACAATCTGTTGTTTTATACATAAACTAGTGGTTCATGAAATAAACAATTATACAAGTGTCATTAAATAAACCTTCACCATGGTGACACATGAACTAATGGCTGCAGTGCCCACACAGTGTAGGTTTATTTCATGTAGGCCTGGCTTGTTCCATCTGTGTTTCTATCTCTTAGTAGGCTCAGGTTTAAGGTTATGTCTTTTTATAAACTGAGTGCATCACATTTATGAATATGACATAACAAGGTTTAGAGCTAGCGTGAGACGATGATACATGTAAAAGTAGGATAGTTGCTTTGTGTTCAAGTATGAATACACACCTGATTTACTGAAGTATACAAATGCCTCAAAATTGTGCTTCAGCCCTTAACTCATGCTCCCCAACATCATACAAAACAAATCACAAGCTTTCTAAATGGTTGACATAGTTGTTTGACAAGAAAGTAATACTAACCCAAGTAAGTAATACTTGTTAACCATATATTCTAATGTGTATATGACAAGCAAGTATTACTTGTCAAATACACATTACAATATATGATTGATCCAACGCTAACCCAAAATACGCAAAAACATACAAAAACTTCTAAACTCTGACAAAAAGCAGTAATTTCTTTACAATACTGCATACTCTCAAAACAGATCGAGTCTCACAACACAAGTCTTGGCTATGACCCTGACGACGGACCCTTTGTTGTCTTTCTCCTGCTTCATGTCAGGTCTCAAGGGAGGCAACGGCCCCGCCCCCGACGGTCAGGGCAGCAACTTCACCTACACCTTCCACGGGGACCCGCACGCCACCTTCAACACCTTCTTTGGCGGCGCCAACCCCTTCGAGATGTTCTTCGGGCGTAAGGCCAACGGGCGCGGCGGTGGCCTCGGTGGCGACGACGACGACATGGAGGTGGACGGCAACGACCCCTTCGGCTCCTTCACCAGCTTCAACATCAACGGGTTCCCCCGCGAGCGCCACGTGGGCGTAGGCGGTCAGCAGCAGCAGCAGCAGCAGCAAGGGCAGCAGCAGCAAGGGCAGCGGCGCAAGCAGGACCCGGCCATCCACCACGAGCTCAGGGTCTCCCTGGAGGAGGTGTTCCACGGCTGCACCAAGCGGATGAAGATCTCCCGCAAGAGGCTCAACCCCGACGGCCGGACGGTGCGCCACGAGGACAAGATCCTCACCATCGAGATCAAGCGCGGCTGGAAGGAGGGCACCAAGATCACGTTCCCGCGCGAGGGGGACGAGTCGCCCAACACGATACCCGCCGACATTGTGTTCGTCATCAAGGACAAGCCCCACCCACACTTCAGACGAGAGGGCTCGGACATCGTGTACGCGGTGCGCGTCAGCTTAAGACAGGTAAGGCGTTCGGGAAGGTGGCAACAAGCGTTTACAACCGCATGATGTGTTTCCAAAAGGTTTGTCTGCGTTGTGGTTTGCATGTTCTTTTATGTTTTCGTCACTCATTGGCCGATGTTTTCAGCACTATGGATTAGGGTTAGTATTATACACACTAATGCATATGCAAGTGATAGACGTGACAGGTCGGTAGACATTTGAGTGAGATGTTTCTTTCTCAAATTGGTTACCAATGAGTATAAATACACATACCCCTCAGGAGCTTGTTATGTCATCTGAATCACTGAGGGGTGAGAAATAAGATCGGCAACACTGTGAGACAGAACTGTAGAGGCTCGCCCACACACAGTTGGTGCAAAGATGTACTAATATGGCCTCTGGCCCACTCGAAAATGTGTATGGCTTTAGTTCTCAACAACTCATACAAGAATATAATAATATCAAGACATTTCAAAAACAGACCTCGGGCCTGCCCTGCGTGATGATATGGTCTTGAAATGCATTAAAAAAAACAGAGCTGTTATTTAGCCTGTTAATCATGTCGGACCGTACTGGACCGGAGGAACTGTACATGACTCATTATTTTCACTAAAGTGTTTAACAGCACACAATGTCCCCAATGGTAACAGCAGTGAGCAATTGACTGGCTGCTGCTACGCTCTCACGCGACTACTAAACTACTACGGTACTTCCTTCTGCTGCACGCTGTGTTTCCAGCAATGTTGTTCAGCGTTGTGTTCCCTGGCCAGATTTCTCATTGAATCGTATCAGACTGCAACATCTTTTATTCCCTGAATATTCCATCCAGTGGTTTTCAACCTTATGTGACCTGATACTGACACATTATAATGTATTAACATTAATAATAGCATCCAAAATATAAAAGGATTTGAGTTCATTACAATTTCCCTTTTCCGGTGGGGCCTATGGGTGGGTCGGGGGGGCTATGGAATATGTGTAGGAACCCAGTCCGATACATTCACAACATCACAGTGGAGACCCTATTCTAACGAACCCCTAACACAACACCCTGTGTCGTTACAGTCGCTGTGCGGCTGCTCGGTCACCGTGTCCACCATAGACGGGAATACGTGCAACATGAAGATCACGGACGTCATCAAGCCGGGCATGAGGCAGATCGTGGCCGGCCAGGGCCTCCCTCTGCCCAAGAACCCCGAGCAGAGGGGCGATCTCGTGGTGGAGTTTGACGTAAACTTTCCGGAGACTCTACCGAGCAATGCCAAGGACGTTCTGAAACGCCACTTACCTGCCTGAGAGGAGGAGGAGAAGGAAGAGCGAATGAAGAAGGACATGGATGGAAAAAAGGGGTGATGTCTTAGCACCAGCGCAGCACCAGTCAAAATCAAACAGACACACACACACACACACACACACACACACACACACACAGATAAACACAATAAGGACATCTGTTGGCTTTCGACCGGTG
>JAOPUD010000154.1:981665-994378 GCA_027122715.1 Trisopterus minutus | reverse complement strand
ATGAGTGTACTCAAGTGAGTACGGATAGTGCAGATATTAAGTATACTCATGGAAGTACGGGTATTGGAACACGGCACTGGACTTGGTTTCATCCATTTAAATGTGCGCAGTATGATTGCAAAGATGGATATGATTCGTATCTGGGAACATACAACTGATGCTGATGTTATTGTCATATCTGAAACTTGGCTAAACAAAGCAGTTTTAAACAAGGATATCAACATTGACGGCTATAATGTGTATAGGACTGATAGACCCAAAAAGTCTATGTCAAATCTAAGTTTCATCAGTAAGTAAGCAATTTGAACTTCTGGCTCTTGACATGGAAATCTCAAAAACTCTCCACATCACTGTCGTCGGCTGCTATAGGCCACCTTCAGCTATCAGCTGCACCTTACCATCGTTAATGGAACTTTTATCTGGGTTGAAGTTTAATGAAATTGTCCTTATTGGTGACCTTAACTGGAACTGGCTGCTTCCAGCATCAGACGATTTTAAAGCTTTTTGTGATTTGTTTAATTCATGTCAGATTGTTGACAGCCCTACTAGACCTAATATGAAATGTCCGGAAAAATCCTCTTTAATTGATCTTATTTTAACCAATGTTCCTCATAAATATTTTGCTGCTTCTGTTTTTGCCAATGACATCAGTGATCACTGTGTCATTGCAACTGTAAGAAATACAAAAGTTCCTAAAACTAAACCGTGTGTCATCATAAAGCGGGACGCGAAGCATTTTGTGGAGCAAGCATTTTTTCATGACCTGTTTCTATTTGACTGGGAGAAAATGAATGTCATTTCTGATGTTGAAAATGCCTGGAAATTCTTTTATGATGGTTTTATTGAAATTGTTAACAAACACGCTCCTTTTAGGAAGTATAGAATAAAGGGCAGGGATAATGCCTGGTTCACGCCAGAGTTATCCAATTTACTCCATGAGCGCAATGTGGCATGGTCTAAGGCCAGGGGTACTGGTCTTGGATCAGACTGGTTGCTCTTTAGGCAGCTGCGAAATGCAAGCACAGTGGCAATTAGAAAAGCCAAAGCTGATCATTTCCTTACGGAAACGTCCAATAACCTAAACAATCCGTTGAAATTCTGGAAAACCATTAAATCAATAACTGGAAATAAAAATGGTATTGAGCTACCTCCATGCATGTCAAAGACTACCCAAATTTATGATAAGGCTGTCATGCTTGGCTGTTTTAATGAGCATTTTATTGCCGCTGGTTCACTTTTTAACTCTGAAAACACAGCTCAAGGCTCCTCTGCTTGCTCTGTTTGTAGTTGTTGTTTTGAGGGACAAGCTTTTATTTTTGGCGCTGTTACACATTCAGAGGTCAATAAGGCCCTGAAATGTTTAGACACAAAAATATCTGCAGCTCTAGACCATCTTGAACCCTACTTGCTAAAGTTAGCTGCTGATTTTATTGCATCACCTTTGACTTATCTTTTTAATTTATCCCTGGAGACAAACAAAATTCCCCTTATTTGGAAATCTGCCTTTGTTCTCCCACTGTTAAAAGGGGGGGACCCCACTGTGCTAAACAACTATAGGCCCATTTCCAAACTGTCTGTTTTGAATAAGGTATTGGAGTCCATTGTAAGCCAACAACTGAAGGACTTTTTATCAACAAACAGTATTTTATCTGAATTTCAATCTGGTTTTAGGAAACAACATAGTACGTCAACAGCTGCTTTAAAAGTGGTAAATGATTTTATTACATTTTTAGATAACAAGCAACATTGTGCAGCCCTTTTTGTTGACCTATCAAAGGCTTTCGATACGGTGGATCATGCCTTATTATTAGAAAGACTCTGCAGCATCGATTTGTCTGATCAAGCTGTCGTTTGGTTTAAAAACTACCTATCAGACAGATCTCAGTGTGTGCGAGCAGAAGGTATTACTTCTAACTCTCTTAATGTATCCAAGGGTGTGCCACAGGGATCGGTTCTAGGACCTTTATTATTTACTATTTACATCAATTGTCTGGATTGTAAAGCCCCAAACACAAATTTTCACTTTTATGCCGATGACACTGTGATATATTGCTCTGCGTCTACCCCAAATCAGGCTCTCTGTAAGCTCCAAATTGCTTTCAACACTGTGCAACATAACCTGTATGATTTAAAACTTGTTTTAAATGCTGAAAAGACAACGCTCATGCTGTTCACAAAAGCTAAATCAAAGCCCTCTGACCTTCCTCCTATCACCACTTTGCAAGGCTCTGTCATTGAATCTGTGTCTCAATATAAATATCTGGGAATTATAATTGATGACGCTCTCTTTTAAACCTCATATCCAGCAGCTTTTGAAAAAACTAAAGATAAAACTAGGTTTTTACTTTAGAAACAAATCTTGTTTTTCTTTTGAAGCCAAAAAAGACTTGTTGCTGCAACCTTTTAGTGTGTGTTGGATTATGGTGATGTTTTATATATGAATGCATCTTCAAAATGCCTACAGTCTTTGGACACGGTCTATCACGGAGCACTGAGATTTGGTACTCATTTTAGAACCCTCACGCTCCACTGCTCATTGTATGCTGGAGTTGGATGGTTTGCCCTGTCCACCCGCAGACTCCATCATTGGCATATCTTAATTTATCAAACTATCCTCTGTGTTCTTCCAACATACCTGCAGAAGTATGTCATTCAGAAAAGCACAGGAAAGTACCAGCTCCGTTCTGAGGACTTGTTTTTACTGACTGTGTCTAGAGTCCTTACTGAACTGGGGAAAAGGGCATTTAGTTATGCTGCTCCTTTTTCATGGAACCAGCTGCAAAATGCGCTGAAACTTAAGGAGCTGGTTTCTATGAACATGTTTAAGGCATTACTTAATGATGTTGAAGCTGGCTCTTCTGTCTGTACATGCTTTGTTTGATGATGTTTTAACTGTGGCTCTATTTGTATGTTCTCTGTTGTTTTTGAATGATTGTCTGTTACCAAATCTGTGCTGCTGCCTGTCTTGGCCAGGACTCTTTTGAAAAAGAGATTTTTTATCTCAATAAGATGTTTTCCTGGTTAAATAAAGGTTAAACATTGTCCTTGAGAATTTTTTAATATTTGTACATTATTATCATACATTCCATTAATTTCTTAGGAACACTATCTTTTAAGAGCTTTTTAATGTTAAGATTTAAGAGCTACATTCTGAGTTAATTTGTTTGAAATGCCATAGCCATCTGTGAGTGATTGAAATTCTCTGAGGATTTTTTTCTGGTTGACTGTGCCTGCCTCTTAAGACTATCAGTATTGTTGATTTTGGACACTCCCAACTCTTTTCCTCCCTGATTATATTTGGGAACCCATTCTGCCTGTATGCATGTTAAGGGAACATGTTTGTATAATCTTCGACATCTCTTTAACATTTAAAACGTACCTTTAGTGGCTTTAATGCTAATGGCACAACATTTTGTTTAGCAGTTAAAGACCAACAGGGCATGAGTGTATTCCTTACCAGGATAAAGAGATGCAATGGTTCAAAGTATCAAATGGGTGGGTTAATTCAAGCGATCTGATTGGTTCCCAAATGTTGTATAATGAGCGTATACACACAGCTATGACGCCCATTCAGTTTACAGAGTTCCGTATAACTCCGCGCCTAACTTGAACTGTTGTTTATTTATATATAAAAGCAATTGCATAGTTCACTGAAGCCTAAAAATATGATGATTGATGGAGAAGGTGGAAATGTTGTAAAGCAATAGGCACACAGTGAGTGTGCCTAACTGCGAACCAAGCTACTGTCTTTAGCCTTCTCTCTGAAGGATGCTACAGTGTGTTGCATAGCAACTGCCGTGCACTTTGCAGGCAGCCAGGAGGTACTACATTTTTGAATTCATTTAAAAAATGCTTTTCCGACTTTCTCGCTTTTTCAAAATTGAGGGTGTCTATGACTTTCATTTCGCCATACTTACTCAACCGTTTTATAAAAGCAATAGATTTAGTTGATTTTACGGGTGGAGTCTATTTTCCACCCTGGCCACAGAGCTGGGCAGTTACTATCCACTCATGCAGCCACGGCAGTGAACAAATATTATCCACTCACATCACGGTGACAGAACAGTCGAGAGAAGCTACAGCGTTTCAGGCTTTGAGGAAGAGCAAACTACACAGTCTTTGCCGAGTTCAATAGCTGACTTTGAGATGTAAATACATAAACTTTGACATTTCCCCGAAAATAAATTGGGAAGAGGTGTAGTTGAAAAGCTTCTGCGATTCATAGCGGTAATTTTTAGGTTTTTAGACTGTGTTGTCCATCACTCTAAGTACCACTGGTATTGTGTTGGTATAGACGCTGCTGGCTCCGCTGCCCTACCTCCAGGTTGATCATGATAAAGTTGTGAGCGAGCTCAGAGATCTCCTTGGATTCGGAAAATTTCGGTTTCAGGGCTGGCAAGAAGACACAACAACATATAGTCAGTTCTCTCCTCTATCATATACAATTAAACAGCAAGTGTAACAAAATAGCTGATAAAAATACTCAGACACTTACTCAGAAAGATTAAGATTTTGGAATGGCCATTTGGAATTTTAAAGGAAATAATGCAGAGCTAAGAAAATGTATCTACTCCAGCAACTATGTCCCATATTAATCTTAACACAGCATCCAAAAATGTAATAACGGAGCATTTAAAAACATAAGAATCCAATACAAAGATCCCAACAATGCATCTAAAAACATTAATAAAACAAACTAGCTGTTACCTTTGCAGGCTCCGCACCAAGTCTTGTGAACGATGACCATCATTGGAAGGCCGCTGTTGAATTAAAGACAGAAACCAGTTTGCCACTCATTGCAAAGAATATGCAATGTAGACCACAATAAAGGCATTCGATGGAAGTGCAGAAATCCTGTCTGCTAAAATTAAGGTCATCAAGTAAATGAATAGGACATAGGTGTAAGCGAACTTTAACAATGCATTATATGTGACGGCCATTTGTTAAACTGTTAATAAAGAGAAGAAGAGAAGGAAAAGACTGACAATGTTGCAAACAATTGAGTGCATCTCGAGCGGACGCATAGGAGACATAGATTAGGCTAAATAAGGGCAAGTGAACACTAGGAGCTCGGCTATTATTCTGCGCTCCAATTCACCTGGCTTCGGCCTCCTTCTTCCCATCGTCAAGGGTTCTCCAGCTGATGTTATCTCCAAAGCCTGTGGGGAAGTACACTTGCTAAACAACAGTTGTTGGTTTTACCTTTCGGAGTCAGGGTGTGTCTTTGTTCACAGAACAATGGGTTTGTCTAGAGTTATGAATCATGATCAACAATTATGATCAACTTCTGGTAAATAGTTCTCAATGATGCAACATGTTAACTTGCTGGACGGCTTTTTAATGACTTTTGAATGTGAATTTGCTGTACATATTGGGTACTTAACCAGTGGTCGCCTTTATATCGCTCATAACAAACAAAATACGTGGTTTAAGGTTGACTCCGCACGTCATCTGGGCCAACTCTCCAGGATACGTGATCCAGGATCTTCACATAAGGTAAACTTGCATTGCCAAGTAGGTGTAGCAGCGGTGTAGCTTTGCTGCGGGCTACCAACAGCTGCAATTTGGCTACAAGGCACACAGTAAAAAGACTTACCTCGGCTAGAAGCTGAAGCAGCGACCTCGTTAAAATAGGTCAAAGAAAATAAAACCTGAAAGGAGGACCATAACACAACATTCATGACAGAAGGCTGCATATTTGACCGCCGGGTCTTTCTTACAACTATGGCTACTTGCTAACCGTGGAAGGGTTACTGCCGCAACCAATGAATGAACTGGAAGTTATTGGACAGCTAGCGGACTGTAGGGGTGCTAGGCGGGACGACACAAATAGTTTCAAAGTAAAAGTCGGTACTTCTCTCGTGACTGATCATTGATGGTTTGTGCAGGACAGCAGACTATTACTTTGAAAATCGACGCGGTTTCTAGCGCTTTACGTTTCTGTTTTTGTATGCGCCGATGTGAACGCGAGCGCCACCTAGTGACCAATTATGAGGATCAAATTCTGCCGTAGCTCACGCATGACATGGAGCATGGGAATTCATACAACCGCGTGTTATCACTTCCCAACAGCTTCTGCACGGCAGTGAGTCCACCGACGACCAGCATTTATTGGACTGCTACAACCTCCTGAGGTATAAATATATTCTTTATTTATTTGAGAAATGTTAAAAACCAGTCAACGTAAGATTCTCTTTGCTTATTTATATGAGCTGGTTGGTTGATTTATGCACAAATAACCGGTGTAACTATCTGAACGTCGTCACTGATGTATTTCTGAGGCGACTAAAAAAAGGCAATTGGGTGTAATGTGAAATACTTAAAATAAACAACGCCTCAGTATTTGTGTAGAGACTTAAATTAAATAATAAATTGTAAGGTAAAACACTTGAAAAACATTTTAATTGTGTTTTTCCCCATTCCTGTCTATCAGCCCTAGATTTGGCTTTTGTTCTTACGTTTTTTTTGTATATTCTTTTTTTTACAGTCATGAATCAAGAAAAGCTTGCCAAACTTCAATCACAAGTCCGGATAGGAGGCAAGGTAATGTACACAGAATCCATTTCATTTTCACCAAAATGTGTGGGATTTAATTCAGTTTGTTTCAGTCGCTTCCTGATATGCTTTGCTTTTGTTAAAAGCGGCTAATGTCACAAAAGACTTTCCAGTTGGTTTTTCCTGACCTCAGCATTCCCTTTATGTGACGGGATGGGAGCACCACTGATCCAGGCTCCAGTGACATGTTTTCATAGTTCTGCCGTCAGGCCTTTCCTCTATCTGCTCACTAGATTCCCCCTTTTAAGGGGCACCTAATTGTTCAGGAATAGGGCTGGGCTTATTAGGTAGAAGAGTTTGGCATGTTATGTAGGCTATGTTACGTGTTAAGTTAATATGAACTTAATCAAGCTCTTTACAGTAGTGATGAAGCCAAGATTAAAATATTAAACATTTGTATAAAATGTAGTAAGAAGCTTCCCTTTTCTTGTCCACGTTCCCTAATCACATGGCTAACATTCTCTGTCATCAGGGAACCCCTCGTAGGAAAAAGAAGATTGTTCACAGAACAGCCACAGCTGAAGACAAAAAGCTCCAGAGTTCTCTGAAGAAGTTGGTGGTGAACAACATTGCAGGAATAGAAGAGGTACGGCTTTTTAGTGGCCTATTCTATTTATAATATAAATAAACAATGTCAGCTGTTTCTACATCAAGATAAGAGTGGGTCCTGTAACTGTTCATGTGTGAACAATTTATTCAGTAAATTGAACAGTACCTTAACTGTATTTATTAAATATCATATATATATATATATATATATTGCATGGTGCAAGTAATATGGACTTAGCAACATGGGTAGCCTCAATTTGTGGGTTTCCCTTTGCATCAGCATTATTGTTAATTAATCAAAATCTTTGTTCTAGCCGAAATAGCCCCTTTGATTTGGCACATGCGGTTGACCATAACCTCATTTAACCTCTATTGTTATTCATCAAAGAGTTCCCTCTAATTTGAATAAAAATGCCATTTTATTTTCACAGAGGTGTCTTGTCTCCACTAGTTTATTTTACTACTGACCAATAATTAGTGTCACCCTGGGTTTGTCAATACGATACCCCCTCTGTAAAAAGGCTGTAGTGTACTGAGCTGGCTCTCAACTGTCCAGGCCCCTAGATGATCCATGTCTTTCCCACTCCCTCTAGGTGAACATGATCAAGGATGACGGCATGGTGATCCACTTCAACAACCCCAAGGTGCAGGCCTCACTGTCGGCCAACACCTTCGCCGTGACGGGCCACGCCGAGACCATGCCGCTGACGGAGCTGCTCCCGGGCATCCTGACCCAGCTGGGGTCCGACAGCCTTAGCAACCTGCGCCAGCTAGCGCAGCGCTTCCCTGGACCCAGGCAAGGTACGTACGGGGCCCACGCATGGGAAACGCCTTGCATTGCACCATGCTCAGCCCTAGGTCTCATACCATACAGAGATTGCACTTTTTAATGGTTGTGTATCAAGGCAAGTATTTTACTATTGATCCTCCCCCCCCCCCTTTCATGGAATTACAACTGTTTATTAGTCAATCAACATGCATATGGTGAGGCAGTTAATAAGCAATCAGCAAGAAAATATTGTGAATAAGTAAAGAAACTGAAGTCAATTTTATTGCCCTTATTCTGTCAATTCTGTTTTTTTTGCAGCACTTGACACACAAGCACGGCAGCAGGTTTATGACGAATATGAAAATGTTCCAGGTAGGCCAACACATGACTGTACTTCAATTTGTTTTATTACCTAAAATATAGATTTTAAGCATTGCATTTACAAAATAAACATCATCACATTCAAAGTAATTTTTTAAGAATTTTACAATGTCATGTTTAACGTCCACCTCCTTGTTTCACATATTACAGATCTTGTACAGGACTTTGGTGAGGCTTCCAAGGGGGAAGACAACCATTGAATTATTGACTAACTGATGAGTGCATTTCCCTTTGGAAGCTGTTGCAACAGAACTGCTCTTGCCTCCAACCACAAAAGCCCGTTCTGTATACCAGAGAACAGGTCTGAGATCAGATGTAAACTGATGACATCTGACATGGACCCATTTGCCTTAGACATGTCATCAAGTGTTCGAAGTGTTACCTGTGTTGAAGATATGTTATACTTAAAATACAATAAAAGATATTCAATAGTTTTCTCTTTTTTGGTTCAAGCCTTTGTCCACAGCCAATCAATAAAAACACTCATAGTATTATTATTTAGTTATTTATCTAATTATTATTACCTTGATAGACAAGCTTCATTTTCCCATTAACAAATGTAATATAAGTTTGGTCTTCATCAGTCGACAACCCATCTGCCCTACAATTGAGAACAACAATATTGCTGTGAAATAATATCATCCAAATCATAACATTTATTTCAAGTTATCTGAGGGTAATGGTGGGCTGGGGAGTTGGCACCCTCCTCTGGTCACAGATAGAAACAGCAGCTTCTCACACATTACATGGCTCCAGGTTTATAGTTAGTCAGATAGTCAGGTAACTAGTCAGAGGGTTGGTAAGGGCAGTATTTGCTGGTACATTTCAGCCATGCCTGCCTCCTGGAAGGCCTCCTTAAGCTCCAACGTCGACTGGTACTCCTTCTCTAGAAAACATGATTGACTGGAGTGGTGGAGAAAATCCAGAGGGAAAGAGAGAGATTTAGGTAGAGTGGGAAAAAAGTTTCCCGCTCCAGTTTATCTGTATTTCGACTGTGGCCCATGATACATCATATTACAATTGATATCGAAAGATATTTCTTCCTTGATTTATTTTCAGAGTACATATAAGATTGCTCTTACGCATAAAACAATCTATAGATCCTAAACACTAACTTGATCATGGTGACCATATCCCTATGCTCTGTGATGTTATCATCCATCTTTTGTCAATCTATTATCAAACGCAAGCTATTAATATATACTTTACACATGGATGAGATACAAAGGAGACAAATGCAGTTATTCATTAATTTACAGTGAAGAGTCACTCGCTATTTGTACTTACTTTGAATCAGATCCCTGGGATGCAAGCCCATGTTTTGAAGAAGAGGATAAAGTAAAGGGTCTATCACAGAGCACCTTCATCATCCTCTCTTTGCACTTCTTGCCCGATGAATCAACATCCACCTTCACAGTCTTCAAAAGATGGCAGAATTCCTTAAAACATAAAACAAAAATTTTAGAAATACATAAAATCACATAGGCCGAATGTGGATTTATATTTAACACAACATTCTCATTTGATTAGACTGCTGTCATCCTGACTAAAAATGTACGGGTGGGCACCTTAATGTCCTTCCTGGATCCCTGCAGGAGGATCAGAATCCAACGGCCAGATAGCAATGTCGTGGTGAGGTGCAGCTGCTCTGTCCAGCGCTCCAGCAGCTTAACATAGCGCCCCCTGGATCGCATGTGGTCCAACAGCAGCACGGCCGTCCACTCGTCTCCTCCTGCATCTTCAACTTGACCCGCTTCTTCATCCCCCTCTGTCGTCACCTCCCCAGACTGCTAAAGATGCGTACCCACACACAAACACACAGATATATGCAAACACATATGTGAGCACACAAATGCACACATAAATGCAAATTTGGCAGTGGAACCAAAATGTTTTCCTTACATTTGCGACTTTAATCTATTCCGATTGTTTTACACCTTGGATGAAAGTGTCTGCTGCTATGGTTGTATAGTGATTAAGAATATCGCCAATATCACGTAATGTTTGTCTATTCTCATGCATCCTGTGTTGAACACCCTGTTCAATGATGCTATATGTAATGTGTCAAGCAAGTGTGTCAGACTGAAACTTGTTTTTCTGCATGATTTAGACACATACATACACCTATATCATTCATGTTATCCAGTTTTGTCAGCGGCTTATTCAGACCTCTGATATGATTCAGGTGAGATGCCGTATCCTTGGGACTGAAAAAGACTTGAAGAAAAATGTACAACACTCATTGGAGTTTCCACCCGGATGTATGGCGGCCTTCTCAGTGGACTGCACTAACTGGTAGGCTGATCTATCCATCATACATCTGTGTGTGGACCCTCCCATGTTTGATGTCTGTATTGGAACAATTCTGTAACGGCTCAGTGGCTAATCCACATCACACCTGGTGGTATGAATATATAAATACAGGCTCTTTAATTCCTCCCCCTTCATACACCAAACTTGGCAAACACTTAAACTTTAACGTTAATAATGTGTTATTACATTTGTTTTTTCAGCTAATGTTGGAAAAACCCAATCTCTTTACCCCTCCTCAATAGTTTGTGAAACCAAATGCTACCAGGCGCCGTGTTGGGTTTGAATGCTCGGATGCTCGCCTACCTGTAGCCAACATACAAGCTGGTGAACCATTGGCTCCTGGGGCAGGGCTGCTGCTTGTTCCAGGAGTTTCCGGCGGATGTCCTGACACTGTCCCCGGGACAGGACTGGGGACATGACAGAGATGTCTGGGGGACAGAGGGGGTACTGCGGGGGCAGAGTGAACGAAAGACTTAACTCCACCCTTCTCACATCCCCCACAGTTGTCTTGATTTCGACCACCACCCCACCGTCTGCTAGAATAAAGACAGAATGGTCCCATGTCAAAAACAAAAGTGAACGTATAAACTGAAGTGGAGTGTTGTGTAACACTATTTGGGTATAATATGGGAATTACTTTGTATTGTGTAGCTCTAATATGGATGATACAAATAATGACATCACTTGATATGTTTACAATTAACACATGCATAAGCAAATTATAGTTGTGGCTTTATTTGAGGGCGTAGAGTAGAGTGAATCATTGTTGTCTTATTGTTGTTGTTTTATGCAAAACAATCTTATTTATGCATTCATGGGTGGACATGAGGGGAACTGTAGTCTTCCTTTAACACCACTAGAGGGACACAAACAAACAACTAACAAACGCTAAATGTTTTAAACGAAACGACCATGATTATACTGCTTTTGTTAGTGATGATGACCATGACACCCATTATTTTAATGATGTACGTAGTTGATTTATATTAGTCCGTAAGGGAGTACATATTTGATCAAGCAGCTGAAACATCCTACCGGACACTTGTATCAACTGATACTCTCCTTCTCCGCAGTAAATTGCAGATAAGACTGCGGCCTCCTCTAAAGCAGATTCAGACATGGTACAATATGAGATTCATTCATATTTGATCAAACATGTTATTTCGTCCAGAAAAGCATTTTATTTTGCTGTTACATTGCCGCACGTATCCGACTCCGACTAGACACATTTGCACTTAGAATGGTTCCGCTGGACGATCCAAGTATATACAGCCACGGTCGACAGTGAAAATAAAAAAAAATTACAGATCTCTGCGCTTTCGACAACCAAATGCAATGTCAAACAATCAACTATCCACCACACAAATATCTGAGAAACATTTGATATTTTGTGAAGATTTGACCCTTTGGAATTATTGCATAATGTGGGTGTACATACACTTCCATTTTTATTAGTGCTGTTCAGACACTACATATTATCATACTATTTGTTATAATATTTGCTCTCATCACATTACAACATCAAACTAATAAATAAAACAATATATATTTTTTTATTTGCACACCTTCTGGACAAAGTTGCCACAGGAATGGGGCAAAGCGAGAAATCATAACTCAGAAAACCGGCATCAAATAAATATTACTGCACTGGGAACTGGAAGTTGCAAAGTGATGTCATCATAATGTATAGCTGCACCAGGAATCAATTACAGAAATTGGACATTGGTCAATCTGACACTATACCAGCAGCCAGGCACATACTTATTTCAAGTACACCTTTATTTTGTGAAGTGGTAACAGATTGGTGAATGGGTTAAAACGAAAGTGAAGGATGAGACGGGAAGAAGCAGAGCAGGATCAATGGGTCCAGCGCCACCATGTCACCCTCATGCGATCCCAGACGGCGCCCAGTGAGTCCAGGGCGGGCCTGACGTCCAGGATGGTGTCCCCCTGTTTCCCCTGGTCCACAGAGCTGGCGTCGTAGTAGTCTATGACGTATCGGACCTCGCTCCCACAGCGGTCCACCACCCAGTCGTGTCTGTCGAATGGGAGCTCGTAGCTGGGGGACAGGATGGGACACACACACACACACACACACACACACACACACACACACACACACACACACACACACACACACACACAC
>JAOPUD010000154.1:875619-891246 GCA_027122715.1 Trisopterus minutus | reverse complement strand
TGTGTGTGTGTGTGTGTGTGTGTGTGTGTGTGTGTGTGTGTGTGTGTGTGTGTGTGTGTGTGTGTGTGTCTGTGCTTGCGTGTGTCTGTCCAGGTGCGTGCCTGATTATGTGAAGGCATCCTTGACGTTAATGGTTTGTGAATGTTTCCTTATCCTCATAATTTGAGATGTGTCCATGCGTTGTTTGATTCCCCCTGTGGTTTTTAAGTAGTCCTACTTAGCAGTCTGTATTTGATCAAGTGTGATGTATTGACCGTACTGCCGGGTCTTATAGATGGTTGGTCCTCGGGTCCTGGAAATGGCCCGACAGAAACTAATCATGAGCTCAGAGCATCCACGCAGTAGGTACTTACCCTCAGCTACCCATTTATTTTGCCTAGGATTCACTGTCCATTGCGTAATTTCCTTCCTGATGATGACACGTGATTTTAATTAAAGATAGCCAATACACACCAGTGATGACTTTATCCACAGCGCAATCAAGCTTCTTGGATCTAGTTTCAAGATATACATATTTGAATAAATTGGTATATAGACACTGGCCGCTAGGGGGCAGTGACAGACCGTGGGCAGAATTTCGGCGTGGGAGGCACAACGCTCTTCACTACCACATACCACTGTATGACTAAAACATTGAGGAAATATGTAATGAGATAAAGAGATTAGAGGAGATTCCAAATGCTTATACGAAATCATACTTTCAGTTTATAAATGTAGGCTATGTAGAAGAAAGCCACCCATGATTGGCATGTTTTCATCTTTGCTTTAAAGATACTTATCATTGACTGTGCTTCGTAACAGAGTATGAAGTGGACTAGAAAAGCTGAGAAGGAAAGACAAGATTAGAATAAGGTTAACCTCAGGTTCAACCATTCAAAGTATCAAAGTATGTGTCACCTTCCATAAAGTATAAAACAGCAGATACTAGCTATAATTGGTTGATATGGTTTATTACTCATGTGTACATTGCAGGTTAATTTTACATAATAACAGTCCATTAGTAACCTCAATCATTATACAGGATATAACAGCTTGTGCTTAACAACAGCTAGCTCTCTGGACATAATAAAAGTGGGCACGATTATTAGAAATTGTATTCGGTGCAAAGATGCAGGGGCAAAGCACATGGGCCACGCCCTTTTCCTACATCACCCAGCCTTAATGACCCCAGCTTCATCCTGGGTGACAGAATCAAACACATAACAATTACAAATGGTTGGCTTTATGCTAGCTCTTTGCAGCATTGATTAAGGGGAAACATGCAATGATATGTTGGGAATATAATAATGCTATTATAAGAACCATACTAGTAGGGCTTTGGGGGGCCTAGTGGTAAAATAAAATGACTGGATAGTTTGGCTGAAACGGCCTTCTAGGCACCAGCAGCGGCGTGCCTTCCCTGTAGAGCAGGGCTGGTCCCAAAGGACTGGCCATACAACCACAATGACAAAGAGGTGCAACTATCTATGGCAATAGTCTATTTCTAGTTCCATTTTCCTGGTCAGTATTACCTTGTAATACTATTGCAATGTAAAGTCATTTTGACACTTCAAATAAAGTAAACAATATTATTGGCTACAGTATAGTAAAAGCACAATACTGGCTATTACGGTACATGAGTATCTGATAAAAAAAAACATACATAGGCATGCCATATGTGAGGGGAGCTGAAATGTCTTTAACACTAGCGAAAGTTATTGATATATATGCACATACAAAAGTTGGCAATTGTGTGAGAGTGAAATGTGATGAAATCCAAATGACCAACCAGACAATCCAAACGATTTCAATAATAAACTATTAATCAACTAAACGAAATACACCACAGGGCGTGAAATATGAATCGAAAGCAGCAGCGGTGTCACAAACTCCTTCATTTGAAATGTGTACCTTAAACAAAACCACAATGGGGTTTCCAGTGATGGTCTCAAACAGCACCAAACGTTGGCTCATCAGTGAACGGAAGCTGCGCTGAGCTGTAGTCTGACTAAAGAAACTGTTAGGCTTCACTGCCCCGCAAGGGGCTAAGCGCTCAGAGCAGCAGCCTGTGCTGTGTGTACCGCCATCCTAAGGTTCCTGTGCTGCTTCAGCCACCTCAAACGCCTACAGCCTTTCTTATGTCAGGTGTCCCCAGACTATGAGACATGTGGTGTTCCTACATGGACTGCGGGGACGGGCGGTGCAGTAGGGGTGGGGTGGGGGGGCGGTGTCTTGTTACTCCACCCTTACTCCTCTGTTCTTGGGGAAATCTCTCTGACCATGAACACTTCTTCTACAGCCGATTCCAACCTGGACCGTATAACCGCTTGGAGCGTAGCCAACGGGAGGTACTACTGCACTGCAGGAACCCATCACCTGGGTCCACTCTTCGGCACTGTACGACTGAGATCATAAAATCATTATAAAAGGTATATATATTTCTGAAGACAAAACAGCTCTGGAATATAAGGCCTAACCAATATAACAAGTCAAAATACAAATATATATCATCTTCCTTCAAGTGGGAGCCCATTGAAATGTTTGAGGCACTAAGATGTGGGACCCTGATGTGGAGAAGCCACTGCACCACCCGTCACCTGTTAAGTGGCAAGTGGAAAACTATGAATCCTTCGTTCATTATCCTTAAGCGGTTTCCTTCGCTGATTGATACCCACTGCGCGCTTTCTTTTAACAAACACAATTCACATTGGTGTAAAAAAAAAATAAAGGAATAACTTTGCATTTCAATTAAGCAAATATAACAACCTTGTTAGTATTCTTCATCCTAACCAAATGAAGACGGCGGCTAATGGCGTTGTAGTTAACAAGTCGCCACCGCCGCAACATTCAAACACACAATGACTTAGGACGGATCCAATCGTATTAAACATACGACACCGACCTTTCTTGATTAAAAAAAAAAAAAAAAAATCTTTTTTTTTCAACGGCTTGCAAGCCAATTAAAACCTAAAACCCTGAAGACGGAAGGCAATGTTTTCAACGATCCACACCCATCTGCCTCTCCGGCTCCCACTCCCCCCCCGCCACCAGGCCACCGCCTCTCCTGCGTCTTCTCCCGTCTACTGCACTTTCTTGTTGTGTCCTCGGAAGGTGTCCATGAGGCTGAAGGCTCCCAGGTACTGGCCCAGCAGAACCCCCTGCTTGGTGGGTAGGATGCTGAGAGAGAGAGAGAGCGAGAGCGAGAGAGAGAGAGAGAGATGCAAACAATGGTCATCAAGGGGAAGCCTGGAGTGCTAGGGTGCACAGTAATGGGCAGAGTTGAGGGCGAGAGTGGGGGTAAAGGTGGAGAAACTACAGTCGTGTAGTTCCTCGATCGTGCCTTTGGTTACCTCCTCACCAAGTGCAACGCCGGTGGTTTCAATCATTAACCGTGCTTCTTGTTAGTGCTCCTTATCTACTCCAGATGGCCTCTGTTAAGCAACCCATTTGTGGCGTGTGAGTGTTTGGGTGTGTGTGCATGCATGTGTGCACAACCACAAGCACTGTCCCCAAAAGGGTTACATTGCTACTTTAATAATAAGTTAGTGGTAACATATGCGCAGCCTCCCATCGAGAACGCCTGCGTAAGAAGAGATAGTCATCAAGTAGGCAAGTCTGTCATGCACAGCAGACAGTACAACGGAGCGACAGGAGGACCGTCCCCAACACTCCCCTAGCTGGAGAGCGTGCAAGCTGGCATCGCACACGTGCTGCTTGTCAAGCTCCCTGAGCCCAGATGCATACTGCAGGCACGGAGTGGAGAGAAGCATGTTAACCAACACTTTCCTCATACACCACCGTCGGTTATGGCGACAGAGGCTTGTTAAAGTGACGATGTTCAAAGATAAAAGTATAATACTGAGTCTTTTTGATTGCGATGACCCTCAGTAAAATTTTTTAATCTATATTGCACAAGAAATGTCCGAACCGCCTCCAGAGAGTAACCATTGTGATTCAATTCGCTTGTTGGGAACGTGCAGTAACGTTCATGGAATGCAAGCGGCAATGATAAAATGAAGGTTTTACAGTTGCTTGGATTGAACAATAACCGTTATGTTTGAGGATTATTGGGCTGGGTTGATGCGTGTAGTAGACCTTACTTTTATGTCACCGTTTATCGTTCTGTGGAATGGCCACTTTCCCTTTGTGCACACATCTCATTCCCTCGGGTTTTTTTTAATCGCCTCTGCAAAGATGCTTTTAGGGATTTCATTTTTCAACGCCAATGACCGGCCCAAGTTGGCAGAGCCGGGGGTACTTAAGACCTGCTGCTGTGTGGTATTACCATTTTCACGGCGGAATTGAATGAGTTTAAAGACATTAAAAGCATAAAGCTGAGCAAGGGGCATTTTAAGGGTCATTTACGGTTAATTATGGGACATGACAGGGTGTTGTCAATAGGCTTGTTTTGATGGACCCAAATACAACTGCTATACATGCATCTGTAATACAAATATAGGTGTGAATATAACCTCTACAATCGCACTTAGTAATACCAAACTATATAGAAAGCAATTGGACTTAGATTATTTGTAAAGGTTTATAAGCTAATTAGCTTCTCTGACACATACTGATGTGAAATGGATATGATGAATAAAGAATAGTTCTTTCTTTAAGTGGAGTAAATCTATCTCGGTCGGAGTGTATTTGACTCTGATGATAATGTCAGAGTGCTAATGCACAGGGATCAATTAAGTAAATTTTTCTTACTGCTCTGTCTGCAAATTCGCCAACAGAGACGGGTAGGTTCTAGAGACAAAAAGCTTCAGCAATTAAAGAGAAAGAAATCAACAGTGTAGTGAACAACCGCTCCAAACTAAACTATTCCCAGAGGTGAAAAAAACACAAATAAAAAACAATAGTATACTATATATTTTAAATTATTAACCACAGAAAATATGGCCATCTTAGGCAGTTACCTATATCTTAGTACATATCACTTTAACCACAACTATTTGCTGTATCAAACACAAACCCAAAGAAGCAACACCAAAAAACCTTACCTATCCAACACTGATGGGTGTTGATCCTTTGAGTTAATGAATGAATTACAATGGCGGCATAAGGCATACTGTAGGATACGTTTATTAATACTGTATTTTATTAGACAGAATTATGAATCACATTAGTGACACTTATTATATAGGTTATTCTTAAAGAAACAAATGAATGACTGAAAGTTAGTATTATTGTGAAATCTGAACACCCCAAACTGGTGATTTAATTATGAGTTGGGGTATTGTAGTTCATTGGAACCCTAAGTTGGTATCTGTTTGACAAACGATGTTGACCTAAATGAGGAGTTGCCTGTACAAGCAACGTTTCAGGCTAGCCTGGTCTTAATTAAAGTAGCAAATATTCATTGTGTAATGTTAATAGTTCTCAAATGCACTTTTGAATATAAACAGACTTCCTTCTGGATTTAGGTTGAATACACACACTATCTTGAATTCGTAAAAAAATTCAACATGATAAATATATATTTTTATTAATGATTTGTCAAGGCATATTAAATAAGCACAACCCCCGAGAACAAGGCAAGACATCATTTTGGCAAATTTCCGAATTTTATGAACTAATTCTGCCTTTGATTCCAAGCATCAATCTTGTCGTGACATTCCCAAGAATCTGTGCCGAGGGTCACAGTCACATAGCTGCAGATAATATAACCATCGTAAAACTATGAATAGCAACTGATGGAGGGGGGTGGACTAACGAGGGACATTGGTGGTGTAGGGATATTCTGCCCATGAAAACGGTTCCCATCAGATTGTGAATATACATTTCAATCACCAAAACCATCTACCAAGTAGTGCTACACACGTGAAGTGACACAATATTTAGCCTTTTACAGCCACATAGAGGATGGCCCCTTAGTGCAGTTTGCGGCGCAGAGCAAGTCCTGGGTCTTCTTTGGTAATGCAGTGACCCAGGTAGCCACTGAGGAGGGTAGATATCTTCCAGTCTAGGGTGCTAGTCGAGGCAGTAGGATGGGAGGGAGAGGACAGGATTTCTACCAAGTTACTACTTCTCTAATTCAAACCTTGCATCTTATACATTTGTTCAGTTAAAACTTTTTTTTAAAAGTGCACACTGACCTCTTGTGCATTTCATCTAAAGAAGACTATTGCATCAGAAGAGATAAAAAGAGCATAGTTTGCATGGACATCATTTGGTGATTCCCTCAACAGTTGAAGTGTAAAAATGTTCTTATAGACCACTTGGTTAAAAGTATATTGACAATGGTTAAAACACAGTTAGGTACATAACCATAGCTACAAAATGCACATAATCAAAGGATTACATTTTCCTCGTGCCCGCAGTTATGATGACAGTTATGAAGTTATATGACAGAAAATGTGGGTTTTGCCAACTTCCTTTACCTTGAACTCTGGAACAGATAACATGGCACTCTTGGTACACAAGGGCTCATATTGTGATAAAGAGAAAAGCTCCAGCATGTAACTGGGGCAAAGGCCATAACAGGTCTATTGGCTTTGACACCTGGGCCGTTTAGTCCATTTCAAATCCAACCCTGGAGCTTAGCCCCTGATAGTATGGTTCATTTGCGGTGGTGGGACCCTAATCCTCATTCAAAGTCTGGTCGGAACCAAACAAACAAACAAACTCTGGTCCGCCCGCCTGTGAGTGAAGAACCATTAGGTTTACTGTAGGGGAGAACCTGATCTGAACATAACTACGGGACGGGAGAGGTTTCTTTACAACCTTTGGTACGCCTAACATAGTCCAGTGTGAACGCCAACCGAACCAAATTAATAATTCAACCAAGTACCCGCTTCACCCCTGAATCCGATGGATCTAGCGAACTATAGGCACACTATTGCACACTACAAGTATACAGATATAAATAAATAAATATAAATAAAAACAGTAAAAGGCAGGCCATGTAGAATTGCTTAATTGGCAAGGTCATCAATGGGCAAGGTAGCCAGATGACGATGGTCCAAAAAAACCCTATTATTAGACTACCCACCAATTGACCAATTGGTGGATAGTCTAATGTTATTTTTGGATTATAATAAACAATACTGTCTCAATTGTGTATCATAATACACTTTTAATGGTGACAGATAATTATAAAAACGTATTCAAAAAAAGTATTTATAGCATCGCTTATACACACTTAATGCACCAAATAATCCTGGCGGTCCTTCTGTTCATGACCTAATTCAATTTCTCAGACTGACCAGCAGTCATGCATCTTCCTGGCCTTTTTGGGCTACCAAACTGCTTCAGCAAGCCATTGCAAAAAAGCTTTTGGAAAAACGGGCACGCATTTCAAAAGAAAGTCGAGGCAATTTTCATCACACAAAATAGCTTGAATCCTTTCAGGCCATGCTCAAGTCTTTTTGAAAACAAAGTGTAAATGTCTCCATCTACTATTCCCATAGATTTAGGAACTGAATGGGGACCATATTTAACCCTCCAGAGGGTCTGCACAGTATACATGATTCTACCAGAACCAATTTCCCCTGAGACCGGTAACAGCATGGCATCAGAACAGACTGGTGAAAATAGTCTACTAAGTGGGAGAAATAATGGGGTCCATTGGTATAGGAAAGCACCAATGGCTTTGTGATCAATCTGAGACAAAGCCTAGGGCCTCAATTCAAAGCAGGCCATGGCTAAATGAAGTCAGGGTACCAATGCATTTAATACATTTTAAGATACGTTTCAGCTTCCCACCATTTGCAGTACTCCGCGATGAACTTCTTGTGAGCATTAAGGTTGGATTTGTACCATACGTCGCCCTTAAAGGAGAGGCTAATGTAAGTGGCTTTTTGTTAATAAAAAATGTAAACAATGTTTCTGAAATTACTTAACGCTACCAATCACAAAATAAATGATCTGGAGGGTAATAACCTGTCTAGAAATTCAGACTACCCAATAGTCTGTGTGATCTATGCAAATTAAACACAAATTAGAGTGAAAAGTGTAGAGTGTAGGCTTTAGTATTAATAAGATGGGGGGTGGTGCCAAGCAAAGCAGCGCAATTTGTTATACACAAAGTGGAGTGAAATAAAAACTGCCTGCTTGACAGTCTAGTGTTGTCTGCTATACTCAAAAGGAACTACTCATCAGATAGGCTAATCAACTGATTATACATGCATCGACTAGATGGATGTGTACCTTTTTAAAATGAACGTATCTAGAAGTTTGGTGACTATCACACAATACAAATGGGCTTTATAATCATCATTTTTTTTTACAGTTATTAACAAGTTGTGGAAATAGCCTAATATTCATTTATGAGTGTCCTCTCAATGGGGAACAAGTCTGGCCACAAACTACTAGATGAGGGCCGGTGAGGAGATAAATGTCGAGGACGAGAACCGGAAGGTAAGCTGGCTGGCCTTGTTCATCAACCCCTCACAAGCAGGCTGATCTCGGCCTCTTGGCGGGGAATTTCATGCCCCATAATAGAAGGCACGCAGGAGTCTTCAGGAATGCACCCTCAGACTAGAATCTAAAACAGATGTGGAGCGTTGCCCAAGAGACACTCGACAACGCATTTGATACAGATGTTGCGTGCATAGCAGCAGATACATACAAAGCAGACACCGTCAACGGAAAAAAACAAGGAGAAATATTAACTGACTTCTTAAGTCCTGCGATCAGGTACATGCTCCTTGGCATGAGCAGGA
The DNA here is from genome assembly GCA_027122715.1 of Trisopterus minutus. Lineage (NCBI taxonomy): Eukaryota > Metazoa > Chordata > Actinopteri > Gadiformes > Gadidae > Trisopterus > Trisopterus minutus. The sequence continues at coordinate 882,601 of JAOPUD010000154.1, read as the reverse complement.
AGACCTGGTCCGTAAGAACCGCCCGGATGATCTTCTTGGCCACGTACGTCGGGTCCAGGATGGGCAGCAGCCTCGGCCATCTAAAAAAGAAAAAGAGGTTGATAAATAAAATCACTAAAGAATAGTGAATAAATGCCAAGGGACTGATGGTGATACTGGACCACTGGACATCCCCCCGCAACCATCCCCCTGCACTTTAACCCTGGCCATATTGCACATCTTGTTTATCCAGTTATCCTGTTCAATATATTGAACGATATCATGCTAAAATTTAGCCATTGCAAATATTAAGATATTGCATAAGATGGTCTCAAAATGACTTTGTTAAAAGGCTTCTTACTTCTCCATTGTTGTACTTCTAGGGTATATGTAGCTATGCCTTTGGCAAACAACCCATGAGTATGCCACTTGTATATAATAGTCCATAATCTTTCTAAAAGGTTTACACAATGGATCTGGGCTCAACAGGATGCGAGCTGGAGGGCATGTGATTCGTCGAGTACACGTGATTCGTCAAACCTCCAGCATGCAAAGTGCCTCACATTCATCAGCGCCCCAATCAAGTTCACAGCTTAGGTCCGCAATTGGTTATTATGCGTATTTGCAGAGTAGAGGAGCTGTGACTAGGAAAGCCAGAGTTTGACACAGCAGGAGAAGCAAACGAAATGGAATAACCCCCCACCGGTGACTTGGAATAGCACCTGTACAAATCCTACTCTCAATTAATACACCAGTCCTTCTGCAGCCCTTACTCCATGCCTCAAGAGGGGGTGAAGCTGTTGTAGGTTAAGAGGGAAAACAACGCTAAAAGAAGAAATAAAGAATGCAGCATCTCCCTCTCTAAATTTCACTGCCACTGAGAAATGTTTCACTCACACACCCACGGTGGAGCTATGGTAACACTGTGTGAACGCGTGTGATGGAAAGATTGATTCAGGGAATCCATCAGGGAAGCGACGTCCTGAATGGTCAGAAGTTAGCCTCGGGAGTGGTCTGAAATCTATATTGCCTTATACAGAAGCAGTCAACCGGAACCGATATTAGCGCAGAGCGATTCACTCACAAATAGCTGACGAATGGCTTTGCCATTTATTACAAATTACACTCAAATGATAGCTCTTTAATCTTATCTGCAGCACCCTTAAGTGGGTCAAAAGTAAATGTGTGTGTGCAAGAGAAATACAACGAAAATAAGGGAATGCGATTTTAGGGCCCAGGAAATATATTCATACAGAAATATTAACTTTCACCCAGGGTTCTACTGAAACCAACCAACCAGAAATCTAACCAGAAATCTTATACTACTGCAAAACATCCATTCATATACATCACATACTCATAAACCAAACCAACAGAAAGTATTAATAGCTCGCACTTCATTGCAGCACGACAAAATTGTGGTGGGCAGACTCCACGGCAGGCGCGTGTGTGGTCTTGTTGAACATTTGACCCTGACTGACAGAAAGTGACAGGCCCTTGGTTTGGTCGTCAACACCAAGAGATGGTGCACATTAGCTCCGGGCTGTTAAGTGTCCGGCGAAAGGATGCACGAATGAAGAGGTGGAGGTGAAAGATGAAGAGGTATTTGAATGTCTGCATGCAGAGAGAGCATGATGTGAGGGCGGAGGGCTGATTGATGGATGGAGAAAGACAAACGTGAGACAAGCAAAAGTCTGTCACACCTTCCTGAAGTAACCCCGGGCTCTTTGGCTATTCCCACAATGCACCTGTGTCATTCGAATATCTTCTGACAAGGAGAGCTCTTGGGCAATGGTTTTCCATTTGTTGATTTTATTCATGGTCCCCACTCACATACTATCTATCCATCTGTTTCTGAGTTGTCACAACATGGAAGGAAAAACAAAGATATTTGTATTAAATTTGTATTAGAATTCTTGCAGGAACACGTCCATTCACTCAAAGGAATGAGGCCCGAGAGGTATATTTGTAATAGGTGCTTGATTTAGAGACAACTGTGCAGTAATTTCTAATGAAACAAAAAATGTTAGCCCTATTCTATGCCTGCAGTTTGGCAGATTTGACAAAATAATTTGCGCAGGTATATAGTTCAGCAGCAATTGAACTAGTTCAATTTGCATGGAAAAACAATGGTTTCATGTCTGATTCCTGAACATTTTAATCCAGATGACTAAGTCATGGGTAAAGAGGAACATGCAGATTGTCGCTTCTCTTTGGCTAATTCCACCGTCATCACTGATAACATATCCATCCCTTTTTTTTTTTCTATGCCCGCCATGTAAGGTTCCTCAGGGTTTGAGTTCCCAGCTGCCTGCCTGTGAACGTGCATACGTGATGAATATAAAGCTAGAGCACATTTTAATGAACTAATAGTACCATTAATTATTATAATAATCGCAGTTTCTAAATAGCAATCATTGTTTCGCTTTATCTGACTTTCTGTATACAAACGGTTGATAAAACCTGTAAAAAACTATGACGAGTACTTTTATTTTTAATAAACTGTTAAAAGGCAGTGCCCCATAACATTTTATGGCGACGTGAGGGCTTGATGAAGATGATCTGAAGAGCCCTACAGAGCGCACTGGCATGAGTCAGAAACAACCTGCTTATTGCACATAATGCGCACGCATGGCAGAGATAAAAGATAAAAAAAGAAAGCGAAAACACCTAGGAACTATGGGTTAGTCATCGCCCTTATCTTTGTCATTAAATGTGCCAGGGATCAGAGATTAAAAGGGAACGGCAGCAAAATAGATAAGTACACAAAAGTACACAATAGCAAGCGCTAATGGCCTATCAAAAGTGCAGTTAATTTTTTTATTTGTTGTGCAACTGAGGGGAAAATAACCTCCAGAAAGTTCTGTTCAAACTGTGATTGAGAGCTGAACAGGCTTATAGGGGTAAAACCAGCAAAGAACCAAAATGAGCAATACACACTTTTTTAAATACACCTTCCCATGCTTACTTGGTTTGGCATCCATCGAACATGCCGGTGTTGATGAAGTAGGGACACACAATGGTGGTCTTGACGCCATCTTTGCCGGAGGCGATGAGCTCCAAGGAAATGGATTCGGCAAAGCCCACAGCGCCAAACTTACTGGCGCAGTAGTCTGTGTTGGAGAGGAGGACACAGGTTAACATTTGTTAATGACATAAGTTAACAACAAGATTAATTATCATCTAAAAGCCTCAATACTGGTTTTGAACTAAATTATTTTGGACTGTTACCTGAAGTACCCATTCACAGGAAGTTAATTCCTGAAAGGGCCACAATCAAGTACCTAAACAGCAGTGGACTGAGTTTCTGTTTGACCTGCCATTTACTGCATTGAATAGGCATTCAACCTTAATTGGGGTTGACAGAGAAGTGTCTACAGGCACATGGCTAACAAATCGTTATGGTTGAGAATATAGGAAAGCACAAAAGCATGTGGCTGTACCCAAAACACAAACCTGCTAATCCGTTCACTCCTATGAGTCCAGCACTGCTAGCAATGGAGACCAAGTGTCCATGGTTGTTGGCGATCATGGCTGGCAGGAAGGCCTTGTAGGTCTGAACAGAGGGAGAAGAACCCATTAGAAACATGAACCCAACATGAGCTGAGAGTGAAGGCTTGTACGGGACACGCCTTGTTCTTGATCTGAACAGCAACATCACTGCAGTATACAATAACAGCAAAACACAAAGTCCTGCTGAGATGAATCAATAATTTATCTAAGAAAATCTAAATATCTCAATTAATATTTAAACATGGTGTTGTGGGATCACATTCCGTTTCTCTCCGCAATAGGACTGGTCTAGGGTCGGTTAAAAGGTTTCCAAAGATAACAAAATTATAGGATCACTCAGCACAGTGCGGGACGGTACCAACGGCCCCGCGCGAGGAAAATGTAGAAATTGACAGAGAAATAAAACTGTTCCGCCAAGATAAAACTGAATATTAACAGAAATGTGCATGGAAGGTTTTTCTCCGATTAGAACATGTTTTTGCTTCCCCTCTGCAATCGCATTGAAGTGGGCAATGCTGCTGCGTGGCGTTTTGGACTTGAATCATGGTGGGCTCACAAGGCTTTTTAAGATGGATTCAGGTAGGCAGACGGCATGTGGAAAAGTCTTGCACAGCAGTTTCAAATGTGAGGCGAGCGAGGCGAGCGGTAGCGGTAGCGTCTGTCAGGTTGGGGAAGCAGTGAACGAGGCCGGTTGTGTCTGTGCGAGTACCCAGCCTGTCAATAATCTGCGGCTGCCTCATTTCGACCATATTCTGAACTATAAGCAGGCCCACTGCCGGTCAAAGGGAAGGGTGTTACCCCAGAGAGAACAGCCACCCTGGAGGGAACGTCTTCCCTGTGATCCTTGACTACTGTCTGGGAGATGACAGCAGGAAACATAATTATATACAAAAACAAAAAAAAAACATTTTCTATATGCCTGTGCAGCTGTGAAGTCATGTATTGTAATTGATTGTATGATGTGTACTTTTAGGGTTACGATAAGACCTATCATTTAGCGTTATAGTGGGGCGGGGCACTGAGATTATATACGCTATGTTATCGGGGCTATTCATCATGATATCGGACTTAATAATAATTTCTGTTATTTTCTCGATAATTATCGTGCACCCCTACTTACCAGCCCATACTCACTTTGTTTGAAAGAATCATACTACCGTCACTCCTAAAACCCCTCCCACTCAACTCGGATCACGCAGTACCCGTGCCGTGCCATGGAAAGACTACTCATTTGCATAGCGGACCACAGTGACAAAAGCGTTGAGCAACCCCGCCCTAGAATCAGCCCAGATGCAAAGCTAACAACAATGACAAAGTCTCACTCAACCATTTGAACATTGATCTGTCTGTTTGTGTCATACTGACCCAGAAGTGAGCCATGGTGTTGACCTCCATGGACTTCTCGATCAGGGAATCAGGGGCATCCATGAACTTCTTGCCGGTCACGATGCCAGCATTGTTGACCAGGATGCTGACGTCTCCAACCTCCCGCTTGACCTAGGACAACGGTCAAAATGCAATGTAAACCACCACCACAACAACAGACAGGCTTCCATTATGAAACTGTAGTTAGCCTGTTATCCAAAACCCGATAGATAAAGCAAACATTGTATGGGGGAGGTGGACGTGGTAAGGAGTGCTTTAAATACTTTCTAGTTAACAAGGATCGTCAAATATTTTGATAAAGAAGGTGTTTGGATGGATCTTCCCAAACTGTACACTGTGCACTGTACAAATGGTAGACCTATTACCATGGCCTGCAAGAGTTCAAAGGTAACTAGCTGAACGAGGCACATGTTTCACCTGCATTGAACTCTGCCTTTTAAACTGTTTGTACAAGTGGAGGCTGCGGTCATTTAATATTTGAAATGTTAGGGGAATCCGAGCATCCCTTGCAGTCTGAAAGAAATCGCCACTGGTTTGTACTTTCCGCTTCTTTCTCAACTACTAACATATGCAACATAATTTTCAAAGTTCAACCATTGTAAAACATTTTAGTTCAGTGCTATTGGCTATTTTAGTTCATTGCTATTTAGTGCTATTACTCCCATTGGGAACTAGTTTCCCTGGGACGAGGTACAGTGCATTAGGACAGGTGAGATAGACGTCAACATGTAAACGTCAATAAACAAGTGCATTTTAAACGCAAACAAGATAACCGATAACAAAGAAGATAAAGGTTTGCTTTGGGGCAGCGATAAGGAGTGATAGAGCAAACACTGTAACCAGCTGTTATATCCCTCGATTTATAGACAACTCATTTATGGACTTCATCAGGTAAAACCTATTGCACAAGCTTGCATATGGAGTTTGACATTTTAAGCGATGTAAAGAGAGATTGGTTGAAATCTGACTTAAATTTTCTTCACTTTTATAAAAACATGGCATAAGTGTTCATTATTCATATATTCCCGTAGAATAAGGTCTCATATTCATAATACGGCAAAGGCAAGGCCTTTAATTAGTCAGCCATTGCATTGGTCAGCATTGTGTAAGCACTTAACAGACATTTATTAACATAAAAGTCTTTAAGAATTCCTCTTTACTTCCAGGTGAAAATAAAACAAGTCATCTATCTTGAGTATTATCCTGAAATACAAAAAGAGACAATGGTCTCGTGGCTATGTCGTGCATCATACAAATAGAGCGTCGATAACTGACAGCTCAAATGGTTTGGAAGCCACGCCCCCCCCTTTGTTCTGCTGTCAAAGCTACACAACAAACAAAAGGAGAGAGTGTGCCTGATATGATTGCCCAACAGGTTTTCCCTTACAGTTTTTTTTTTATTTACACAAGGATAATCCCTCCCTTCTGTGCGCCACGTTTGATTATAAATTGAGGCATCCACAACCGATGCTTTAGATAACTTGAGGCATTCAACTGAACTAATACTATTGTCATTCACAACATACAGGCTAGCTAGTAAGGATAGGTAAGTAGTAGTAGTAAGGATTCCATTTATGGTCAACTGAGGAACAATTACGTTTGATATAGCAACAGCTAGAAGCTGTAGAAGTCAAACATTTAGAGCACTATAAACCTTTCTACACAACTGACAAGATTTAATATGATTTTAACAAACATGGCTATTGGGATAGCAAAAAGGACAACCTTTTACCCAGTTGGTTTACAAAACTAGCACTGTAAAAATGATGTGGGTTAGCAAAAAGGGATCATAATATGTCACATCATATGCCAAGGTAGCCATGTCACACACTAGTAATTTCCTAATCGAATTCAGTGGCCATATAAAGCATCATTAATACATTAAACAATGACCTATGCTCCATTAAGCGCAACCGATGTCACAAGTACACGTATGTATCCAAACATCATCTCAGCCATGGCCACTAACTATTGATGGACAATTGAGGGTTTTGACAAGAAGCACACTGGTTGGAGAAGTGATGGGAGGTTTGAACACACACACACACACACACACACACACACACACACACACACACACACACACACACACACACACACACAC